>JAGSMP010000196.1:5672500-6104775 GCA_029286625.1 Parnassius orleans
TAAATGGATATAAATCGCTCAACCCTCATTAATTTTCCTTTTGGTGACAAAATCGGTTAAGCGGAATCGGTTTTAATAACAGCTTGATCAGGTCACCGTGCCATGGGTCGTAAGTCGCCGTGTAGTGGCGGCGCTTAAGATAATCCACTATCCTTATCCCGAGGGTGTCGTATAAGCGGTAAATTTATATGCCTTAGTATGTTATATTATATTACTGTAGTGTTTACGTGGTAGATCCATGCTACAGCTATATTGTGGTTGTAAATGGGTCGGATGCAAGCTCTCACAGAATACCAGCGCAAAATAGCAGTTTAATGCTGCTGCTTCGTGGTGACTTAGAACTGGATATCCTTTTTACTGGAAATGAGGCATTCCATCTTAGTCATCAGGGGCGACAACGCACCTGCGTTTTGATTCTAAACCGAGAATAGATGTAAGTGTCTGTGGGCCACAGCATCCACTTATCATCAGGAGGATAGTGTGCTCATTTGTCACTCTTATTCTATAATAATTAAAAATTAAAAATTTTGTACAACCGACTTCAATATAAATTATTAAGTATAACTCAAAACTATTGACCGTCAGACCTTGATCAAATTTATATGGAACCACATGAGAAGCACCAGATTTCAATTAAAATAAGAATCATCGAAATCGATTCACCTAGAAAAAAGTTATGAAGTAACACACATAAAAAAAAAAAATTGGTTGCCTGTAAAGTCGGTATACGGGCGAAAGTTTTACGTGACAACGACTTTGAGTGGTAAAATAATTTTATTATGTCTGTCTCTCTGCTCTTAGGCGGGCTAATGCCAGTGGAGGATCTCACTCGCTCTCATTGTGAGCGCATAACGTGAGCGGAGCGTAACAGTTTGTGTCACCGGCAAACCAATTTATAAGACGTTGTCACGTCAAAAGAACATACGGTCGAATTGAGTACCTCCTCCTTTTTGAATTTGGTAGAAAAAAGAACTAATTTAATAACTGCTTACGCAAATTCGAGAACTGTTATAATAGGGATTAATAATCAATAACAATACACCGTTGGCAACGGTCTTGACAAATGCTTGTGTATACAGGAGTATTCTTCAAATCTTCAATCAGGCGTTTGTCAATGCCGTGATCTGCCAAATATCTTACTGGTCATGTGTTTTTTTTGCGCCCAATACAAGGACACCCTACCCTACAAGGGAGGGAGGTGGTGAATGCTAATAGCATACCACGCAGCCGGCTGCGTGGTTATGTGGGACTCACTTTGAAGAAGTGCCTACCCACTAAACACCACCTGAGAAAGGCTCTAGCCCGAAGGCTTTATCGCCGAATCGAAGACGATCTCCCTCGAGGACAGGGAGCCGTGGGGTACAACCGTCCGGGGACGGAAGCGCGGGTCAACCAAACACACCCGCAAAGCGGCGGTGCTGGAGTGATGGGGTGGGAGTCGCATGAGCGAGAATGTACTCACCGTACGGGGACGGTGAGCACTGACTGCTAGCGCAACCGCGCGGGGGCGGCGGCACTAGCGGAGGCGGGCAGGGAAGGCACTTTCCGTTCGCGGGCGCACAACACAACCGCACGGGGACGGCTGGCGGAGATGGGAAAGCTCCCACCGTACGGGGACGGTGAGACAGCTAGCACAACCGCACGGGGTTGGCTGTGCTTGCCGAGGCGGGAGGGCAACTCGACCGTGCGGGAACGGGAGCGTGCGCTAGCTGAGGGGGACGGGACGGGGCTGAAGTTTTCTATTCCTCGACTGAACTGACTGAGGGAGAAGACCCGTACGGGGTCGGGTGCTCGGTCAGCTGGCGGACTCCGCTAGCACACGACCGCACGGGGGCGACGGCGCAAACGGAATGTGGTCACGTATTGCCTATTCATCTATTTGTATTTACAGATTTGAAGGTAAACGATGTTAGAACGGACAATCTTAGTTATGGTTCCTTCCACTTAAAACAAATTGAGTTGAATTTAAGAGACAAGAGTAGTACTTGTATATACCTATATTTTGTATTTACATAAATATCTTGTATTGGATTTTGTTAATTTAAAACCTATATTTCGCCCTTTCTACAACATGTCTCATTACTTTTATTAATTTATTTATTAATTTATTTACTTAACAAAATACAAAAACAATTATACAATCGATTTGAATAAAATGTCTACTTATTCCATTATATATTGAACTACCTTTAAGTAGATAGGTAAGAAAATTAAAAAAAGCCTAAACTCAGTGCGTACATTTCTAATGCAGCTTTTATTTTCTTTTTAGTTAATTTAAATAATTGTATATCATTTCATTAGTTCAGCAGTGTACTTATTATGTAGTTTACTTACCTTCACTATTGCTTGGATGTGTAAGAGATGACTATGATACTCAGACCGAAGACGAGGAGTAACTGCAAAAGAGACGAAGTAGCGAGACTTTTGTACTATTCCGATAATGATGAAAAAGAAATACTTCTCGTTCATTATTCTTAAATATTTTAAAGCAAAGAGAAGGCTACAATCGCTGCGTGTTGAAGGTTATGAGGTCTAAAGAACTGAGAGTTGGTTGACTGCTGGCCGTATGTACTGATAATTCCGCGGCCTAAGGTACTTAATGAAAGAAAATATATGGTTTCTATTATTTATTTTTCAATATAATCTCCCTCAAGTGAAATACATTTTTCACATCTCGCATACAATGTCTTTAACCCACCCAAAAAATATTCTGCATCTTTCTCTTCAAAATGATGATCAACCGCAGCTTTCATTTCGTTGTCATCTGCAAATCTCCGGCCCCGTAAGTCATTTTTCAAATTGGAAAACAAGAAAAAATCGCTAGGTGCTAGGTCTGGGCTATATGGAGGGTGGTCAATCTCTGAGAACCCCGTGTCTTTCAGGGCTTACCACGCAACATGTGCGGTGTGAACGGGCGCGTTGTCTTGCAGAAAGAGCACTCCGTGTGTCAGTTTCCAACGCCGTTTCTGTATAATAAATAGCCTTGCGAACCTGAGTCAACAAATTGGCGTAATATTGGTCATTCATCATAGTTCCCCTGGGTAGGTTAGTCGATAAGCAAAATTACCTCGCTATCCCAGAAAACAGTCGCCATTAGCTTGGACGCCGACTTTTCCAGCTTGAATTTCTTCGGCGGCCTTTCTTCTTTTTTTATTCGTTGCATGGACTCTTGTTTGGACTCCGGATCATATTGGCGAATCCATGTTTCATCTACGGTGACTATCCTTTGCCAAATGTCTTCCTTGTTATCGCCGACTACCAGGGCGGCTAAAAAGTTCGCGGCCTAGGGTATTTAACGATGAGTAATTAGCTTGTTACTCATGTCACTAGTTGCAACACTCAATAGTATTACTAAAGCAATCACTAATTAAGTTTGCACTCATAGTTAAATTATTTATTGAACAAAAAACATCACCATGTCAGCCGAATCTGGAAATTCTCGGAATTTTGAACACCGCGCCGTGATGAAATTCCCCGTAAGGAAGGGAAATACACCGAAAGACACTTTTGAAGAGATGTCGTCGGTTCATCAGGATTCTGCGCCTTCATATACAATGGTGAAAAAATGGGCCCGCATATTTCCACAAGGACGAGAGAGCTGTGAAGACGATCCTCGCCGGGCCGCCCTGCCACAGTACTGACCGAAGAAAACGTCCGAAAAGTCGAAAAAATCGTTCTGGCCGACCGAAGAATTAAATTGTGGCAGATTGCTGAAAAACTGCAGATTGGCAAAGAATGAGTTGGAGAAATTTCACATGAACATTTGAATATGAGAAAAATTAGCGCGCGCTGGGTACCGAAAATGCTTATGTCGCTCAACAAGTTGCAAAGATTTTTTGTAGCTACGAGGGGCGGCTGATAAGTCCGCGGCCTAAAGTACTTAATGAATAAAAATATATGGTTTCTATTTTTTATTTTACAATATAATCTTCCTCAAGTGAAATGCATTTCTCACATCTCGCATACAATGCCTTTAACCCACACAAAAAGTATTCTGTATTTCTCTATTTCTCTTCAAAATTACGATCAACCGCAGCTTTCATTTCGTTGTTATCTGCAAATCTCAGGGAGAAGAGGCAATATGCATAACATAAATGTGCATAAATTTATCTTGCTTATATAGAGGGGTGGCCCCAGGAAAATAAACTAAGATATAATTTAAATTTAATAATAAATAATTGAATAAAACTATTTTTACGGATTTTATCGCGTTTATTTTACTTATTATAATTCCCGACGTTTTGGGTGCTTTACAGCAACCCATGGTCACGGGGGGGACTGAGATGTTTGACGTGTATTACACTGTGTATAGGAAAAAGACCCATACCAACCGATATTTAAATGGTGAATCGCACCATCATCCATCACAGTTGGAAAATCTTTGTTTCAGAGAGCACGAGGGATCTGTAATAGAAAACATCTGGCCGCCGAGCTTCAGCACATCGAGCAAGTATTGCAAGGCCACAGTCGATCGTGTGCCTGCTATACCCTATGTCAGTACAGTCACAGACAAGATTGGCTACATCTTGAAGCGAGCTTCTATTAAAACATACTTCAAGCCGCCGAAGAAGATTAGGCAATTTTTACCATCCGTTAAGTATAATATCCCTCTACAAGATGCAGGAGTGTACAAGCTTGATTGCGAATCTGGTCTCTCTTACATAGGAGAAACAAAAAGATCCATTAAAACTCGCGTGAAAGAACATATAGCTGATGTGAGACACCGACCCTCTGGAAAGTCTGCAGTCTGTGAACATGTTCAAGATCGTCCCCGCGATTACATCAGATTTGATAGACCACAAATCCTCGCAAAAGAACACCGGTTCCTACCAAGGATACGCGAGACTATTGAAATTGAAAAAACATCCCAATTTCAATAGATAAGATGGATGGGTGCTGCCATCTGATTGGGATCCTATAATTAACAAAATTAAATCCAAACCCAAGCAAACCACTGCAAGACTTCAAGATACTGTAAGCTCATTCTGCGTAGATCGAACCAAAAATTAATATTCAAAAACTGAGGGTAGCCGGGCTAACTATATACATCGGGACGTCCAACACCTCAGTCCCCCGTGACCATGGGTGCTATAAAGCACCCGAAGCGACGGGAATTAAAAAGTTAAAATTAAACGCGATATAATCCGTAAAAAGTAGTTTCATTTAATTTACACATCGCGAAGACACATGTCTTCGCGTAAATATACGAAAACATGAAAGATCATATAATCTTTCCGACACTTTTAGAGAATATGTCAAAAATTATTCTAAAATGTTTAAAAGAGTGCGCTCCACAGCCAAATCTTTACATATTAGCAACAAAGTTAACGTGGGAGCATAGGAGTTAAACTTGTGAATGTAAATGATGATGAAATATGTAACAATCCTTCAACTTTACAACAGCTTGGTCCGTAGCAAACTTGAATATTGTTGTCAAGTGCGGTCCCGCTTACAAAAACCACATTGAAAGAATTGAACGTATTCAAAAGAGACTCATTAAACACCTAATCATTCGTTTTAAGGCTTCAAGTCATAGTGAGTGCTACAAAGAGAAACTCGATTACTTTAGTATGAAACTAATGACAGTTCATAGATCTCTTCTTGATATGAAATTTCTTCATAAACTTTTCAATTGTAAAATTGATGACAGTGTACTGTTGAGTAGATTTAATATTAATGTACTTCGAAGACCTCCTCGCAACCCATGTCCTTTTTTAAAGACTGATAGCACTCAAACTAAACTTGGACAGAATGGAGAACCGGCCGGAGAAGGTTAAGAATAAGTAATAAAGGCAAATGGTGAACAAAAATGTATTCAAAAAAATCTCAAAAATTCTGTCCTTTTTATCTTTTAAATTCAAAATGCGTGGTAATGCATTATTTTAACTGATTTTACTGCACACGCACACATTCGTAAGGGTCGATCGGTAGGCAAATACGTTGTTGCACATAAATCACATTCAATTTGGGATAATTTAAAATAAAAGTAGAAGCCTTATTTTCAGAAACGGTTCATCACTTATATATTTGAACTTAAGTTTAAAATTTGTCTATTTTTTGAAAAATAACACTGTAACGTATGTGTAAAAACAGAGCAACACTGGACATTGGTTGTGACGGGCTCTCAGTTTTTATGAAAAAATTTAACGACAGTTGAGAAAATTAATTAGTCACTAACTTTATGTAAACATAACTTTTATTTTTGTTACAAAAACTACTATGTATATTTTGTTCACTAAACTTATTTTTGTTCCAACTATCATTAAAATTGTTACCATATTAAAATAAGTTAATCTCTTATAGGCATATTATAGACACTGTTATTGTTATGAAATTATGTGTTCTCTTATAATTGGTAGTACATTGTAATTCGTATATTTAAGGCATATGTTAGATGTAAGTTAATATGTACAACTGTTGGAGATCTATACAAATAAGTAAATAAATAAATGTAATTAGTAATGTAGACTACATGATTTTATTCTTTTAAATTTATTGAAGATGATTTTTACTATATATTATTAAGATTTTTACTTTATATTATATTATTAATGATGTTAAGAGGTTTTATATATATTAATAATAAAACTCTTAACATCATGCACGTCACTTCAAAAGCTATTAAAACTTTCTAACTTGTGTAACGCCCTAGTCAATTATCATTTTCTTCCTCACTCCCAACACCTCAGTCGAATATTTATTTCGAGATTTGCATATTTAGAGCAAATTTCGTAAATTGATTTTAAATTATGCCTTTCTTACAATTCAGTGAGAAGTTTGAAATAAGATTCGGCATCTGTCACTTGAGGAGCGGGCTATTATCTTCAATTTCGCAATTAGCTTTTGTTTAGAGAGAACTTTGCTGTTGTTATTGCTTATCTTTGTATCGTTGGGGCGTCATTTAGTGAACGTCTTACTTCTGAACGACTTGACCGGTTGAGGTCATATTCACACTACTTATATAATTTGTTTTGTCGAGACGATTGTCCATAGCTATGCTAGGATCCGATATGAAATTAAATGAAATATTTGATATATTTTATTTCTCCGACGTAAGAAAATAAAATGTTGTATGTCAAATACTTTTTAATCTACTTAATCTACTAACATTTAGAAATGAGGTTATACCACAGAGTAAGGACCAGAGGGGAAGCTTCATAACAACAAAGTGAAAGTGAATAAAGTTAAAGTTTAAAGTTAAAGTTATTATACCTATTCTGATAGGAAAAATTAAAAGTATTATATGGTATGAAACAACACGTGCATCCATTTTAACTAAAATGAATATAACAACATGTCTATTAATTCTATCTTAAATTGAAACTGCAAAAATTTACTTTATTTTGCTTGTTTTTATAGTATTATATTTTATGGAATCTTGCTCTGGGGTGAAGCGGCGGATATTGAGAAAATTTTTGTATTACAGAAAAGGGCAATACATGCAATTTACAATTAAAAACCGTGCGTCTCCCTTCGAGAGAGTTTTAAGGAAATATATGTATATTCTCAGAGAAGCTTCACATTATAATATATTTCTATCAAAATCATTTTCGTAAGACAACGTTTTTTGTACTCATGAATGAGTACAAAAAAATCAGGTGATGGTAGTAATGACTGTGATGGTGGTTGAGGGCAGTGGCGGTGGTTGTGGGGTTAATGGTGGTGGTGGTGGTGGTAATGATGGTCGTGGAGTTGGTGCCAGTGGTGGTCCACTGCCCACCACCACCACCAACCAACGATACTGCCAGCGCCACAACCACCACCACCCTCACGACAAAATTTTCTCTAATTTTTCATACATACTGTACAACTGTTAGGCATTTTTGCTTTTAAAAACACTAAATATTTACCTATATAAATTTATAATAAAGTATTATGATCGTTTTTTTTTAATATTGTGTTTTTTTATGTTGTAACCTTTTAGTTAGATTGAATTTTAAACCATGTTTTAACAATTTATAATGTCTTATTTTATAATACACAATCTCTAAAGTTAACTCTAATTGAAAAAAAATTTAATAAATTAATTGATCTATAAAATCACAAAATATTATTCGCCTATTTATTTAAATGCGCACGATTTTTTTTGCGCCCTATGCAAGGACACCCTCCGGAAGCGGTGGAGGGAGGTGGTGAATGCTCATAGAATACCACGCAGCCGGCTGCGTGGTTATGTGGGACTTACTTTGAAGAAGTGCCTATCCTCTAAACACCACCTGAGAACGGCTCTAGCCCCGAAGGCTTTATCGCTGAATCGGAGACGACCTCCCTCGGGGAGAGGGAGGCGTGAGGCACAACCGTCCGGGGACGGAAGCGTGGGTCAACCAACACAGCCGCAAAGTACGACAGTGCTGGAGTGGGTGTCGCATGAGCGAGAATGCACCCACCGTACGGGGACGGCGAGCAATGACTGCTAGCGCAACCGCGCGGGGGCGGCGGCACTAGCAGAGACGGGAAGGCACTCACCGTTCAACGGTGATTGCGGGCGCACAACACAACCGCACGGGGGCGGCTGGCGGATACGGGAAGGCTCCCACCGTACGGAGACGGTGAGACAGCTAAGCACAACCGCACGGGGGCGGCTGTGCTAGCCGAGGCGGGAGGGTAACTCAACCGTACGGGGACGGGAGTGTGGGAGGGCACTCTCAACCGTACGGGGACGGGAGCGTGGTCAGCTAACACAACCGCACGGGGGCGGCGGCGCTAGCTGAGGGGGACGGGACGGGACTGACGTTCTATTCCAAGAAACTGTACTGACTGAGGGAGAAGACCCGTACGGGGACGAGTGCTCGGTCAGCGGCGGACTCCGCTAGCGCACGACCGCACGGGGGCGACGGCGTAAGCGGAATGTGATCCATGCGCACGACCATCAGCCCTTTCATTTTTTATGTATGTTCACCGATTACTCGAAGACGCCTGAACCGATTTGGAAAATTATATTTTTCTTTTAAAGGGTATACTTCTTAGGTGGTCCTGTTTAAATTTTATCGAAATCGGTCGAGCGGTTTTCAAAACTCAATAATAAAATATATTTATATTGAAGTCTGTTGTACAATTTTTTTAATTTTACCACTTCTAGTTGATATGCTGAGCTGTATTAAAGCACAGAATAAATAATAGTACAAGAAATTAAAGTTATTATTTAACTATATCTATATACTTAATTGACTCATATTCACATTATAATGCTTAAGTTCTGTATAGGTGTGGCTCAGGACCGTACTTTGTTGCAATATATGGGAAGGTCTATGTTCAGAGGTGAGCTTATGATGGGCTAGATTAGTAGTATTATATGTTGTTTAAGTTCCAGAAAAAAGAACCGCAATATCTGGACCCGATTTGATCGCTTTGATCGAGTTATTAATAAATTTACAAATTAGTCTTAGTAGTAAAGAACAGTTAGCACTTAATCGCGTGATTTTGTTTTTCCAAGTGAAATTAATCATTATATATGTAACTTCTGCTCTAGAATACGGGAAAAATAAAATAAAAAATATAATTTAAAGAATTAACACAAAATAATAATAAAAATCCTTTGATGGAAATATCCATCGTCACGCAAATTCGCTTATTGAGCTGTGTACAAAATAAATGAAACATGATATATTTTTAGTCTAATTCGAATAGGTGGGCTCGACCGGGGAAGGACCACGCTCTCACAGAATACCAGCGTAAAATAGCAGCTTAACGCTGCTGTGTTTCGTTTGGTGAGTGTAGAGAACCGGAGACCCTTTTTACTGGAAATGAGGCATTCCATCTTAGTCCTCACGGCTGACAACGCATCTGCATTTTATTCGCAAACGAGGATAGATGTAAATGTCTATGGGCCACAGCAACCACTTACCATCAGATGGGCTGTGTACTCGCTTGTCACCCTTATCCTATAAAAAAAAATAGAATCAGGCGTTACTTTTTAGAAATTCATTATAATGAAGTTTTTATAACATAATTTGCTTAATTCCGCATAACATTTATTGTCACTCATTATTATGGATTTCCGCAAAGTAACGCCTGATTCTATTAATTATCTTAATAAGGCTAGCACGGCCGACCAGGCAAGACTCTATGTCAAATTAACAAAACTCCATCGTATTGCTGCCCAAAATGTTTGGTTCAATCAGCAGTGCAAACAACTTCATGTTATTCCTAATTACATCCAAATACGTTCTGGCACAAATAGTCGGGCGGCCAATGTTGCTATTTCTAAAGCTCAGAGCATTTGGCTAAATGAGGAGTGTCGTCATTGGTTTTCCAATAGAGATAATTTAAAAATCCATCTTAAAGTATTATATTCTGAACGTTCTTATAAATTACATAATATTGAATTTGATATTTTGGACCGGAAAGCCAGAGCCCTAGCTTCTATAGAGTTGTTTACGAGAAATATCAAATTCAGTCCCGTAAGTTACAACGATTTGTATACTCTTCATCACGTAATCGTAATAACAACATACATACTGAATATCACCAATTTTATCCCCGAGTTAACAATCTTTCCGATATTCAATTTCCAACGGATGAGTTGAACCTTTTACATAAAGGCCTAAAGTATAAGCTAACACCTTCAGTCTCCCAAAAATCGCTAGAGACTGTGGCCGTGGACGCGGAGATGACTGTTGTGATGGGGAAGAAAGATAATATCGTTAAAAGTTTGGTAGCGAAAGAAATTCAGTCTGTGCCTGCTTCTTACCATTGCAATCCGGAGTTCACTGTTTTTAAGTCACTAAAGCAGAGAATAGGGACAGTGACCTTATTGTTACTAAAGCCGACAAGGGAAATACTGTTGTTATTATGGATAATAGCGGGTACAGCCAGAAGGTTAACGATGTTATCAAAGATGATGACTTTGAGCTTTTGGAGTCTGACCCAACCAAAAAGTTTACTTCGGATATTAAAGTATGTATATATACAACAGTCATCATATGTTTTTCCCAACCACAACTTGTCTCGCAGCAGTCTTAAAAATAGTTTAGATCTCATTTTCAAAATTAAAGATATTCGTATTCCTCCTAACTCCATGTTGTTATCTTTAGACGTTGATAGACTTTTCACAAATATCCCATCCCCAGACTGTTTGCGTATACTCGCAGATCTCTTTAATAAACGTCGTCTACATCCCGGGGAAACAAATGATCTTCTTAACTTAACCTCTCTCTAATCTAATGATTTGTACAAAGATGCGAGAGCAAAATACTGGGTAGTATTTTCGAGGCTTTATTTCCGAATTACAATAATGAGGACGATAGTAAAAAAAGGAGATCGGTAAGTAAAAGACAATGTTAATAATCATAATTATTAACATTGTACTTTACTTACCGATCTCCTTTCCGAATTCCACTTAGCAGACGACTGTACCGTATAGAGCTCGGTATCGCAGTATGGTATTTTATTTCTCGCTGACGTACGCGACCGACCGTACGCAACCGACGTCAGCGTAGGAGGAGTTCAGGCCTTAGTCCTCTTATGGCGGACATTTTTATGGATAATTTCGAAAAGTAACATATAGTTGTCAATCAAAATATCTTATACTTTTATCGATATGTAGACGACATAATTATTTGCTGGATTGGCACAAAGAGGCAACTGGATGTTTACTTTAATAAAATAAATAGAATTCACGACCAAATTAAATTTAAGCTTGAATTGGAACAACATTGGTCCCTTAATTTCCTTGACTTAGCAATAACAAGAAAGAGTCGTTACATGAATTTCAAATTTATCGAAAGCCAACTCATGCCGACATGGTCATCCGTGGCAACATACGAGTAAATTAGCCGCTTTTTATTGTTACATTAATCGTTTGTTTACTGTGCCACTAAGTAAAGAAAATAATTCAAAACAGTTTAATCTGATTTATCAAATTGCGGTCTCTAACGGTTATTCAAAGAATATTGACAATATAATCAGAAAGAAACAAAAGCATGTTGTATGCAATTCTCTGTACGCGGTTAAACCTCAAAGTGCTCGTCGATATGTTGGCAGTTTGAACTACTTAGGTTCCATATCTAAAAAATAGCTAATACTACAGACACAAAGCTTCTAAGGAGCTGTCAAAATTTTTACCTATTTTGGTAGGGTTGAGACAGGAGGATAAAATTAAATAAACAAAATATTTATCAGCATTTTAATAGATACTTAAGATATAATATTTTATAATGATTTCTTATATTTACGCGAACACTACATATTAAATAAAACTACTTTTACGGAATTTATCGCGTTTAATTATAAAATTTGAGGATGTTTTTTTAAATTTATATAGGTCAAACAAAACGATCTATTAAAACCCGCGTAAAAGAACACATAGCTGACGTGAAACACCAACGTTACGGGAAGTCTGCAGTTTGTGATCATATCCTAGACGGCCCCACCGTTACATTAGATTACAGAAATTTTCGCGAAAGAACATCGATTCCTGCCAGGGATGATACGTGAGGCTATTGAAATTTAAAAAAACTTCCTAATTTCAATAGAGAGGGAAGCTGGGTACTACCACCTGCTTGGGATCTTGTAATTAATCAAACTAAAACTAAACCCAAGTATACCACTAGTAAGTTCATTCTGCGTAGATCAGACCAAAACTAATAATTAAAAAGCTGAGGGTACTCCGGGTTAACTCTGACATCTGGAACGTCAATCACCTCAGTCTCCCGTGATCATGTGTGCTGGAAAGCACCCGAAACGTCGGGAATTTAAAAATAAGTAAAATTAAACGCGATAAAATCCATAAAAATAGTTTTATTAAATATAATATTTTTTTACAAACTACGTATTCTAAATATTTTACTTTTATAATGTTTGTTCTTCAACAATTTTTTGTGGCTTTTAATTAAATTCTAAATTTAATGTAAAGTTTTTTTAAATAATCTATTGTAAAGCATTCGCATTTCATAACAAACTCTTGCACACGTTTTAGTATTTTACTACCAATATTTACAATGTTTCTTTCGAGGTCAAAATATTTGCGAAATTTTTGCTCAAGCAATTCAACAAACGCGATAAAAGTGTCAGGAAGAATTATTAAAAAAAAACCCGATTGAACACTATCTTTATTAAAATCCTTCGAATGGCTTAAAAATAATCTTTTCCCATATTTATAGGTTGTTCATCTATTAACGTACAGTTTTATTTTTCACATTTGTGGTGTTCGAGACATTTTCTATACAAATATCCCAAAATATAGACTAAACCATTTTTTTGGTAAATCAAATAGATAATTATTTGTTCCTACTGTTAAGACAAGGGCAGTAACATCTTCAGGTTGCGTTTTCAAATACGACAATTGTCTGGTTTCATAAGTAACATATCGAAATCGTTTTCACAATTAGTATTTTGAGGTTTCCCTAAGACATTTTGGTTATAAACAATGTTGGTTCCTAGCAGTTACCATCCGCCTGTCTGACTTTTCCAAAGAAATTTTAATTCTTCGTGAATTTTTGCTAAAGATTTTATAGATACTTGTAATCCGTGAATGAAATTCATGCTATTTGTAACGTCTTTCTGCCTATCACTTCTAATTGATTTTAAGTTCCTGAAAATGCTTTCGAATCGAAAAGCTCTTTTACATTTATTAGGAGATTGTAGTGTACTTGAGTGTAAGAAATCAAACAAATTATTAATTTTATTTACAAAATCAGCGGTATCTCTTGCGGCAACCATATTTACACTTATTTCATTTGATACGAATTATTATTTAAAAAACAAAATTTGACACTTATTATTTTTTACACAACCCTGAGTTTGAGCACTGGCCGAGCCGGTTTAAAGCAGTTCCTAAGAGAATTGTACAGAGATGTACGTGACGAGCCGCCAGTGCTCACACACACACGCGCCTCAAGCTTGTAGTAGTGTTCCTATCACAGCGCGGTTGTATAAAGCTTTGCCTCTGTACGGTACGGTTTCTTTACACATGTGCTAATACTCTTCGACGGAGCGGCGTTTACGTGGCGTTCAAAACAAACAATTATCTTAGGAATATCTGTAATAATAAAGATAAGTTGGATATTCGTCAAAAGTCTGGTGTTTACAAACTTGTTTGTGAGGAATGCCACGCCGTTTACGTGGCTCAGGCTAGTCGCAACTTCGAAACACGTTATAAAGAGTATTTAGCCGCTTACAGGAGTTGTTATCCCGATAAATCACATTTTGCTAAACATATCTTGGACACTGGACATAGCCTAGCCAATGACCACTCCTTTAAAGTCTTACATACTTGTAATAAAGGGCTACGAGTGTGTGTGCTGGAACAGTTAGAGATATTAAAAAATAATAACGATAATGTTGCACTGCTGAATGAACAAACAAATGTTTCCAACTCGCCTCTATTAAACATCTTTAAGCCTGCTCCCGTACAGCCTCGCAATGTGGTCGTTTGTCACCCTCACGGTGCGGTGGTCGGCGATTGATTGGAGGGTAGGCGGACGTTTCGCAGTGGTCTGTTGTTAATTTTACAGCAAATTTCTGCGTGCGTTAGGTGGTGATTGGTCTTCAGCAAGTAGTATAAAATAGCAGCTGTTTTGGCTCGCCGCTCACTTAGCGGCCAGCCTCCGCAGAGTCTCCTTCATCTGAGGATGCCTCGTGTAAGGCGAAACACGAGTCGATTTTCGAGAGTGGTGTGTCGTTCCTAATATGGTGGTGCTGGGGGTGGTAGTGCACGCAATTGAGGGAGGGTGGGAGGTCCATTTCATCTGGATGATTGGCGATCCACCACTGTGCGATTTACAAGAAATTTTCTTCCTCGCACAACTTGAAAAAAATAAATTCAAAAATAGCACATTCTTCTACACGCTGCGTTTTTTAAAGTATTTAATTTCAATAAGACCACCATCACTCTATTACCCACTTTTGAATTTTAAAGCGATATTACTTCACAGTTTTGTTTCAGTGACTTGAGTTATGAACGCAGGTGCAGAATTTGAGCTCGAACCGTTTCACGTGAAACAGCCTGAACGTTATTCACATTACACCATGATGTATGTTTCTGAGAAGTGATAAGTGGCAACCTTTAACATGAAGATAAAATATGATTCGCGATACGGCTGCTACAGAAATTATTCATTCGCACCGGTTGTATTCAAACCGACGCTGTAACGAAATTGTATTTTCACACATCATATTAAATAAAAATAAAACTTTTTGAAATGAAAACTTCTTTAGAATCGTTGGGATTTTAAACTATAGATAAAACTAAAAGCGACACTAAAAGGGACAAACGTATACATATATAGGGTTTAGCCTGTACTCTGCATTCGTCTCATTCTCTTGAAGTTTAGTTTTCTGAAGGTTTCTCTTCTACCGCGTCTGAACTGCACACAGGCACTAGACAAAGACAAAACAAATATCTGTTTTATGGCCACGCTGTAGCTATATTATGTTTGTAGCATGAATGGGTTGGCTCGACCGGGGAAGGACCACGCTCTCACAGAGTATACCAGCGTGAAATAACAGCTTAATGCTGCTGTTTCGTATTGTGTGTGTAAAGAACTTGAGACCCTCATTACTGGAAACGGGCATTCCATTTTAGTTCTCAAGGCAGAACTTTCTTAATCGAGGATAGATGTAGATGTTATGGATCACAGCTTCTGCTTACCATCGAGTGGAATATGCGCTCGATTGTCACTCCTTTCTTTGAAAAAATGCCACCTACTTATATAACTAAGTATGAAAGCGCCTGTTAAAATAAGAGCGGCAAAAGCACCTGTGTGCATCGAAGCATCCCATGGTGCCATGACAATATTACCACTGAGAGGGACTCTGTTGTATAACATGTTCTGCTAGCAGTCAATTGTTTACTCATCATCAGCCTGCGGCAGTCCACTGCTGGACATAGGCCTCTCTCACGGTGCTACTTAGCCCGATATTCGGATTCGCGTATCCAGTCGCTGCCAGCCGCCTTGCGCAGATCGTTGCTACATCTAGCTAGGGGGCATCCTCTCTGCGTTTACCTAAACGCGGTACGCACTCTATGACACGTTTACTCCAACGGTTATCGCTTCTGTGATAGTTGTGACCAGTCCACTGCCACTTCATTGTTTACTCATTTAAATTAACATATGTACAGTAGTACGTTAGTACTATTATTTGTGGCAGTAGTGGTTGTCATGTGGTGGCAGTGTAAGAGAATCCATCATCTCATTTCTTTTTTTTATAGGATAACTGTGACAAACGAGCACACAGCCCACCTGATGGTAAATGATTGCTGTGGTTTATAGACATCTACATTTATCTTTGATTACGAATAAAAATGCAGATGCTTTGTCACCCGTGAGGACTAAGATGGAATGCCTCGTTTTCAGTAAAAAGGGTCTCCGGTTCTCTACACTCACCATACGAAACATAGCAGCATTAAGCTGCTATTTTACACTGGTATTTTGTGAGAGCGTGGCCCTTCCCCGATCGAGCCGACCCATTCGTGCTACAACTATACCAGTAATATAGGTGCAGCATGGCTCTTCCACGTAAAAATCATCATTTCATCCCATGGGTGTCGTAAGAGGCGACTATGGGAAATACCAGAAAAGTCTTATGACTTGTAATAGATCATGGTATAACTATCTCTTTTACACCAGACGTAAAATATAAAGACCGGTGACGAACAGTGGCCTCCAAAGTACGATACGTCTGATACTGCGATCGTCAATCTTCCAAGTGTGACAGAAAAGGCAAATCCTTCTTAAAAAGGGACAGGCTCATGTACATTGGTGGATTTTTATGGGCTTATGAAGAAGGCGAAGAATCGCTATCATGCAAACCATTCTTTATGATGTCTAAAACCAAATGGTACTTGATTCCTAGCGTGGTAAACTTATATAGCAGACTATATTGACTGCTTCGTTCCCAGGTCGGGTCAAAATCAATTAATGTGTTTTCCTGTCAAGAAATTCTCAGTAGTCACGAAGTATGTAGTCTTTCACCTCCGTGCCTCAGAAAGCACGTAAAGTCGTTTGCTTTCCGCCTGATCTCTATCCAGTTATGTCGGATTGCCGTCCTACCGGACTATGATAGTGAGGGAATGGTGAATGCACCTGTGCTTGCGCATATTTTTATTGTGCTCCGCACTGATTTCTATTAGTCTCCATTAAAACATTATTATTATATTTATAAAAGTTTTTTTTTTAAATAAATGGAATTAAACAATTAAACATAAACAACAAATAAACCGTGTAGTGGTGGTGTAAGAACCCACTACCCCATATCACCCCGTGGGTGTTGTAAGAGGCGAAAGAGGGAAACAAATCAGGAGATAGGCAGCAGCGTCTTTCTAATAACGACTAAAATAAAAATAAAAACTGCGGTTGCCAACCTGCTTCCCAGGCGTGGCAACTATAGCAAATATCAACATTTATACAAAACAAAAAAATAATTTTACGGATTTTATTGCGTTTAATTGAACATATTCTTATAAATTTGTTTTAACTCCTGACAATACGAATGCTTTACAGCATCATGGTCACTGAAGAGTTTGACGTCCTGATATTATAGTAATTTACCCAGGCTATTTTCCGCTAATAAAATCAGTAAAATTAGTTTTATTTAATGCGTAGAATTTGTGTAAATATATAAAAAAATATTGACTAATAATACTGTAAGTTTTGATATAAACAGAATGGAACAGTGAAAATATATTCAAAAGATCACTCATAGTATTATCAACTGCCTTTATTTGTGTATTTGTTCACAAGGTACTTCACAATTTATATCCTGACAAGGGAAAACGTCACTCGGACGTTACGTGCAATGTGCAAATTCATTGATCCATTTGCACGTGCCACCGAGAGACACAAATTGGAATGATTGAGGATTTATCTCACTTCAGTTTAACCTTTATTTCACTGCTATGAAACAGTTTTTCAACAGTGAAAAATACCAAGTGGGAATTCATAAGCCAATTTCGTCCCGAGGACACCGTAAGAGGAGAAACTGAAAAGGACAAACAAGATCTGAAGGCTTCCGATAGATGGCGTTGTACCATCTTATACCGGATGTGAAATGATCAGACTGAAAACGGGAAACCGCGTCAATTTTGCAAGACATTCCATATGTCTTGCAAAATTGACGTGGTTCTCCGACTGCAATCGCCTGGCCGACCTTAATCAAAAAACTACAACCAATCTACAGCAGGCGTGCTTTATACAGATATATTAAGCAATTTTAGTAAATAAAATCTAATTTTACTTTCAAACAGATAATCAACCAAATTGGCAACCTATCTCAAACAGCGAAATGTAGCATATTCGAATTATACAAGTAAAAAGTAAAGTTAAACTTTAGCAAATATACAGGCCTGTTTTCTACCGACTTCAAACAGAAGGAGGTACTCAATTCGACTGTATGTTTTTTTTATGTGTGTTACCTCATAACTTTTTTCTGGGTGAACCGATTTCGATGATTCTTTTTCAATTTGAAAGCTGGAGCTTTTCATGTACATGTCCCATATAAATTTGATCAATGTCTGACCAATAACTTTTGAGTTATTTTTAATAATTTATATTGAAGTCGGTTGTACAAATTTTTTAATTTTAAATTATTGAGAGGGTTATTCCTTGAGTAACCACTGCTGTTATACCTGACTCCGATATAATCTAGATGAAAGCAAGGAAAATAACATGTTAGATAGTATAGACATACTATGAATGTCGCATTTCAGAATATATCGCTGGAGACAAAGATACTAGAAAAGCGAAAAAATATAACTATATCTAGTCACAGTGATTTCATTGTTTTAAATGAACTCACATTTTTATAACTTAATCACTGTGTGGTGGCGGCGTAATACAATTCATTCCATTTCGTCCTATGGGTGTCAAAAATGGCGTTTAAAGAAAATGTCAGATAGATTTCATATTTTTTTTATAGAAGAGGGTGCAAACGACCATGCGGCTTACCAGATGGTAAGTGTCAACCGCCGCCAATTAAACAACTACAACACCAAGGGAAATGCAGGTGCATTGTCGGGTTTTTAAAAAGGAATAAGCTCGTTCCTTGAAGGTCCCAAAGTCGTACCGTGCTGCCCAATACCCGATGGACTTCACATGTCTTCGAATTGTATTTTTTTATTTTCTATAATAATTTATATTTTCTTTTTTATACTTTCTTTTCGGTTTCTTCATGATGTTTTTCTTCACCGCCGAGCTAGTGGTAAATCAGCACTTAAAATTCCAATTAGCAATGTCATTTGCGCCGGCAGTGATCGAACCCGGGTTGTTCGCTACTGTAAAAATTACAGCAATTACTCAGCCCCTGACCCCGGCTCTCTTTTCTATTATTTTTAATTCAGTAAGGTAACATTTAATTTATTGGATAACTTTTATCTGAATATTAAAAAATCAGCCCTACGTGACTAAAGAAACGTATGTATGTGATAAGCTGTTTAGTTTATGATCATAAACTTATTATGATAACACTATATCGAGAAGAAGAAACGAAATGATTTTATTTAGTAAAGTATTTTATTTGTAGTTTGGGCGGATTTTTGTCAGCTTTAAGAAATTTTATCGCATGGTTTACACGCCCGACTAGAAATAGTTTCGGTTTCGGTCTCGGTCTGTTCATATTTCTTATTCTTCTTCCGTTACCGTTAACGTCACAGCCTATTAAAGTCCAGTGCTGAACATGTGCCTTAACATACGATCATAGATTACTTCATAGGGGGATGTTTGCCATAGTTTCCACGCTTGGCAAGAGGGTTGGCAACCGCAGTTCTTTTATTTTAAGTCGTTATTAGGAAGTGGCTGTTGCCCATCTCCTCATTTATTTTCCTTTGTCGCCTCTAATGACATCCACGTGATGTTATGGGGTACTGAATATTCTTACACCGCCACTACACGGTAAACTTTGGCTCAAACAATTTTAACGCATGGATTCCCAGCGCCGCAAGCCCGCCATAAAAACGTATCGGAGTTCGAATGTTTATGGGTATAAACCCTCTATACCAACAATGCCGCAAGGCTCCCAAGATCTGTACACAATGTTGTACCGCGATAAAGTCCTGGCAATAGAGTACTCCCCAAGGCCCGAAACCTGCGTTGTCACGACCTGAAGGCACCTGCAGAAGACAATATATCGTGCTTATGGGTAAAGTAAAAGTGAAATATTTTACTGGACATGAACCTCTCCCGTTGTTAGAAGGATTTGCTTTAATTGTCACGATCGCAGTATACGCACTGACGCCTGTTACCCAGAGGAGTAGTTAAGAGTACCCTTAACCGACGAGCGTGTATGCGTAGATATATGGATGTAAAGGAGGCGAGAGAGGTGTGCCAGGATCGTGCCAAATGGAAGTCCGTAGTCTCTGCCTACCCTTCTGGGTGACAGGCATAAGTGTATATATTATGTTACACGCACTGACGCCTGTTACCCAGACGAGTAGTTAAAAACTACATACTTTCATTTGGCACTTTACATTCATATACTTACGTATACAAGCTCGTCGGTTAAGGGTACTCTTAATTTGGCTTATCTTTAGTATATCGCAAATTTGGTCGATAAACTTTCGTCTAGAGCGTCCCTTGCTGACTCTGCCTTTCACTTCTGCAAAAAATTGCTTTGTTATTCTTTCTTTATTCATTCTTTCTACATGATCAAACCACCGAAGAATTCCTTTCTTAATTCTGGTCGAAACATTATCTTTAAAAAAAACTTTTCTCTTATTACACACTTTCTCACGATGTTGTAACGGTGTATCTGAATGCACCCTTACAAATAGTTATATTTAATTAATCTTAAATAAAATATATTCTAATCTTAAAATAAAAACAAATCAATTATTACATATGATTGATTTGTTTTTATTTGTTTGTTTTTCTATAATTGAAGTAACAAACGAACTTACTTCTGACTACTTGATTCTGGTAAGTGGTTTCTGTAGGCAATCACATCTGCAGCCAACTTCAAATAAAGAAGGCTACAGATGCGTCCGGAAAGGAATCCTACCACGTAGGTAGATAGTTACAGTCTTAGATTATGCATAAGTTTATGTATACTCTAAAGATACAGTCATCGTCATCGTTTTTAAAAACGTTACCCCCATACTAGGATTTCTCCTTTATCGTGGAGGCAGTTTACATACATAAATTGCACAAAGACAAACATCCAGACCCGAAACAATTATTTGTAGGCCATACAAATACTTGTTTCGTGCGGGATTTAAACCCGCGGCCTTCAGCGCCCTAACTCTATCCCAAGGCACTGTGCCATGAAACCGTTATTACATCCTATCAGAGTCCACTGATTTAATTAGGTCACCCTCATACATTGCCCCATTAAGGGGATATTTTCCATAGTTGCCACTATTAGCAGCCGTGTCGGTAACTGAAGTTTTTTTTTTGGAACGAAGTTCCTTATCGGACGGTATGAATTTGGCGGATGGGGGCTAGGCGAGAAAAAGTGTAAGATTTTTCGTCACGACCCCTTCTGACGTAGTGTAGACGGTCTAGGCGGCTATAAGGAAGCGAGATGGAATAATATCCATCTCCCTCGCACTTTTTCTTATCTTGCCATGAAAGAAATATTATTTTATTTTAAATAATCTTCATTTTAATAGACGCTAGTAATTCATTTATTTGTATTTGTTAATCAATAATATAATACGTTTATCAATAACAATATACTACGAAAGGAAATTCGTTCCAACGAAGTGTTCCACGATACTCACGCATGTTTTTTTATTATATTGTGTTATTATCGGAAAGATGCTGCTGCCCACCTCCTGTTCCAGTTTCCTTTTGACGCCTCACACGACATCAATGGATGATATTATGGTCTAGCGGATTCTCTTAGGTCATCACTACACGGGTAGTTACTGGTTGGCAATTCTTTAGTTCCCAGCAGAACAAAGCATTTGAATTTTCTTTGAAATTGGTTGCATATATGAGATAGGAGCCACCTACTGTTGAATGTCCCTCTATTTTAATAAAAATATATTTTTTGTTTCTGTAAGTCTAAAAGAAGAAAGCTAAATAAAATAAGTAACGTCCCAAAATAAGTATTTTCTCAATAAAGCACACTAATATAAAAGTCATTAAGTTTACACTTTACATATATTTGTATATATATTTTTGTATACAACTCTCACAAAAAAGTTTATGAATTAGTTGATATAACAACATCATTTTGGATATGATTCGAATTCGGATATGACGGGATATTTCACCTCAGTTATTTTTAGTGCAAATGTACTGAGATCAGTACTCGTACATATTCTCAGACCGACGTCTTTAGAGGACACACTGACGCCTTAAAAGAATATGCTCGAGTTTGAACTTAGATAAATGAATGGAAAACTTATTTGCATAAAAACATTGTACATAAGATGTTAAATAATGTGGAACTAACAAGATTTTCCGTAATTGGTTAATATATTTTTAAAAGAACAATTTAGCACACAGTCATCATTATGATAGGTGGATGCTGTGGCCGATAGACACCTAATCCTCGATTAGAAAACAAATGCAAATGTGTTGTATTATGTGGCGGTTTGTGTATTTGGGATGTGTGTTTAGCAGGGATAGTAGATATGACGAGGATAAAGAGCGACGAGGCATGAGGCAAGGCACAGAGTAAATGGAGCTCTTCACTCTATTGGCAAATGTCAGTAATTGTACATTCTTAATGTATGGTAGTGAAAGTTGGGTATACCAGAAAAACCACGAAAGCAGAATAAATGGTGTAGAAAGGCAATCATTAAGGAGCATGTAAGGCCTGAATCTGAATGTAAGACAAGGAGTGTTTAATTGAGAAATGGGCATACCAGGTCGGCTGACACATGGGCATGTATGCGCTGTCAACCCCCTGAGGGTGTCATGACACTTGAGTTTTTGTTTTTCCTTTGAAAAAACGTTTTTTTTTCCTTTGAAAAAACATTACCCCCACACTAGGATTTTCTCCTGTATCGTAGAGGTGGTTAAATTCCACTGATGAATAGGACTCCCCCGTATATTGCCATAGTTGCCACGCTTGGCAGTCGGGTTGCCAACCGCATATTTTTATTTTTAGTCGTTATTAGGGAGACGCTGCTGCCCGTCTCCTGATTTGTTTCCCTCTGTCACCTCTTACGACACTCACGGGATGAAAAGGGGTAGTGGATATTCTTACACCGCCACTATACGGTTATATATATACTATATATGCATATTCATAACTAAATATGAGCTTGGTATTAACTAGTGATTTCCCAGAAATGGAAGTAACATATTTTTCATAGATTTCATAGAAACGTAAGTAATAATTCGTCCTAATGATTTCTTATATTTACGCGAACACTACACATTGATGAAAATTATTTTTACGGATTTTGCACAGCACCATACAGCACCCGAAACGTCGGGAATCAAAATAGTAAAATTAAACGCGATAAAATCCGTAAAAATAGTTTTATTCAATATAATTCGTCCTGCTGATTCTACATTAATACATTACGTATTAATGTGGCAACAAGATGTAATGAAGACCTGATAAGAGATGCAGTTAGTCGATGCATGCAGGTGGCTTAGGATCGTGTCTTATCGCATTCTTTGACGTATATTTAGCTATGGACTTATAAAGGGATGTAATGATGATGATAATGACGATGTCTATTATGTAACTCAATTAATACGAGTCGCTTTTTTTCATAGGATAAGGGTGACAAACGAGCACACTGTCCACCTGATGGTAAGTAGTTGCTGTGACCCATAGACATTTACACCTATCCTCGACTACGAATCAAAGTGCGTTTTCACCCGTGAGGAATAAGATGGAATTCCTCGTTTCCAGTAAAAGGGGTCTCCGGTTCTCTACATAAACCATACGAAACAACGCAGAGTTAAGATGCTATTTTACGCTGGTATTATGTGAGAGCGTGGTGCTTCTCCGGTCGAGCCGACCCATTCGTGCTACAATTACCCTACTAATATAGCTGCAGCATGGCTCTACCACGTATAAATTTACAGTCGTTTTATATACTTACACTATATTTAAAAAAAAACAACAAATTGGATGATAATAGAAGTCTATAGAGAGCCATAGGAGCAATCTATGATTTAAAACCTAAAGAGTCGCTCCGACAAAAATTTAAGGAAATTAATATAATATTAACTTTGGACTCTTCATACATTTATGAAAATGTAATGTAAAATAAAAGTAGTTATACAAAAATAAGTGATATTCATTCTGTAAATACTAGGAACAGACACAAGCTACTAGTAGTACCAGTTACTCTACTCCACCGAGTCAGTAATTCATTCTTGGGGCGATGCATACGCTTTTACAACAAAATCCCAGAAAATATACAAAACTTAAACTGCTCAAAGTTCAAAACAAAGTTTTTATAAAAAGGGTTATTATAATATTAAGGAATTTATGGATGATAATAACTCCTGGGAATGAGGTGATTGCTACCAAGCTATTTCTAATTTGTTTTGTGTGGTTAATTGTGTAACATACATGACTGTAAGCTGTTATTTAAAAATAAAAGACCCGCTGGGTTTCTTGCTGGTTCTTCCCAGGACAGAGGTTTTTTTTCGAACCAGTGGTAATTAAACAAAAGAGTGACTTTCAATAAGTATTATTTATAATCTATATTGAATAAAAAAGTTTCTGTTTCTGTTTCTATACTATTGATAGTCTAGTATATATCTAGTTTGGTTTTACTAGATGGCAGTGGTAGGACTCCTTTTCTGCCTATATGTACGTCTGAATAAAGGGTAGGTATCACCTTCTTACCTATTTCTGCCGTTAATTAGCAGAGCTTGTACTGCTGTGCTCCGACCTGAAAGGTATAGAGAGTCAATATAATTATTGGCCGTGAGGCTTTCCTGGCCAGCAGTGGTACGTTTCTCAGTAATTCTTGTTCTCTGGGTAAATCTTGTATTAAAGTTAAAGTTACGTCCCACTGCTGGGCACAGTTTCATTTCAATCAATCTTATATTAAGAAGATTACATTATAGAATGGTATAAATTACAATTGTTTATGTGTGTGTGTACGGTACGGTGGTCGGAGTACTCGACTAACTTGACTGCTACGTAACGGGGCCTAGCTAGTTCGCTGTTTTTCGCTAGTTCTACGTCTTAAAAAGCTTTTGATGGGATGTAAAGCTTTGAGCGTATTTTATAATCTATAAAATTAGGCTAGTTAAAAAAAATTAACTAATTTTGTTTTTTAGGAAGGCTATGTGAATAGATAATAGTAAAGTCAAATTGAATGAAGACTTTTGAATAAATTCACGACTAGGTTGTTAATTGATTGAAATTGTTATGTACCTAGTAAATATAGTCTGCAAGCATAATAATAATAATAGTCTGCAAGCATAAAAAATTGAAACAGGATCTTTGTCGTTTGTCATCAGTCGTTATCAAATATGTTTTATGGTCTAAAATATATATTATAAAAAAAACACATTAGGATTTTCTCCAGTATCGTAGAGGTAGTTTACATACATAAATTGCACTAGGACAAACATCCAGACCCGAAACAATTATTTATTTGTAGGGATACTAATACTTGTTCCGTGCGGGTATCGAACCCACGGCCCTCAGCACTGCAACTCAATTCTAAGCCACTGTGCCACTGAGCTATCAATTTTAAATAATGTTTACTGATTTTCGATAATGAAAAGTTTGCGAACATCGGTAAAGTAGTCACATCATTTAAGTATTGGTTTTACAGAAAAATTATATGAAATCGCTAGCTTTGTATCGTGGATAGAATAGAATGCATTGACCGGAATAACGCCTTTTCGTTTACGTCATCACCGTTCGCTCGAGTTTATTGCTCTGTACTACATTCGACCAATGCACAATAACACAGTTCAGTCGCTATACATTCGCTGCGCACGCGTCGCTCTTAAAATTACCTTATTATTTGATTGTCTTTATTAGTCAAAATCTATTCGGAGGTCAATTCGCCCAAGATGGCAGCTTCTGTACCTTATGACAAGTAAGTTTTGGCACTTTTGTATTTAACTTTCGTAATTCGTAACTTGAGATACGCAAGCCGTATTTTGTTTTGGATTTTAACTGCGCAAGCGTGCGTTGTTGCAATGCACTTTAAATGCTGGCATGTGTAAAAATAGAAGGGTATGTTGTGGTAAAATATTGGTCTTATAAATTTTAAGAATTTGTCTTTCGAATTTTTCTTTAACTAAATAATATTACGTTAACAGGAGGTGTTACACATTATAAAATGTTTTACTTATTTTTCTATACATATAATAAAAATGTAAATTGTAGGTGTTTGTACATTGTATATTTTTGCGACAAAAATTATTGAGAGGGACTAAAAACAAGTAACTAAATACAAATCTATCATTTTTACAATTGTCCGTTGGTCTGTCTGTCTGTCAGTACTAATTTTTTTCAAAAGAATGTCTGTTGGTCTGTCTGTCTGTCAGTACTAATTTTTTCAAAAGAATCGTTAAGAAAATCATAAAGCATACCTTCGTGTAATATTTAGTCTTTGTTTTATTAATATCGGTTAATTTTCTACGAAATTATAACCATCATCATCAACAGCCAGTAAAACACCACTACTGGAAATGGGATTCTTCCGTTTAAGAAAGGATTTACCTTAATACCCACGCTTAGTAGGTGGATTGACGATCGCAATATCAGCTGTGTGAAGCTCCTCTTCACTAGTCTCTGTATGATACGTCTGGTGGTAAACTGAATGGTTAATACACCATCTGCCAGATGTCTTGAAAGTTTTAGTCTTTTTCATTGTCGTCTCTTACGACACGCACGGGAAGAAATGGTGTGTGGGGAACTAACTACAAAATATAAAACAAAGTCGAAAAAAACATTGATGAACTACATATAATTTATTTCTTTACACTTTCCTCATCAGCCTGTAAAAGGCTATGGCTGTGTACTATTGTATGAAGGATATACCTTAGTCTCCACGCTTGGCAGGTGGACTGTTAATCGGTCTCGTATATCATCGGTAGGTATTTTACATCGAGCATGTACCTCATGGTAAGCTGCCATTTATGGAGGCCGCGTGGTTCTGACCTTTGCTATACTTGCTATTACAATTAATGGTATGTTATTGCAATATAAACATAACGAATTGATTTTTATGGAAGGAATTTCAATGATAATTAAGTTGCCATATATGGCATTATATGCTCTAAAGCGGCGTTAGAGAAACAATCAGTCTATTTCTTCTAAGCAATCGTAAGAGATAACAATGGAATATTCCAGAACAATGGAACGAGCTTCTTAAATCATCATCACAGCCTATTACAAGTCCACAGCTGAAAATATGCAGCCCCCAAGGTATTCCATAAAGCACTGTCCTAAGCCACCTCTTAATAGATCATCACCCTATCTAGTGGGCGGCCGCCCTACACTTTCTTGACTTACTTTCTTTTCCATCGATTGTTGATTCTTTGAGCTATATGGCCTACGCATTGCCACTTCAGCTTACATATCCACTGCGGATATCTCTATAATAATAAGTAGCAGTATTCTTTCTCGCTTAGGCGAGTGTAAAATATCCAGACTGGTGACGGGAATCAGCGTTAAAAGCGAGACGTCTTGTAGCACAATCGCTAATCAGTCTCCCAAGTGTTGCAATTAGTTCCTCCCTACAACGGCAGAGGCCCATGTCCAGTGGACTTTACTGGTTGATAATGAGAATCACAAACAGTATTATAAGAGTGTTTGCCCAAGATCGTGATCATGGATGCGGCAGGAGCTCTTGGGTGATGAATATATTGAACAATATTTTAATTATTAAAATATTGCTTTTAATCATATTTGCGTATAACTATATATTTGCGTAGAACTTAAGTATGTAATAAAATTTCTATATTGAAAGATAAATACAAAGAACTAATGTGTAACTTTGTATTATAATATTGTGACTTGAGCCGTTATGATCGATTGATTTACGGAAGAACGCAATAAAAGGTATAACTTAAATAAAAATTATCCATTACAGCCTATTATTATAGGGTCACTACTGAACATATGCCTCTCCCACAGATTGCCTAATAGAATTTTGCCATAGTTGCCACGCTTGGCAGGTGGATTTTCGAACGGAGTTTTTATTATTTTGAGTTGGTGGTGACAAACAAGCACATGGTCTCCCTGATGGTAAGTGGGTGCTGTGGCCCATAGACATCTATGTACATTTATTCTCGATGCCCTTGAGGACTAAGATGGAGCGCCTAGTTTCCACTAAAAAGGACGTCTATCTGGAGACCCTTTTTACTGGAACAATAATACTGGTATAATAATAATAACAATAATTTAGTGAGTATCCCTACATTCACTAAGTTATTATTAATATTATTATACGATTACCATCACAGATTACAATAAAAACAACGAATTCTTCTTTCTAAGAAGAGAAACTAATTATATTTTGAATATAAAATGCGGGCATTCGTGGAATAGATAATGCAGTTAAAACTGAGAACTCATTGTTTCTACGATAATGAATGTTTGACCGTACTTTGGAATGTTCAGGCGGTTTGTTACATATTACTATTATGTAGGTAGTTTGATAATAATGTGTAGATAGTTAAAGTATGATTTTTAATGCTTCCATTTAATTTAATATAAAATCCTTTTTACGGCTTCAGTAAAGCCCAAAAGTGTGGGTAATATGTTTGGCTTATATTAGTCCAGTCAAATAAGGTCTGAAATCAAAATTTTGGCTCTCATCTTTGCATTTTTGATATAATGTAGTTTTAATGGTACAAAAACAATTTGTAAAGGTTTCCGTGTCGGCAACCTCCGTAAAGGATTGAAAAAAAATGTCGAAAGTGTTTTTTCGCAATTACTCTAAAACGGTAAAAATTAGACAAAAAGGTTGTAACAAAAATCTGTAGAGCTTAAAATTTTACATAAAAAAGGTTTTATGATTTTTTTTCCTGCGGTCAAAATTAACCGAGTTAGGAAGGTTTTAGGTTTAAGGGATGAACATAAATTTTAAAAATCGTAGGTAGCAGAAAAATAAGCGAATTTTTTAAATTATATTTTTTAATTTAATGAATAAGTAATAAACGCGATAAAATACCTAAAGTTATTTTCATTCAATAATAATAATGTCCTCCTGACCGAATTTTGGTCACGGCGGCCAGCCTCAACGGAGACTAGCCATCGGTGCAGGACAGGATTATAGTGCCCAAGTGTATACGCACAGGTGCACTCTCCATTCCCTATCTCTCATAGTACGATGGGGCGGTAAACCGACATGACCGGAGAGAGATCAGGCGCGGGACCGACGGCTTTACGTGCTCTCCGAGGCACGGGGGTGAGACACCGCCAATTTCCTGACTCCGGGCAGCCACTGAGAATTTCTTGATGGAAAAAATCAATAACTGATATTTTTCGGCCCAACCCGGGATTCAAACACGGGACTTAATGATCAACAGTCGCACTACTACAACCACTAGACCAACGAGGCAGTCATTCAATAGACATTCGTTAACAACAAGGTAAGTTATAACAAGATTATACGTAAGTCGATCCATATGGTCACGTGTTTGCGTTCTTCCCTCATTACGTTACAGTTGCTTCTTTATCCAACGGTTGGTCCTTGCTTAAGCCAGGGTACCTTTTTAATTCATTTCGCCTACTTTTCTCGATTATGAGCATCCTCTTCAGATAAGCTATTTCTCTGTCATCAGGATTATTTATAAGGATAAATGTTTTAAAACGTGTGGTGACGGTGTAAAAATATCCGTCCGCGTCCCGAGTATGTCGTAAGAGGCGACAGAGGGAAACTTAAACAGGATCAGGAACTGGGCAGCTGCATCTTCCTGATAACAAAACAAAATAATAAAAAGTGCGGCTGCCAACCCGTATGCCAAGTGTTTACTATGGCAAAAGCCTCCCTATGAGGCAATTTATGGGGAGGCTTATGTTCAACAATGGACTTTTATAGGCTGCAATGAGTATTATTTTTAGAAAGCATTATTTCTGATTTTTTTTCAACAACCTATAAAAATCCACTAATAGACATGTGTCTCTACTGTTACATAGAAGATTTGATAGCGACATCAGTACCACGCATTTCGAATCTTTGACGCAATTCCCAGTCTCCTACAGCTTCGCTATTTTACGCCTGGCGATCGCCACTACAAAACCAAGTAGTAGCAATGTAAGAATGTCCACTACCCCATATCACCCACTGGGTGTCGAAAGAGGCGACAGACTAAAACTGAGCCAGGACATAAGCAACAGCATCTTCCTGATAACAACTGAATAAAAATAACACTATACGGCTGCTAACTTGCTTGCCAAAGGTGGCAACTGTGGCAAATATCCCCCTATGAGGCAATATATGGAGGACGCCTATGTTCAGTAGTGGACTTTCGAAAGCCTGTAAAGGTATGGTAATGGGTGGTAAAAAATGTTTATACCGCCGTAAATCGGAAGCAAGGAGACTTTTTAACATTTTCAGTCACCTCTAACGACTCATATGGCAAATGTTTTTTTTTATAGAATAAGGGTGACAAACGAGCACAGTCCACCTGATGGTAAGTGAATGCTGTGGTCCAAAGACATCTACATCTATCCTCAATTAAGAATCAAAATGCACATGCGTTGTCACCCCTGAGGACTGAGATGGAATGCCTCGTTTCCAGTAAAAAGGGTCTCCGGTTCTCTACACTCACCATACGAAACACAGCAGCATTAAGCTGCTATTTTACGCTGGTATTCTGTGAGAACGTTGACACAATATAGCTGTAGCATGGCTCTACCACGTAAAAAATTAAATTCTCGATTGAGATAATGTTATATTTCTAAAATTCCGCCTGGAGGAATAGAAACGAAAACATACAAGCCAGAATTGAACCATCTCCTCTTTCACGTTTTGCCGCAGTCGAGTAAAACATAACAAGTAATGCTTAAGCAAAACATGTAATATTATTAACGTAAATTTCACTTACGTAATAATTACAATAATTGTTACTTATCATATTTTCATAATAAAATTACGTGACGTTTATGTTGTAGTGTCTTATTTTATGACAAATAGCACACCGTATGTCGTTTATAATATCATGTACTTTATCTGGTGTTTATTAAAAAGAAAGAGGTTATTAATTCGACTGTGTTTTCTTCATGTATAAACAAATATATTTATGATAATAGTAAAAATATATATAGTTCATACATTCATTCATTACGGCCGATCGAAATCCACTGCTGAACATAGGCCTGCCCATTTATTTACTCATAAGGGGGATATTGCGATAGTTGCCACACCTGGCAAGCGGGTTGCCAATCGCAGTTATTTATTTTCTAGTTGTTACCTATTAAAAAGATGCTGCTGCCTATCCCCTGGCTTGTTTCCCTATGTCGCCTCTTACGACATCAACGAGACATTATGGTGTAGTGTATATTCTTACACCGTCACTGCGCGATTATATCTCAGTACACTGTTCTCTCTCCGGTCGTGTCAGATTACCATCCCATCATACTATGAGAGTATAGGAACAGAGAGTGCACATGTATTTGCGCATACACTCGTACGCTATAACCCTGTTCAGCGCAGATGTCACAACCTCGACTAGCCACCGTGACCGATATTCTGTCTGGAGGACATTATTATTTTTATTTTATATATCGGTAAGTCACGGTTATACATTGTTAATTAGTTAACTTAAGTTGATATAGCCGAATAATATTTCACGATATATACATTTAAACGGATTTATGTTGATCATTAAAATTTCTGAAATTTTAAGTGACGTTAACTTGACACAAAAACAGCGACTACGGTTTAATATCAACCAATATTTCATTTGTTTCAGCATGTCTACAACATCTCAGTCGGAGTCACTATTCACAAAATGCTGTTGCTGTATCCCTCTAAGAATCGGATGCTTCATTTTAGGTTATCTGAATCTGGTATGACTTTCTCTTTTTGTATATTTTTTATATCTTACTCACAGATTTCTATTATAGAATAAGAGAGACAAACGAGTACATAATTCATCCGATGATAAGTGGATGCAGTGGCCCATAGACGACGACAACTATCCTAGATTAAGAATCAAAATGTGGGTGCGTTGTCACCCCTGAAGACTAAGATTGAATGCCTCGTCTCCAGATCTCTACACTCACTATGGGAAACACTGCAGCTATAAAGATATTTTACGCTGGTATCCCGAGCTTTGAGCCTCGCAGTGGCGCTTGTCAGTACAAAGCTACTTCTCGGCAGCCTATATCGTTTTTGATGATTACATAATAATTAGGGATCGCAGTACTGTTTTAGTATTTAGTTGCTTCGGCAGTACATATTATACTAAAAAAACTCAAATTATTAAGTATAGTGCAGCGGCATAGGCATAGAACGCTGGCTGTGTTTCCTCGCTGAATGACTAGTCTTTAAGCGAGAAAAGAACCAGCCCACTAGTAGCGACGATAAGTCGCAACTTCACCACACGTGGGATCCACGGACTGATAGTCGTCTCTACAGCAAATGGCACTAATATGTAGTAATCTCTTAGAGACTTACATTAGCGCCACTTAATTCAGCTGCCTGATGCCTTCCCGGCTCTAAACGAGGTAACCCCGAGATGAGAGGCTTTTAAGGTGTCTGTCTCTGTGTTTGTTTTAAAGGTACGCTACTAAAATTGCTCACTAGTTACAATATTAATAGATAATTTTACTTATGTTACTACGACTACTAGAGCATAGAAGTGATTTCAGTGACCATACAACGCTTGTCCAGTCCGCGATACAATGTGAATATTGAGAAAAAAGAATATTTCTTTCTGTTTGAACAAGTCATGATCATGCCATATCCATAAACTTATACCAAGAAAATTTTACAGGAACAAAAACAGAGTATCGTCTTCTTGACACATTAGCCAATTTATAAAGCATTTTAAGTTCATCTTTTATGCTATATAAAATGCTATTTAAGATATCATAATAATGATATTACCTGACAAAGCTTAGGAAATATTATCCAATTGTCTTCTTTTAAGTTTTTATAATTTATTATGTAATCTTACGACCATTTAGTAATCATCATCAACATTCCAGCCTAATGATTGTGAACTAAGCAAAAATTTTATTAAGTTAGCCCTAAGGCTTCGTTTTGGTCATATTCCATCAGCAAAGTTCGAAAAAAAAATATTCCAGTCTATAAAGTCTACTGCAGAACACAGGCATCCCCATAGATTGAATTGTTTTTGTTTTAAATTTTCAAAAAAGATGCTTCGTAATTTACCGATAGCTGTCATATAAAATAATGTAATTTTATAACCTTCGGTACCATATGGCACGCACAGAGTAAATATTTTATATATACTAGGTCTTACAACCTTTACTTTTTAAGTCAGGTAATGTATCGTAAATTCTTTGCCCGAAAAAAATTCTATCTAAAAACATTAATCACTTAGTTCAGCGTAGTCTTGTTGTATAAAGGATGAAGTGAAAATAAGAGTATAAAAGCTTTAGTGCCTTATTTACAATTCTCGCCAAGGATACAAAAGATGCTTTTAGGATTCGGTACTTATTTGATCTAGGTTATAAGGGAAATTCGATATTATTTTACTAATATTTATGCTATAGATAATAATACATTTGCTTGATTTGTATTAACCTTATCCAATAATCTATAACAATATTTTGTAAATATTGTGTGTGTGTGTGGAAGACAATAGATATAGACTAATCACCTTACTTCCTTTAGAAACGGTCGTAAGGAACAACTATGGGAATCACCAGAATTGTCTCATGGGTTCCTTGCTAGTACAACTTCCTTCGTTCTTTGCAAAGTTAAAAGTTAGTTTAAAGAGCCAGTACAATAACAGACTGTGAGGCATATCATCTTAGTCCTAGAGGTGACAATGCACCTATAAGCTTCTTTGTTTGAAGTTGGCAGTTGTCAATGGATTGCAGTACCCACTGACCATCAGGTGGGCTGTGAGACGACTTGTCAAGCTTTTTTATAAAAATACAATCTTGTTTACGTTAGACGTAAATTACTAAAACCGTTGACGTTGGTACAGTGATTACCAATCCGCCTCCAAAGTCTGGAAATTATTGCGAATCCTTCCTTCAACGGAAGGAGTCTGCGTCCCGCTGTAGACGTCCAGCTGTGGGCTGATAAAGCATGAGAAGAAGAAGAAAAAGAAAAAAGATAACCATTGTACATGGGTCCTGTCTACACGAATGGAGATTAGCGAAAAGTTATTCGTAATCGTGAAACTATTTATTACAAGAAATACTAATACGTTTATGTTACCACAATTGTTGGCAGTAATCAATTCCAGAGAAATAAGCACCAAATTCAATTGTCTTCCTTATTTGCAATTAAATAGAAAGAAATATTTTGTTCTTAGTTTTAAGAACTATTTACAAGTTTTCAACAGCATGCAAATATATATTACAAAAGTTGCTACATTTTAGATCTCGATACTCATGCGATAAGTTCAAAAGTGAGCTAAGTATAATAAAAATAATAATGTCTTCCAGACCGAATTTCGGTCACGGCGGCCAGCCTCAACGGAGACTAGCCATCGTCGTAGGATAGGATTATAGTGCCCAAGTGTATGCGCACAGGCGCATTCTCTATTCCTTCACTCTTATAGTCCGATGGGACAGTAAACTGACACGACCGGAGAGAGATCAGGCGCAGGACCAACGGCTTTACGTGCTTTCCGAGGCACGGGGGTGAGACACTGCCAACTTCCTGACTCCGGGCAGCTACTGAGAGTTTCTTGATGGAAAAGCTCGGTAACTGATATTTTTTGGTCAAATCCGATTCGAACCCGGGACCTCATGATCAGCAGTTGCACTACTACAACCACTAGACCAACGAGGCAGCTAAGTATAATAGTGTTAGAAATACAGGAACAGAACAAACCCGGAAAGCTACCTGACCTGTAAATGTGTGATTTCAAATGTTCCTTTTCAAGTCTGTGGAGTTAATGTAAAAGTGTTTATTTTATATTCTGCATATTAGATGTCTAGGTATACTAATGTGTAGTTAAAAGTGATACAGCTTACTTAATATATAGTTTTTTTTGTACAATAACCATCGAATTTCTACCACTGCGCCACCACCAGTTACAATAATAAATGCTTTTCTTTTTCAGATAATCAACTTAATCCACACGCTTTCACTCGTTACTCTTACTGCTTACATAGCATTTTCAACTCATTGGTTTGACCACTTCGACACCGACCAATCACGTGCGGAAACTGAAAGAGTTATTGAGATTAAATCTCTTGAGAGGCCACTGCTGCTTCATGTCGAAATTTTATTATTGATAGTTTTATTAATGAATATCGTCTGGTTGGTCATCAATGTGGCTTGTTTGGTTGGCTTGCACAAGGTACGTGTGGCTTTGTTATTTTAGATACCTACCTGACCTAGTTGGTCAATTTTTAAGCGACAGTAGTCGATCGTGGTCCGTCTCAAAAAGGTCGTGGGTTCACATCCGCCATTCGACTACTGCCGTGAAGCACTCCTAACACAAGCATTTTTAAGCTATAAAAATTGGTTAATGAAAATGTTAGTAATGTTAATAGCATTGCTAGTATTTAAAAAAAAATTGCCTTAAATAAACACACACAGTCGTTATGGCGGAATCACAGGTGGAACTCAGACCATGCTCAATGACATAACGAAGGTCATGTGTAACGCTCACGAGACAACTATGCCAGTAATTGTTGGTTGCAGTAACCTAGGAGTACTTGTCTATTCTCTATTCTGTGCTAGGAGATCCGAGAGGTCAATCGACGGATCCAACTCGGCTTTTCGTCATGTGTACCTCAAACTTGAAAACTAGAGTGCGCAACCAGTGCGTGCTGGATATTGATCTGGGAAGTGACCTTCGGAGTTTCTCTTGGCCAAATACTCAAACGCTACTCAATTTTAAGATGTCGTTAAGTCTCGTGGTGTCACAGTCACTTTGACATAAAGTGATAGAGACAGCGTCAAATATGATAAATTTCGTATTGAGGATATTTGCAGTAGAACCAGAGAAACAGACATAGCCAATTAGTTGAAATGGCAATGGGGCCGGCCATATAGATCGAAGAACCGACAACAGATGGGAAAGAAAGGTTCTCGAGTGACAACCTCTTACCGCTGAGCGAAGTGTAGGCGGCCTCCCATTAGATGCAGTGACGACATGGTAAGAAATGCAGGAATTTAATGGATGTAGGTGACTCAGGATTGCTTTGTGACCTTCTTTGGGCGAGGCCTATGTTCATCAGTAGACTTGTGATGGGCTGTAATTATAATGATGACGATGAAACACATTTGTTGAAAAATGCCTCGGGCATAGTGTCCATAACAACCACCGGAATATGTATTTCATGGATATTATATACGACGTCCATTTAGCTCACAGAACCAACAATCGATGAGAAAGAAAGATTTTCGAGAAGCAACCTCGTTCCGTTAAACGGAATGTATGTCGGTTGCTCATTAGATGGAGTGACGATCTGGTAAGACATGAGGGAATCCGATAGTTGCGGTTGCTTATGACCGTGTTAGGTGACATTCCTTAGAGGATCCTTAATGTCATGATGATGATGATAACGATTTGAAATATTAAATACTACACACTATGCAATGGAGATAGGAACACCGATATGACTTTTACTTCTTTGAAGAAAATAAATTGTCCTTATGGAAAAACGTTTTAACACAAACTTGCCATGCAATTGAAGTTATTCTATATATTATCTTTTATATTTCAATCATTTTTGGTGACTAATCAAAATATCCATATGTTTTTTTTTAAAAAGCAATAATTTTTCTAAGACATGAAATCTCACTATAAAAGTTAAATCTTTAAAGTATATAATTTCAGCATTTGAAAAATGTTCATATAAGTACCAAGTGTATTATGTTAAATTAATACTTAAAATTTTCTCTGCTTACAGAAACGGCCTGGCCCCATTAAGATGTACGTAACGTTTGCAACTGCTCGCTTAATTCTTATGGTTCTCGGCCTTGTATACATCATTATGCCGGGTCATACCAGCCCTCAAACAATTATATCTTACAGTGTTGATCTAGGTAAGATAATTTGTAAATTTAAGCAAGGTAAAGTAAGATTACACAGAATGAAATTGAAGTTATTAGCACCCATTGAACTTTTTATTCTACACATATTGAGGAATGTAACAAATAAGTAACGACGCAGATATTAAAAGAACACCAAAAGAGAAAAAAAATAAGCAGAGTAGGTAGGCGTCACGGTCTCTGGCGAGTGTTGTTCGTAGGATTTCACTATTTTTTATGGTGACTACCGGAAATTCCAGAAAAATTCAAGGCCTTCGATAAATGGCGACAGTATAACCATCTAATGCATTCTAATGCTGACATCGATAATCCACCTTCCAAGTTTGTTTCAATCTTTCTTCCAATCTTTTTACAATAGGAGTGTGTGGTAGCATATGATGGCAGAGTTAGACAACCATCACCTCATTTCGTCCCATTGGTGTCGTAAGAGACAGCAATGGATTTACAAGAAGGATCTTACAGCTTCCGATAGATAGAGTTTAAACCATCTTACTTACGTTAAACGTAGTATGCAAAGACCGGCGACAAAATGTAACGACGCTTTAGAAAATTAATTAGTCACTAACTTTTTATACTACTTAACTTTTGCTTTTGTTACATAAATTATTATATATCTTTTGTTGATTGAACTTATTTTTGTCCCAAATTCAATTAAAATTGTCACCATTTTTAAATAAGTTAATCTCTTACACGCAAATTATAGACACTGTTATTGTTATAGAATGATGTGTTCTCCTACAATTGGTAGTACATAGTAATTTGTAGATATAAGGCATGTGTTAGATGTAAGTTAATATGGACAACTGTTACAACTAAATAAATAAATAAATAGGCAGCAGAGACAAAAGGTGCAAGACCTCATAAATCTTTGAAAGGATGTTATGAAAGATGTAAATCCGCCTGCCAAGCACGATGACTGAGCCACTGCAGTCAGGTTCCTTGACCTGTATGTTTCGTTACTTACAATATATATGAATATGTATGTGGGAATGATAGTTTTTAACGCAAAAAAAGGAACGTAGAAGTGAAAGATCGAGACGGATATATGAGAGAGGGAGAGAGGAGACGTATGGTGATTTGAGTAGAGACCGTTTAAGACAAAGACGTGTAAAGTTGCATTGTAATATTTGAAGTGAATTAAGTTGCTTTCACTTTATACCGTTTCCGCTAATTTCGAATACCATATCCCACATGTATAAATGATGTGGATTTTCTAAATTCAGTTTTTACCCACTTACGGACGTTTGAATAATCTGAAAATTTGCAGATGTATTAAGAACTGATCACAATACAATAATTTCTTCACTATGACCTAGTATGTGATGGCAGCGTAAGGGAACCCATCACCTCATTTCGTCCCATTGGTGTCGTAAGAGACAGCCAAGACTAGCTTAACTACGTACTACTAGACAAACTACGACAGCCACTAGGATCATTACAGCCCATGGTCAATGCGTTGTATTTTAAATTACTTGTGTCAATAAAACTCAAAAGAAGTCACGTGGATAGTAAAACATGCCTTTGCCATCAATGAAGCATTCATTTAACAATACTTTAGTTCTCATAACAATTACAGCGTCATCGTTCTTTTGTGTGCAATCCATTGTTGTCCAGTCTTTGTCATGCATTCTGCCGGAAAATATTATTACATTGTATATTAAATTGTAAACAATATCTTAGTTTGATTTTAATTTTGTTATAAAAGGGATAAGGTGAGCACATAAACAGTCTTATATTCATACAACACAGAAAATCTCAGGCAACCTGTGGAAGAAGCCTTTTGTTCAACAGTGAACTTTTATAGGCTCAAATGGTGGTAAATGATAGCATTCAGTAACGAACGGTGCAATAGTTATAGTACACCAATAAAAAGAAATAAAACTTCAAAAGCAAATACTTTGGACGTGATAGAGCCATGCTGCAGCTATATTAGTAGTATAGTTATAGTACGAATGGGTCGGCTCGACCGGGAAAAGTCCACGATCTCACAGAATACCAGCGTAAAATAGCAGCTCAACACTGCTGTGTTTCGTATGGTGAGTGTAGAGAACCGGAGACCCTTTTTACTGGAAACGAGGCATTCCATCTTAATCCTCACGGGTGCATCTGGTCTGCATTTTGATTCGTAATCGATGATAGATTTAGATGTCTATGGGCCACAGCATCCACTTACCATCAGGTGTACTGTGTGCTCGTTTGTCGCCATTATCCTATATAAAAAAAAACTTTAATAACTTCTTTATATTTTGTCGTCCATCTTAAATCCAATCATCTATCATATAAATCACAACAGACATGACAATAATGAAAGACCTACGAGAGATCTATTTACAGCAAAGTTTCTAATATTATCTTGGGTATTTCCACTTATAAACGAAGTTATTTTATAATGCTTATTATTTAATCACGTGATAACGAGTATTTAGCTGTTCACGATTTAAATTTTCGATATTTCCATATTACGAGACAAAGGCAAATCAATTGTTTTACCAAGCCGTGGACTTTTACAGGTTGATAATGATGATGAATAAGAAACAATGTTGTTGGTAGCTGTTATAAATTGTTTTTTAATTCTAACAATGCACTTGCTTGCCGGGTGGCAAAAATATTGAGAATAAAATTAGCAACCAGTTGCCTACTGATGATGTTCTGGTCGATTCGACCACACTTAAAGTTTACTACATCCATCATATGAAGAGATGATAGATTTTCACTTTTCCCATAAGCCCCAAAATAACAATTGCAAAGCTTTGTGGCACACCTTGGGGAGGCCTGCTCAGCTCTGCTGGCATGTTCAGCTGCGGACTTGTGAAGGGCTGTAAATGAAATAAATGAATAAAAGCATCCAAGACCCGTAAATCACGACAGTCTTACTGGCTACTATGACATTATCTCTTAAATATGAAAATATAATGTAGTATTAATTAATTATCAATCTTCAAATTATTTGTTTCCAGGTTTGGCAGCATATTTCATATTCGTTTATTACATCTATGCCATGCGATTGGAACGTGAGGAGAACAAAAATCAAGTTATGCCGGAAATAAAACCGAACAACGTCGTTTTCGTGTATCCTCCAAAGATTGATAAACAAGCTTTAGTTGCTTAAGGCCGCTTTAGTTGAAGAAACTGAACTATTCATTTTCTATTTGTCGCATGAATTACCATAATTATTAAGAAAATTTTTGATATTCCATGAAGTAAAAAGTCAATTAAATATAATTTTTCATATCCCTTTTTTTGTTACTACTTTGGATTTATTGTTTTTCTTTTATTCTAACTTCAACCTAAATTGTTGCTAAAATTGTTGTGCTTGAGTTTTGGTTTCTTGTCATTTATTTAATTTTTTCTACTTTTTATCTTGGTTTTGGTAAAAAAAAACTCACCATTGATTAAATCTAGAACTCTTTTTTTTAGAAAATTGTAATCGTTAAAAGCAAAACAACACAAATTAAATTGTATCATTTATTTTGACATTATTTCTTAAAATTTCTGTAATTCTTATATAAAATTCCAATGTATATTTATTGTTTATTTGTGAACTAAACTTAGTATTTAGGGCAAAAAAATTAAAACTAAGAACACTGTCATCTTTTCATAATGTTCTGGGTAGTGGTTTAAAAAGAACATCTGTTTTTATAAATTTGAAATGTCAAATAAATAATTTAAAAAAATTCACAAGGTATGTTTATATAATACTAAAATGACTTGATTAAAAGGGCTCCAGTCCAGTAAAATTCTACAGAAAATGGCAAATAATTATTATATCAGGGAAAAATGTCTAATGTCCTCCGATAGGTGGCGGTATAACACGTAAAAATATACAGATTAGGTTATTAGAGTTAAATATACAGGGAGACGGGCAGATTATTTAACGTAATACATTAAAATATGCATTAAATATTTTAAGAGTGGAAATGCTAGAGCCACGGTGCGGCGTATTACTTAAAGTACTTCCTAGCATAGCTCCACCATAGCACCATAGCTGCCACCACACGGAATTTGTTACAATCTGTCACAAGATTACTGCCGAACATAGGCCTCGTCTTTAAATTACCTCATATGGGGGAGGGGAGATATTTTCCATAGTTGTCACGACTGGCAGACGCGTTGGCAACAGCATTTGTTATTTATCAAGTTATTATCAGGAAGTTGCTGCTGCCCATCTCCTGTTTCAGCTTACTTCTGTCGGCTCTTGCGACACCCACAGAGTGTTATGGAATAGTGGATTGTCTAACGTTGCATTACATAACAATATACCTGATAACTGCTGCCGTATGAGGTCGCTGAAAGCCGCTCAGCGAGCTATGGAGAAGGCTATGCTTGGGTTTCTTTGCGTGAGAAACTTAGAAATTAAAATATCCGCAGTAGAACTAGAGTGACCGACATAGCCTAACGGATTAGTAAGCTGAAGTGGCAATGGGCCGGCCATATAGCTCGAAGAACTGACAACCGATGGCGGAAAAAGGTTCTCTAGTGGCAGCCTCGTACCGGTAGGCAAAGTGTAGGGCAACCCCTCACTAGATGGAGTAATAAAAAATGCCTGATAAGAAAAACTTTGCAAGAAATGCAGGAAGTCTACGGGTGCAGGTGGTTCAGGACCGTGCTTTGTGGCATTCCTTGGGCATTGTGGCATGCCTACGCTAAGCAGTGGACTTGTGAAGGGCTGTAATGATGATGATGATGATACCAGATAACGATCTCATAAATATTGATAGGATCTTAAATCATATCACGTTTATAATTAACTTTATTAGGATAAAATACGGATCGAAACTTTGACGTCGGTGCTACTAAATATTAATGCGAAATCAGGAATCTTCGCCAACTTCACGAAGTGACAAGACCGCGGTCTTTGTCACACTGAGGACATCTTAGACAGTTTAATCTGATTGCTTTATGCCCTTATCAATATCAATTAATTACTGTGTTTGTCGAATGCATTTAATTAACTTAACCGAATAACGAAGTGAAGCGTTCACATTAGAATTTGGATTTTCTCACATATATCTTTTCAGGGAACATAGCGATAAGTGCGATGCATCCAATATTAAAGAGTTTATACGTTATTCTTTGTAAAATCCTTTAGTGAAGACAATTTCTTTTTGTATTGAGAATGGGCCCACCATCGTAACCAGGCGTAACTTAATGAAACACATGTCGATTTATTCCCTATAACCAATAGATTACAATAGTAATATTAGTTTTACCGTATCTAACGGGTATACTGAGAAATTAACAATTAATATATGAATATCACAATAACCTAAAAAACAAACTAATAGCGATTGTCTAGTAGTTTTCACCGGTATTATAAGTTAAAATAGTGCTCTGGTCAATAATTAATAGTATAAAAGAAAGTTGTAGGTACATTAAGCATTTATAGGTACTTTAAGATTGATGGAAAATTTTTAGTAGTTTGTTCTTCTTTACACGCATTTTTTCATATTACAATAGCTAATTCACGAACATGAAAAGAACTTTTTTTTTTCAGATTTTATGATTCCGGTTACATTTTCATAAAATCTATAGGCCGTTTACTATAATAAACAGGTATCTTTTTTATATGTAATAAAATTAAGTTACGTTAAAGTTTCTAGTGGGCCCAAAAACGATTGTCTCCTTTATTAAGTTTCTATTATCTGTTCCTAGTTCATTATTGCATACATAACATACTCTCTGTGTAGTGGCGGTTAAGAATATCCACTACCCCATATCTTCCCGTGGGTGTCGTAAGAGGCGACAGTGGAAACAGGCAGGAGATGGGCAGCAGCATCTTCCTGATAACGATCCTGTTTATTTTATATTCTGCATATTAGATGTCTAGGTATACTAATGTGTAGTTTAAAGTGATACAGCTTATATAATATATAGTTTTTTTTTTACAATAACCATCGAATTTCGACCACTGCGCCACCACCAGTTACAATAATAAATGCTTTTCTTTTTCAGATCATCAACTTAATCCACACGCTTTCACTCGTTACTCTTACTGCTTACATAGCATTTTCAACTCATTGGTTTGACCACTTCGACACCGACCAATCACGTGCGGAAACTGAAAGAGTTATTGAGATTAAATCTCTTGAGAGGCCACTGCTGCTTCATGTCGAAATTTTATTATTGATAGTTTTATTAATGAACATCGTCTGGTTGGTCATCAATGTGGCTTGTTTGGTTGGCTTGCACAAGGTACGTGTGGCTTTGTTATTTTAGATACCTACCTGACCTAGTTGGTCAATTTTTAAGCGACAGTAGTCGATCGTGGTCCGTACCCTGTCTAATGGCAGGGTATGGACCACGAACTCAAAAGGTCGTAGTTTGACATCCGCCATTCGACTACTGCCGTGAAGCACTCCTAACACAAGCATTTTTAAAGTATCAAAATTGGTTAAAGAAAATATTAGTAATGTTAATAGTATTGCTAGTATTTGAAAAAAAATTGCCTTAAATAAACACACACAGTCGTTATGGCGGCATCACAGGTGGAACTCAGACCATGCTCAATGACATGACGAAGGTCATGTGTAACACTCACGAGACAACTATGCCAGTAATTGTTGGTTGCAGTAACCTAGGAGTACTTGTCTATTCTCTATTCTGTGCTAGGAGATCCGAGAGGTCAATCGACGGATCCAACTCGGCTTTTCGTCATGTGTACCTCAAACTTGAAAACTAGAGTGCGCAACCAGTGCGTGCTGGATATTGATCTGGGACGTGTCCTTCGGCGTTTCTCTTGGCCAAATACTCAAACGCTACTCAATTTTAAGATGTCGTTAAGTCTCGTGGTGTCATAGTCACTTTGACTTAAAGTGATGGAGACAGCGATAAATTTCGTATTGAGGATATTTGCAGTAGAACCAGAGAAACAGACATAGCAAATTAGTTGAAATGGCAATGGGCCGGCCATATAGATCGAAGAACCGACAACAGATGGGAAAGAAAGGTTCTCGAGTGACAACCTCTTACCGCTGAGCGAAGTCTAGGTGGCCTCTCATTAGATGCAGTGACGACATGGTAAGAAATGCAGGAATTTGATGGATGTAGGTGACTCAGGATTGCTTTGTGACCTTCTTTGGGCGAGGCCTATGTTCATCAATAGACTTGTGATGAGCTGTAATTATAATGATGACGATGAAACACATTTGTTGAAAAATGCCACGGGCATAGTGTTCATAACAATTACCGAAATATGTATTTCATAGATATTATATACGACGTCCATGTAGCTCACAGAACCGACAATCGATGAGAAAGAAAGATTTTCGAGAAGCAGACTCGTTCCGTTAAACGGAATGTATGTCGGTTCCTCATTAGATGGAGTGACGATCTGGTAAGACATGAGGGAATTCGATAGGTGCAGCTTGCTAATGACCGTGTTAGGTGACATTCCTTAGAGGATCCTTAATGTCATGATGATGATGATAACGATTTGAAATATTAAATAATACACACTATGCAGTGGAGATAGGAACACCGATATGACTTTTACTTCTTAGAAGAAAATAAATTGTCCTTATGGAAAAACGTTTTAACACAATCTTGCCATGCAATTGAAGTTATTCTATATATTATCTTTTATATTTCAGTCATTTTTGGTGACTAATCAAAATATCCATATATTTTTTTTTTAAAAGCAATAATTTTTCTAAGACATGAAATCTCACTATAAAAGTTTAAGTGCAATCTTTAAAGTATATAATTTCAGCATTTGAAAAACGTTCATATAAGTACCAAGTGTATTATGTTAAATTAATACTTAAAATTTTCTCTGCTTACAGAAACGGCCTGGCCCCATCAAGATGTACGTAACATTTGCAACTGCTCGCTTAATTCTTATGGTTCTCGGCCTTGTATACATCATTATGCCGGGTCATACCAGCCCTCAAACAATTATATCTTACAGTGTTGATCTAGGTAAGATAATTTGTAAATTTAAGCAAGGTAAAGTAAGATTACACAAAGTGAAAGTGTAGTTATTAGCACCCATTGAACTTATTATTCTACACATATTGAGGAATGTATCAAATAAGTAACGACGCAGAAATTAAAAGAACACCAAAAGAAAAAAAAAGCAGAGTAGGCAGGCGTCACGGTCTCTGGCGAGTGTTGTTCGTAGGATTTCACTATTTTTGTTTTTTTTTTTTTTATTGTGACTACCGGAAATTCCAGTAAAAATTCAAGGCCTTCGATAAATGGCAACAGTATCACCATCTAACGCATTCTAATGCTGACATCGATAATCCACCTTCCAAGTTTGTTTCAATCTTTCTTTCAATCTTTTTACAATAGGAGAGTGGGGTAGCATGTGATGGCAGAGTAAGACAACCCATCACCTCATTTCGTCCCATTGGTGTCGTAAGAGACAGCAATGGCATTTACAAGAAGGATCTTACAGCTTCCGATAGATAGAGGTTAAACCATCTGACTAACGTTAAAAGTAGTATGCAAAGACCGGCGACAAAATGTAACGACGCTTTAGAAAATTAATTAGTCACTAACTTTTTATACTACTTAACTTTTGTTTTTGATACATAAATTATTATATATCTTTTGTTCATTGAACTTATTTTTGTCCCAACTTCAATTAAAATTGTCACCATTTTTAAATAAGTTAATCTCTTACACGCAAATTATAGACACTGTTATTGTTATAGAATGATGTGTTCTCCTATAATTGGTAGAACATAATAATTGGTAGATGTAAGGCATGTGTTAGATGTAAGTTAATATGGACAACTGTTACAACTAAATAAATAAATAAATAGGCAGCAGAGACAAAAGGTGCAAGACCTCATAAATCTTTGAAAGGATGTTATGAAAGATGTAAATCCGCCTGCCAAGCACGATGACTGAGCCACTGCAGTCAGGTTCCTTGACCTGTATGTTTCGTTACTTACAATATATATGAATATGTATGTGGGAATGATAGTTTTTAACGCAAAAAAAGGAACGTAGAAGTGAAAGATCGAGACGGATATATGAGAGAGGGAGAGAGGAGACGTATGGCGATTTGAGTGGAGACCGTTTAAGACAAAGACGTGTAAAGTTGCATTGTAATATTTGAAGTGAATTAAGTTGCTTTCACTTTATACCGTTTCCGCTAATTTCGAATACCATATCCCACATGTATAAATGATGTGGATTTTCTAAATTCAGTTTTTACCCACTTACGGACGTTTGAATAATCTGAAAATTTGCAGATGTATTAAGAACTGATCACAATACAATAATTTCTTCACTATGACCTAGTATGTGTTGGCAGCGTAAGGGAACCCATCACCTTATTTCATCCTAACTACGTACTACTAGACTAACTACGACAGCCACTAGGATCATTACAGCCCATGGTCAATGCGTTGTATTTTAAATTACTTGTGTCAATAAAAATCAAAAGAAGTCACGTGGATAGTAAAACATGCCTTTGCCATCAATGAAGCGTTCATTTAACAATACTTTAGTTCTCATAACAATTACAGCGTCATCGTTCTTTTGTGTGCAATCCATTGTTGTCCAGTCTTTGTCATGCATTCTGCTGGAAAATATTTTTACAACATTGTATATTGAATTGTAAACAATATCTTAGCTTGATTTTAATTTTGTTATAAAAGGGATAAGGTGAACACATAAACAGTCTTATATTCATACGACACTTAAAATCCCAGGCAACCTGTGGAAGAAGCCTTTTGTTCAACAGTGGACTTTTATAGGCTCAAATGGTCGTAAATGATAGCATTCAGTAACGAACGGTGCAATAGTTATAGTACACCAATAAAAAGAAATAAAACTTCAAAAGCAAATACTTTGGACGTGATAGAGCCATGCTGCAGCTATATTAGTAGTATAGTTATAGTACGAATGGGTCGGCTCGACCGGGAAAAGTCCACGATCTCACAGAATACCAGCGTAAAATAGCAGCTCAACACTGCTGTGTTTCGTATGGTGAGTGTAGAGAACCGGAGACCCTTTTTACTGGAAACGAGGCATTCCATCTTAATCCTCACGGGTGCATCTGGTCTGCATTTTGATTCGTAATCGATGATAGATTTAGATGTCTATGGGCCATAGCATCCACTTACCATCAGGTGTACTGTGTGCTCGTTTGTCACCATTATTCTATATAAAAAAAACTTTAATAACTTCTTTATATTTTGTCGTCCATCTTAAATCCAATAATCTATCATATAACTCACAACAGACATGACAATAATGAAAGACCTACGAGAGATCTATTTACAGCAAAGTTTCTAATATTATCTTGGGTATTTCCACTTATAAACGAAGTTATTTTATAATGCTTATTATTTAATCACGTGATAACGAGTATTTAGCTGTTCACGATTTAAATTTTCGATATTTCCATATTACGAGACAAAGGCAAATCAATTGTTTTTACCAAGCCGTGGACTTTTACAGGTTGATAATGATGATGAATAAGAAACAATGTTGTTGGTAGCTGTTATAAATTGTTTTTTAATTCTAACAATGCACTTGCTTGCCGGGTGGCAAAAATATTGAGAATAAAATTAGCAACCAGTTGCCTACTGATGATGTTCTGGTCGATTCCACCACACTTAAAGTTTACTAAATCCACGATATGAAGAGATGATAGATTTTTCGCTTTTCCCATAAGCCCCAAAAATAACAATTGCAAAGCTTTGTGGCACACCTTGGGGAGGCCTGCTTAGCTCTGCTGGCATGTTCAGCTGCGGACTTGTGAAGGGCTGTAAATGAAATAAATGAATAAAAGCATCCAAGACCCGTAAATCACGACAGTCTTACTGGCTACTATGACATTATCTCTTAAATATGAAAATATAATGTAGTATTAATTAATTATCAATCTTCAAATTATTTGTTTCCAGGTTTGGCAGCATATTTCATATTCGTTTATTACATCTATGCCATGCGATTGGAACGTGAGGAGAACAAAAATCAAGTTATGCCGGAAATAAAACCGAACAACGTCGTTTTCGTGTATCCTCCAAAGATTGATAAACAAGCTTTAGTTGCTTAAGGCCGCTTTAGTTGAAGAAACTGAACTATTCATTTTCTATTTGTCGCATGAATTACCATAATTATTAAGAAAATTTTTGATATTCCATGAAGTAAAAAGTCAATTAAATATAATTTTTCATATCCCTTTTTTTGTTACTACTTTGGATTTATTGTTTTTTTTTATTCTAACTTCAACCTAAATTGTTGCTAAAATTGTTGTGCTTGAGTTTTGGTTTCTTGTCATTTATTTAATTTTTTCTACTTTTTATCTTGGTTTTGGTAAAAAAAAAACTCACCATTGATTAAATCTAGAACTCTTTTTTTTTACAAAATTGTAATCGTTAAAAGCAAAACAACACAAATTAAATTGTATCATTTCTTTTGACATTATTTCTTAAAATTTCTGTAATTTTATATAAAATTCAATGTATATTTATTGTTTATTTGTGAACTAAACTTAGTATTTAGGGCAAAAAAATTAAAACTAAGAACACTGTCATCTTTTCATAATGTTCTGGGTAGTGGTTTAAAAAGAACATCTGTTTTTATAAATTTGAAATGTCAAATAAATAATTTTAAAAAATTCACAAGGTATGTTTATATAATACTAAAATGACTTGATTGAAAGGGTTCCAGTCCAGTAAAATTCTATAGGAAATGGCAAATAATTATTATATCAGGGAAAAATGTCTAATGTCCTCCGATAGGTGGCGGTATAACACGTAAAAATATACAGATTAGGTTATTAGAGTTAAATATACAGGAGACGGGCAGCATCAAGGATTATTTAACATAATTCATTAAAATATGCATTAAATATTTTAAGAGTGGAAATGCTAGAGCCACAGTGCGGCGTATTACTTAAAGTACTTCCTAGCATAGCTCCACCATAGCAACATAGCTGCCACCACACGGAATTTGTTACAATCTGTCACAAGTTTACTGCCGAACATAGGCCTCGCCTTTAAATTACCTCATATGGGGGAGGGGAGATATTTTCCATAGTTGTCACGACTGGCAGACGCGTTGGCAACAGCATTTGTTATTTATCAAGTTATTATCAGGAAGTTGCTGCTGCCCATCTCCTGTTTCAGCTTACTTCTGTCGGCTCTTGCGACACCCACAGAGTGTTATGGAATAGTGGATTCTCTAACGTTGCATTACATAACAATATACCTGATAACTGCTGCCGTATGAGGTCGTTGAAAGTCGCTCAGCGAGCTATGGAGAAGGCTATGCTCGGGTTTCTTTGCGTGAGAAACTTAGAAATTAAAATATCCGCAGTAGAACTAGAGTGACCGACATAGCCTAACGGATTAGTAAGCTGAAGTGGCAATGGGCCGGCCATATAGCTCGAAAAACCGACAACCGATGGGGGAAAAAGGTTCTCTAGTGGCAGCCTCGTACCGGTAGGCGAAGTGTAGGGCAACCCCTCACTAGATGGAGTAATAAGAAATGCCTGATAAGAAAAACCTGGCAAGAAATGCAGGAAGTCGACGGGTGCAGGTGGCTCAGGACCGTGCTTTGTGGCATTCCTTGGGCATTGTGGCATGCCTACGCTAAGCAGTGGACTTGTGAAGGGCTGTAATGATGATGATGATGATACCAGATAACGATCTCATAAATATTGATAGGATCTTAAATCATATCACGTTTATAATTAACTTTATTAGAATAAAATACGGATCGAAACTTTGACGTCGGTGCTACTAAATATTAATGCGAAATCAGGAATCTTCGCCAACTTCACGAAGTGACAAGACCGCGGTCTTTGTCACACTGAGGACATCTTAGACAGTTTAATCTGATTGCTTTATGCCCTTATCAATATCAATTAATTACTGTGTTTGTCGAATGCATTTAATTAACTTAACCGAATAACGAAGTGAAGCGTTCAAATTAGAATTTGGATTTTCTCACATATATCTTTTCAGGGAACAATAATATAGCGATAAGTGCGATGCATCCAATATTAAAGAGTTTATACGTTATTCTTTGTAAAATCCTTTAGTGAAGACAATTTCTTTTTGTATTGAGAATGGGCCCACCATCGTAACCAGGCGTAACTTAATGAAACACATGTCGATTTATTCCCTATAACCAATAGATTACAATAGTAATATTAGTTTTACCGTATCTAACGGGTATACTGAGAAATTAACAATTAATATATGAATATCACAATAACCTAAAAAACAAACTAATAGCGATTGTCTAGTAGTTTTCACCGGTATTATAAGTTAAAATAGTGCTCTGGTCAATAATTAATAGTATAAAAGAAAGTTGTAGGTACATTAAGCATTTATAGGTACTTTAAGATTGATGGAAAAATTTTTTAGTAGTTTGTTCTTCTTTACACGCATTTTTTTCATATTACAATAGCTAATTCACGAACATGAAAAGAACTTTTTTTTTTCAGATTTTATGATTCCGGTTACATTTTCATAAAATCTATAGGCCGTTTACTATAATAAACAGGTATCTTTTTTATATGTAATAAAATTAAGTTACTTTAAAGTTTCTAGTGGGCCCAAAAACGATTGTCTCCTTTATTAAGTTTCTATTATCTGTTCCTAGTTCATAATTGCATACATAGCATACTCTCTGTGTAGTGGCGGTTAAGAATATCCACTACCCCATATCTTCCAGTGGGTGTCGTACTCTACCCCATATCTTCCAGTGAGAGGCGACAGTGGGAAACAGGCAGGAGATGGGCAGCAGCATCTTCCCGATAACAGCAATATCACAATAAAAAAAACTGCGGTTGCCAACCCGCTCGCCAAGCGTGACAACTATGGCAATATACCCCCCCAATGAATAAAGTTACGAAGAAACCGCCCCCAGTCCCCGGCGGCCCCGCTATTCCTGGCTACGGTGGCGACCATGGTAACGGCGGGGCAGGATGGCCTCCGTTGGAGGTTCGGTTGCCACCTACGACGACTTGACCTGGCAACTTATTACGCACGCACTCTGAGGACTGACGAGAAGATCCTGGAGCTGGAAGAAGAGATAGAAAAGTTGCGCTGGAATATCCGAGGTTATAGATTATCCGAGCTCCGAAGAGAGGAGGAGGACACGGTAATCCTCGAATCTAGCAACTTGTTCTATAACTAGGAGGGTGACCATCTGTCCCAAGGAGGTGTCGGATTTATCGTCCACAAGTCTCTCGTTAACAACGTTGTAAAGATTGGGAGTGTGTCGACGAGGGTTACGCACCTTATACTCAGAATCACCAAACGGTATTCGCTGAAGATCATACAGGTTTACGCACCAACCTCGGCAGGAGGTATACTATAATATTTACCCCGATGAGGAGGTGGAGGAAATGTATGAGGATATCTCTAGAGCCATGCATTCCTCCAAAACCCACTATACGGTTTTAATGGGAGACTTCAACGCAAAACTAGCCACAAGAGAGAACGGTGAGCTGAAAGTAGTGAAATCGGAATAGGGCAACGGAACCCACGGGGCCAGCAGCTGGCTGACTTCATGGAAAAAGAGGGACTCTTTATGATGAGCTCTTTCTTCCAGAAGCGGCCCCACAAGAAGTGAACCTGGTCGAGCCCCGACGGTTCCACAAAAATGAGATTGACTTCATTATGACGACCAGACGACAACTGTTCAGTGATGTCTCAATGATCGCGAGGGTGAAAACCGGCAGCAATCACCGTATGGCTAAAAGCACATTGAACCAAAACGTTAAGTTGAAGAGGTCTCGTCTAATGAAGTCAACGCTCCGTCCCCCTCGTGCTCTAGTCCAAAGCCCCGATACCTTTCAGCTCGAGTTACAAAACCGTTTTCAGTGCCTAGAAGACTGCAATGAAGTGGACGATATAATTGATAAGCTCGTGGAAACTATCCATGCGGTCGGAGCTAAGTTCTGCAAGACCCGCCGCAGAAGAACACAAAAACTCTCCGATCACACTCTTAATCTCATGGCTGTTAGACGGGAAATGAAGCTGCAAGCTGCAGTCTTCAGTGGATTTGACAACATACAGCCAACTGAACAGACAGATCTCCAAATGCATGCGTCGGGACTTACGTGACTTTAACACTGCTCGTATTGAAGAAGCGATCGAGCGGAACCTGGGCTCCAAATTCTTTGCCAGAGATCTGTCTACCAGCAAAGCCAACTGTCGAAGCTGAAGACCAAATGTGGCAGCATCGTTTCAGGGACACCTGATATTTTGAGTGAGATTGAGAGGTTGTATGGACAGATGTACACGTCATCGTTGGAGCCACACGCAAATGTGTGTAACGATCCAAGAGCGAGTCTTGTCCGACACTATTCCGAAGATATCCCGAACGTCAGTCTGAGCGAGATTAGAATGGCTCTCCAGCACCTTAAAAACGGCAAGGCCCCAGGTGAGGATGGAATTACAGTGCAGCTTCTGAAAGCGGGTGGAAAACCGGTACTTGAAGTCCTTCAGAAGCTCTTTAATTCCGTCCTCCATGGTGGCACTACTCCGGAGGCGTGGAGCAGAAGTGCGGTGGTCTTGTTCTTCAAGAAAGGCGATAATTCTCTCTTGAAGAACTACAGACCGATTTCCCTTCTGAGCCGCGTCTACGTGCTGTTTTCGAGAGTCATTACGAATCGTCTCGCACGCAGAATCGACGACTTCCAGCCTCCCGAGCAAGCCGTTTTCCGAAAAGACTTTAGTACCATAGACCACATACATACCCTTCGGCAAATTGTACAGAAGTCCGAGGTATACAATTTGTCACTATGAAAAAGCCTTTGATTCCGTCGAAATTTGGGCAGTGCTGCAGTCCCTTCAGCAGTGCCAAGTTGACTGTCGATATATCGAAGTGCTGAAGTGTTTGTACAGTAGGGCTACGATGGCTATCCGAATACAGAACCAGAGTACGAAACCTATCCAACTGCAGAAAGGTGTAAGACAGGGTGACGTTTTATCCCCGAAACTCTTCACCACTGCATTGGAAGACGTTTTCAAGCTACTGGACTGGAAAAGATACGGTATTAACATCAACGGCGAGTACATCACTCACCTTCGATTTGCCCACGATATAGTCCTTATGGCAGATTCGCTGGAGGACCTAAGCACTATGCTCAATGATCTCAATAGTGTCCCCTGGATAGGTCTTAAAATGATCATGGACAAAACATAAATCATGTTTAATGTCCATGTCACACCTATGCCGGTAGTTGTTGGGAGCACTAAGCTCGAAGTTGTTGACGAATATGTTTACCTGGGACAAATAGTCCGACTAGGTAAGTCCAACTTCGACCGAGAGGTCAATCGACGGATTCAACTCGGCTGGGTCAGCGTTCAAGAAATTGCGGCACATCTTCTCGTCAGGTATACCTCAAAACTTGAAAACGAGACTGTACAACCAGTGCGTGTTGCCAGTGATGACCTATGGAACTGAGTCGTGGTCCTTCACTGCTGGCCGGATGAGGAAGCACAAGGTCGCTCAGCGAGCTATGGAGAGGGCTATGCTCGGGGTTTCTCTGCGTGATAAACTTAGAAATGAGGATATCCGCAGTAGAACCAGAGTAACCGACATAGCCCAAAGGATTAGTAAGCTGAAGTGGCAATAGGCCGGCCATATAGCTTGAAGAACCGACAACCGATGGGGAAGAAAGGTTCACGAGTGGCAGCCTCGTACCGGCAGGAGAAGTGTAGGGCGTCCCTCCCACTAGATGGAGTGACGACCTGGTAAGACATGCAGGAAGTCAATGGATGCAGGTGGCTCGGGACCGTGCGTTGTGGCATTCCGTGGGGGAGGCCTATGTTCAGCAGTGGACTTGTGAAGGGCTGTAATGATGATGATGACACTTAAATACATACAATATATATACATATGTACACACACACACACACACACAATTGCGGGAGGGTGAGAGGTGCTCTTAACCTAGTGGTTAGACACATCATTTTATTTTATTACGTGAATCTTAGCAAATTAATTTTTAAGATCTTTAAGGGATTGATTCAGTTATGCTGCCATAACACAGCTTACACTTAAACATTTATTCACATCTGTAAAATTTAACGGTGAATGGTAAACGTTATAACTTTCATAGTTTGATGCATCTAATTAGCAATTTTAATCTTAAAGACGGGAGCTGTATCCGTCTCCTTGAACTTGATGGCCCATCTTGGCTCTTAGTTTAAATTTGAGTAATTTACATTTTCCAGCAAACGCTTTTATCATGAATACTGTTAGAGTTTTGCCTTTAGTTTGCAGAATTATTTACACGTTTTTTTTAAATATTTTGAGTCTTAATTTTATTTTTGTCTTTGTACATTTGGCTTAACACGCGTATGAAGTGAATACTGGCTTCACAAGTTACATGGTTTTGAGTAATTTAATATTTTATCGGTATTTTACCAGTATTTATAATATTTGTATTGGTGTCACGTTTATAATAATATGTAGAAAATTTGTCACACGACAAATTTTCTATTAAGAAAATAAGTGATTTTGCTTCTTAAATAAACAGTTTTCACATAGAAGTTTAATTATAAAAATAATGATCCGTATCAACTTCTACGTGCGTCTGCAGTTTACTTCTTAAGAACGTTCATATCAAATTATAATTCAATTTAATTTTAATTTAGTCGAGATGGCCTAGTAACAATTATTACTTTCAACACTGTCACCTTGAGACTCAAGTCAACCAATTTGGTCTATAAAATTACCTGTAGAATGAAGTAGATTGCACTATAACTTTACAACAACGTACAGGCAACATAACGACTTCACTTTTGGTTAACACTCGATTTCGCTCTGCATCTAATTTGTGTACCGCAGACTATGAAAACCGACATACGTCCTACTGCTGGGCGCAGGCCTCATCCCATTTCTGAGAGTTATGGATCAGTTACTCCAGTGCGTATTGTCAAATTTTACCACTAGTGACGTACTCATAATGTTTTCTTTCCTTTCCTTAGCCGCCGAGCGCGTGGTAAATCGGCACTCAAAATTGAAATTAGCAATTTCATAGGTGCCGGGAGGAACGAACTCGGAATAGTCACGATCTGTGAAATTTACAGCGAGCGGTTAGCCCCTGAGCTGTCACGGCTTAATATGGTAGTTATACTAATTGTATGTGTAAATATAAATGAATATCTGTAACGGGCAGTTTTGAAAGCGCAAAGGATGAGACCGCAAAAATATTTTGTTGTTTGTTTTGTTGTGGTGCAATGCCAACAGAAAAAGATGCTTAGTAAACTGTTTATTACAAGTACAGTAAGAGTAGCGAAGGAGTACGGAGTCCACCTAAAGACAAATATATGCTGTAGCCCAAAGACACTACACTTATTATCCTATGAAGACTAATTTTCAATTGTTGTCACTGTCGTGGACCAAAATGGAATCCTTCGTTAGGAGCATAAATGGTCTTAGGTTATCAACAATCACATTACCAAACAGAGCAATATTATGCTGCTATTTTATGCTGGTACTTTGTGAGAGCATGTTCTGTACCGGTCGAATCGACCAGCTGCAACGTGGCTTTACCACGAATAAATTATTCACATATCATACATAATTAAATATTTGGATGACCTGTGTAAGCTATAATAATATATTTTCATCATCATAATAACACAGATCATCAGGTGTTTTGAGACTGCGATTATCTCTTCCTATTACTAAGTACCTCTAACCAGCTTATCGGTTTTTTCTAACAAAGTTGATCCTATACTGCGTACGCCAATACTAGGCTTCAGTTCGACTCACCATTTGATCTTTCGGAGAGCTAGTGTAAGATCGGCCCAATTCAAGCTCAATGATCCCAAGTACTATGTCATTTACTTTAGTTCTACTGCGGTTAACATATTTATAACTTTGTTAATGGCATAATATTTGTTTGGGATAAATTTAAACAAAATAATTAAAATAGTATACTATAATCAATTCTTTATATAATATCTATTCTTTATTTTCTTTATTCTTCATTTTCATTCGAACTGAATTATGTATTAATTAATTTGGATAGACAACGAAAACTTAAATTGTTTATAATTGTGTTTTAATTAAACGAATAAAGAAACTTGCTGCAGTTATTTATACTGCAAAGTGCTACCTTTAAGTTGTTAACGACTGCTTTCGTCTCGGCTTACAATGCAAATATTTGTAAGTGCAATACTGAAAGGAGAGTTGATAATAATCTAACTTTCTCTTTGATATGCAGCTGATTAGCAAATTTCAACCAGATTAGTACTAAGTTTCCCTCTTATAAAAGATTTCGTTTCATGTTAAAACTTTTGGTTGTATTTAGTTTTAATCTTAAAAATAAACAGATTTTATAATGCGTTTAACGTTAGTTGTAAAAGTCCTTTTCTTTTATATATTATTCGCGCTTGTGAGTGACAGCATTGTATGGGAAATTCAACAATAGCATAATGTGAAAAGTGCCGATTACGAAACTTTTATTTATTTATTATAAGACCACAATCCCACCTGATAATAAGTGGTGATGCAGCCTTAGATGGTAAATCGCACTGTCTTAGCATAACAAAAGCCTATTCACTCTTGCCTTGAAGACGCTCAGATCGTATTCGGATGGAAAGATAGACGCCGGTAAATTATTCCACTCCTTTGCTGTACGCATTAAAAAAGACTTATAGGTCGTGAGATTAAAAACCTCCATTCGACTACTGTCGTTCACGGCAGTCCAATGGTGGTTTTGAACTCACTTACTGTGTTTCTCCACTCCTAACACAAGCATTTTAAACTTGACTGCAGTGATTTACAACACTATTAATATTATATTAGTAGGTAATAGCACTGCTAGTATTTTTTTGAATAAAATAATGTAGTATAGTGTGACCCTGAGCGAAAAGCTGTAATCGAGTAGTGGCGGTGTAAGTATATCCTTACCCCATATCGTCATAAGAAGCGACAGACGGAAATCAGTTCATGGGTAGCAGCGTCTTCTTAATAACAACTAATAAATAAAACTGCGGTTGCCAACCCGCCTGCCAAGCGTGTCATTTATGGCAAATATCGCCCCAATGAGGCAATCTATGGGGTAGGCCTATGTTCAGCAGTGGAAAGGCTGTGTCGGTAACGGGGCGACAAAGCACGTTAGCAAGATATGCGTAAAAAGGGGATAATAAAATTTATTTAAAATTAAATTGAAATATCTACAAAATGGAAGACTAAAAAACTTTTGTAAGAAAAAATAACCTATAGTATATTATATCAAATATATATCTACACAACAAGATTTCAGATTGTGAAATTATTGTATTCTTTTTAGTTCCTTGAACTCGGCTTTTACTTTTTAGCTATTTGAGTGGATTAAGGCTGATGATTTATCATGATGATGATGATTCATGATGATGATGATTAATGATGAAATTGAAAGAATGTATACTTAAATGACATTCTCAATGTCATTTAAGTATACATTAGAAATTTCATCTCCTATTATGCCACCTTTAGGTGTGAAATTTTTCTTCAAATTTATATATATGAGTACATCCCTGAAGTATTATCTATTCAATAAAAAACAAACATCAAAATCGGTTCGCAATTGACGAAGATACTTTGTAACATTTGTACAAAAAAAAATACAGGCGAATTTTAGACCTCCTCTTTTTTTGTAGTGGACTTTACATAAGAAGATACAAATACCTTAATTTCAGATATTTCAAGGATCCTCTTACGTCACCATTACATTATATATTCGAGAGTTCTACGTGTTTGTATAATACATAAAGGTCAAATATTAAACCAATTTACAGTAAATTGAGCATCAGTGTTTGCGGCACGTGTAATATTATTTTGTATTTATGTTTGGCCCTTCTAACTTTGAACATACACAAACATAAACATAACAGATAAATTGTTGCCCCAGGCTAACGAAACTATGTAAACACAAAAGCATACGCTGCTGAGGATAATTTTGAAATGTTAATTTAATATTATTAATATTTTGGTAGTCCTGTGTGGTGGTGACGTAAGAGTTGAAATTTCTAGATCAACTACGGTTAGCAATGCCTAAGGTGCGAAAAGTGGTACTGCCATTATCAATCCGCTTGCCAAGGGTGATGATATGAACAAATCCTCCCGAAAACAGGAGAAGCGCATGTTTAATAAATTTCTACAGGCTAATGAAAAATAAGTAGAATGTTTATAAAATAATTTTCTAAGAATTATCTTTTATTTGACATTCCCTGCGGACTAAATTGGAATGCCTTGTTACTAGTAGAAAAGGTTTTCGGTCCTCGTCACTCACTATACGTGTACAGCAGCATTATGCGGCTATGCCACGATTGTATTCTGTGTGAGCGTGGCTTTACCAAGCAAAAAACGACTAAGTCAACGAGGTCTAAATACAAATGTTTTCTTTTTATTTTGTTTATAAGTAGGTATGTAATTATTGATATTATGGATATATAGCTTGAAAATTGATATTTATATATTATAGTAGTTGTTTGCTATTTACCTGAAGTGACATTTAGTACGCCTTTTGTACATGTTGTTCAAATAAAACTTAAATAAATAAATAAATAGACCTCCCAATGGATTGCTTCATAAGAATGACATTTGCCATAGTTGCCACGCTGGCAGGCCGTTTGTTTTCTCTGTTAGCCCTTATGATGCCCATGGGGCGATAAGGGGTAGAGGATATTTTAAGCCAGTACACGGTCAATTTACTTATTTGGTTTACTGGAAATTATTCCAACTACAATTGTACTGTGTATAAAATTAAATTAGAAATGTTAGAATGTGTCTTTGAGACGTTCAGATTTAGATTGATAAGATTTTTCCGGTCAAACCCTCGTATATCCAACCGAGGACATTTCATGAAAAGCCGGTATATTATCCACCCTTCACCACTTTACTCTCATAAAATCGGATCATTGATTCTATTTTTCACGCATAATGGTCACGATTTGATACAGGTTTTGCTTTACGTTCAAGAGAACAACAATATCTATTTTGTATTTTTGTTTATTTTTATTACGTGCTTGTAAATCACTGTAAACAGTGTCATCCATTTTAATAGCCACTGTGGCTTAAGATTATTGCTAAGTAATAATCTTATATATATATCTATATATAAAAGGCAAACAGGATTTTTGTAAATTCGCCCCCTAGGGGGGTGAAAAAGGGGTTAAAAGTTTGTATGGAAGTCCGTCATTTTTAGAGCTAGAAGCCTGAAACTTTGTCCTTAGGTTAACAATTAGAAATAAACAATTATGTATTCTAGAGTTTTTTAAAAATCAACGTAAATGATATTGATAAATATTTTAAACTTAATTTATTAGAATAGAATAGAATATAATTTTATTGCACAAAAACATAAAACAAAATAGACAAGAAGATTTGAACAAAAAATTTGCACAATATTACACCTGAACAAAAAAATACTAATATAAAAATTAAAAAAACAATGAAAATAAACAACCAAACCAAATATATTTTTTTACAAATTAATAAAATCGCAAAACCATAAGAAATACTTAGGTACCTACCTATTTTGTATTGATCTTCAAGTTCCAATCCCTACCAATAGATGGCGTTGGTATCGTTTTAGAACGCGGTAACGTTGTGTTTTTTCGAACTTATATAAAGTTAATGGTGAATGAGCGCTTCAACCTGTACCACATACGGTACCTATTCACTGGTAACGGATATTTTACTAGACTTCGACTTTGTTTGCTTGCTTACGGTTTAAGATTTGCTTCGTATTTCTGATTAAATGCTTGATTTTGTCTTTCTTACAACCACTGTTCAAACTTGGAATTTGATTTGATTAGGTATGGTTAATAGAATTATTTTTTCTCACTGAAAAAATGACTACAGAAACTCTTAATATTAAAGGAAAAGTGAAAGAACATACTGTCGTCCCCATCATAGGTGACGGCGCCTGTTTGTTTCGTGCTCTTTCATTTTTAATGTATGGAACCTAAGAAAATGCGATGGTGGTGCGTTCACAAATTGTTAGATTTGTGGTAAATGATTGACCTAGGTTTTCAGTTACTACCCACGACAAAAATGGTGATAATAATTCTACAGCAAATGAATATTCAGCTGATATGTTAAAAAATGAAACTTACGGTGGACTTTGTGAATTGGTAGCTGCAGGATTAATATTTCCGTTTCGGTTTGAAGTATTTCGAAACGGTCTGCTATACACAGAGTCCGGACCAGATATCTGTCCAGTAAGCCGATTAAGATTTAGCCATGTTTTATCTAATGGACATTTTGACGCCTATCTGCCTATTGTTGCGAAGAAAATTACACAGCGTCGCATGGAGGTGCCTGTCGAAGAGCGTGATCCTTTTTCAGAGCTTGACCATTTAACTGTTACATCTTTTTTAAACAATGAAATATCATCTCCAACCAGCGGAACAGAACAGTCTGTATCGTCCACATTAAAATATGAAAAAAATAAAAAATAAACGAAGGTCGAGGTTTACTAATTACACAAGAAAAAGTCAATTAAAAAGTGCTCAAGAAAGATATAGACAAAACAAGTTAGATTCAAATCGTAAAACTGTGTCCGCTTATCAGAAAAAAAATCCCGTTGTACACAGACAAGCTGTTGCAAATTACCAAACTGCGAATCCACAAGTGCATAGAGCAATTCAGTCACAGTATGAGGAAAACATTAAACTGCGTTTATGGAAAAACAAGGTCCATTCTGCTATGGAGTATGACCCTGATATTGCTTATAGAACTGACAGCAGTGTAGCCTTGGGTTCTATGACATACAAGTGTCAGTGGTGCAATGCGCTGAAATGGAAGGATGAGACACCTGGTATGTGTTGCAGCGCTGGAAAAGTGCAACTTGATCGGTTGAAACAACTGCCTGAACCACTCTTTAGTTTGATTAATTATCTACACCCAGATTATGACCATTTTATGTGTAACATTCGTAAATATAATGTCTGTTTCCAGATGACTTCCTTTGGTGGTAAACAGGTAACAGCAGATGGTTTTTCACCGACTTTTAAAGTACAAGGCCAGGTCTACCATTTAATTGGAAGTATATTACCAGAAGCCCAACATGACGCTCAGTACCTTAAAATATATTTTGTAGGTGAAGATGATCGAGAAGCAAAGATTTGGTGTTCTAAATTTCCTAACTTAAAACTAAATTTAATCAAACAATTGCAGAATATCCTGCATCAAGTGAACCCGTACATAAAAGATCTGAAAATTGCCATTGATAAAGCCCTCCTTCAGAGTCATACAAAGTTGTCATACATGCTGATAAAAAACCACCAGAAGAACATAGAGGTAGGTACAATGCACCAACTACAAATGAAGTGGCTTTAGTGTTAGTGGATCAACAATTTGATCGAAGAGACATCATCCTCGAGAGCCGAAGTAATTCACTTCAGCGTATTAGTGAGATACATCGAGCATATCATGCGCTACAGTATCCATTGATGTTTTGCTGGAGGGATGATGGGTATTCGATCAACATACCACAACGCGATCCCACAACTAAGTTTCCGCTTTATAAAACTGTCTCTTCTACAAGTTTCTATTCGTATAGAATAATGATTAAAGAAGGAGAAGATAACTATTTAGTCAACTATCGTACCCTTTGTAGTCAATATTTGGTGGATGAATACGCCAATATAGAAACAAAGGGATTAAATTATATCAAAAATAATCAAGCCAAATTACGTGCTGATAGTTACATCCATTTAAAAGATGCTATGGGACGACAAGACGCAGAAGCCAACCAACTAGGACAAATGGTTGTCCTTCCATCATCTTTTACGGGGGGACCTAGGTATATGCACGAAAGAACACAGGACGCTATGACCTATGTTAGGAATTACGGCCGGCCTGATCTTTTTATCACTTTCACATGCAATCCTCGCTGGGACGAGATAAAAAAGCAATTGCTTCAAGGACAACAGTCTCATGATAGACACGATATAATTTCGAGGGTGTTTCGACTAAAGGTGAAAAAGATCATGAACTTATTGACAAAGGGTAAAATATTTGGTGAAGTGCGATGCTATATGTACTCAACAGAATGGCAAAAGAGAGGTCTTCCACATATTCATATTCTTTTATGGCTTCACAAACGTATTACTCCGGATCAAATCGACAATATAATTTGTGCTGAAATACCGGATCTCAAACGTGACCCAGAGCTTCACGAAATCGTTAAATGTAAGATGATACATGGTCCATGTGGAACTTTAAATCGAAAGACACCATGTATGAAAGATAACATGTGCAGTAAACGATACCCCAGGGCTCTCATAAGGGAAACTCAAACTGTTGAAGACGGTTATCCGCAGTGCAAGAGGCGTTTAATAGATGACGGTGAGTTCTCTGCTGATATCAAAGGCACAACAATAGATAATCACTGGGTAGCCCCTTATAATCCAGTATTTTTAAAATCATTTAACGCTCACTTAAATGTGGAATATTGTCATTCGGTGAAATCAATAAAATACGCCTGTAAATACGTAAATAAAGGTTCAGACCATCATCGTTTGCTTTAAAGAATGAGAAGGATGAAGTTAAAACCTACACAAGTGGAAGATATATAAGTTCATCAGAGGCAGTATGACGAATCCTTGACTTTCCCATTCATGAGCGTTTCCCTTCCGTATTCCACCTCGCTGTTCATTTGGAAAATGGGCAAAGGGTTTATTTTAATGAGCAAAATCTGAATGAAAGAGTAAATAGTCCTTCAACAACCACACTGCTATCCTTTTTCGATTTGTGTAAAGTGGATAACTTTGCCAAATCATTGCTCTACCTAGAAGTACCTGCATACTACGTTTGGGATAACAGAAAGTTCCAAAGGAGAAAGAGAGGAGCAAACGTTGAAGGCTGGCCAGTGGTCAAAAAAAAGCACGTTCTGGGCAGGGCTTATACTGAATGCTATCACCTTCGCATCCTTCTTCATGATATCCGGGGCCCAATTTCGTTTGAAGCATTAAAAACTGTAGATGGTCATGTATATTCCACGTTCCAATCAGCGTGCAAAGCTCTCGGCTTGCTTGAAGATGATCAGCATTTGTTCGCAGCAATGGAAGAGGCAGCACTTTGCCAATCACCGCAAATAATTCGGGATCTTTTTACGATTATTTTAGTGTTCTGCCAAGTATCAGACCCTTTAATCCTTTGGGAGAAATTCAAAGAATACCTATTTGAAGATTTCAAAAGGCAATTAGAAGGACAGGGAGATGTGGCTGTAGAGCACATAACAGATATGGTATTTAACAAATGCCTTTCGGTAATAGAAGATGTCGTATTAGCGTTGGGTGGTCGGCTACTAAAAGAGTATGGGTTACCTCAGCCAAGCAAAGAACAACAATTTGAAAATAGAGAGTTTCTTAAAAAGACAAGTTACGACTTAGCATCTTTAGAAAACACAGTTAAAAATAATGAAGGATCACTGAATGACGAACAAAAAGTAGTTTACAATCAAATTAACACAAAAATTGAATCAAATGAGGGTGGAATATTTTTTAGATGCTCCCGGTGAAACAGGCAAAATATTCCTCATAAATTTGCTATTAGCAAAAGTTAGAATTACTCGCGGAATTGATTTGGCTGTGGTTTCTTCTGGGATTGCAGCTACACTGCTTGAGGGTGGACGAACTGCTCGTGCTACGTTCAAGTTACCACTCAATTTAACAACAACTGATACTCCCATTTGTAATATATCGAAACAAAGTAATTTTGCTGAACTATTAAAACGTACGAAAATGATAGTGTGGGATGAAATAACCATGGTTCTTAAGGGTGGCGTAGAGGCTTTAAACAGAACTCTACAAGATATAAGAGGAAATAAGAAGTTAATGGGTGGTGTAACGGTTTTGCTGGCTGGAGATTTTAGACAGACTCTACCAGTAGTGCCAAAAGGAACTAGAGCAGATGAAGTTAAGGCGTGTCTTAAGATATCCACTTTATGGCCTCTAATTAAAATCCTCAAGCTCTCGAAAAATATGCGGGTACACTTAGGAGAAAAAGAGTCTACTGGTGGATTTGCGAATCTCCTACTTGAAATCGACAACGGTGATTACCTGATAAATGACGGAATGATAACCATCCCTGATAATTTGTGCACAGTTGTACTTACGTTACAGGAGTTAATATCCAAAATTTACCCAGATATTGCTCATATCCACGAAAATCCAATGGAGTGGTTGTGTGAACGTGCCATACTTACCCCGAAAAACGACCAAGCAGCGGCAATTAACGATATATGGTTAACGTCTTTTGAGGGGGAAGAAATGGTGTACACGTCAATAGACTCTGTGGTCAACACAGATGACGCAATTAACTACACTGTCGAATTTCTTAATTCACTGAAATCATCGGGTCTTCCACATCATTAACTTATTCTGCGCGTGGGCACTCCTCTTATGTTGTTGCGAAATTTAAAACCTCGTCAACTGTGCAACGGAATCAAACTAAAAGTAAAAGCGTTACATCGCAATGTAGTGGAAGCCACAATTATAACTGGATGTGCGCAAGGGGAAACTGTATTTGTACCAAGAATTCCCTTGATCCCGAATGATCTTCCCTTTGAATTCAAACGAATACAGTTTCCCCTCAAAGTCTGCTTTGCAATGACCATAAACAAATCACAAGGGCATAGACTAGGTATAGACTTGAGAGAAAATTGTTTTTCACACGGGCAATTCTATGTGGCTTGCTCACGCGTAAGCTCGCCCAGTAGTCTGATAATTTTGGCACACAGTAAAAGATTAGCAAAATATGTGGTGTACAGAGAAGCTTTATATATTACTAGTTTTTGCCCGCGACATTTTTTTCACACATGGACGCGATATAACCGAACTCCACGCGGACGAAGTCGCGGGCAAAATCTAGTTTTGTATATATACGCAAAATCTACACATCGATTAAAACTAATTTTATGGTTTTCATCGAGTTTTAATTTAAATATTTAATTTTATTTTAAAGCCTATACTGTAAGGCACCCGAAATGCCAAGAGTTATTTAATAATTACGTTACATGTGATATTGTAACTACATAAACATTGCACAACACATACATACACATGTATCATCAAGAATGTGGAATATGGAAGAGAAGGAGGCAAACATCTAAAGCGTTTTTTCTTCTAAGAACTCACATAATAAGCTTTATCGTTACAGCCTATCACAGTCCACTGCTGAGCATAGGCCTCCCCCATAAATTGTCTCATACAAGGGATATTTGCCATAGCAGCCACGCTTGGCAAGCGGTTTGGCAACCGCAGTCTTTTTTATATTTAGTCGTTATTAGGAAGACGCTGCTGCTTTGTATCTCGTAATTTGTTTCCCTCTGTCACCTCTTCCGACACCCACGGGATGAAATGGGGAAATTTTTACACCGCCACTACACAGTGTTAATAAGCTTTGTTAAGTATTTTTTTAATAATTAATAAAATTACCAAACGTATCTTCTTTTATATTTAAAAGCAGTTTTTTATTTACATTTATAGACATTGAATAGGGACGGGAGGTATGTAGTACTAAATAAGATTTAATATAGAACAACATAGATATAATACGATGTTACCAACAAAAGGGAATTTGGTTCTCATAACTCATACGATACACTGGAAGAAAGAATGAAATAAAGAAACATTTATTGAAAACACGCTACACACATAATTAGGCAATTAAGTTTAAGCATTTAAAATCACATTAAATATTATATGAATAACAAAATAAAAATAAAACCTTTTGAACAGATTTAACATATAACAAAAGTATGTATATTTACAAATTACATTTAAAACTCGTTCCCGTCGTGTGTTATTGCGCGTTGGGCAAAGCCACCTCACAGTTTAAGCTGTTGCTAAAAAACTGCCCTGAGTTTTAGTGGGCATTATGGTGCTATTTCATTCTGTAAGTGGTCCTTTGATGGTTGAGCCGAACTAGTCATGTTGTTGCTATAGTGCAGCAGAAGCATTGCTCTACCACGACACAAAAACTATCTATTGTTAGCAATTATGCATTACTATAAATATAAATAATGTCCGCCAGATCGAATTTCGGTCACGGCGGCCAGTCGCCACGGAGACTAGCCATCTGCGCAGGATAGGATTATAGTGCCCAACTTTCCGAGCCACGGTGGTGAAACATCGCCAAATTCCAGACTCCGGGCTGCTACTGAGAATTTCTTCTAAGAAAAACCCTATAGGTAACTGATTTTGACCCCACCCGGGATTCGAACCCGGGACCTCAAGATCGTCAGTCACACTTGCGACCACTAGACCAACGAGGCAGTCAAAAATTATAATTGAAACTATCTCTTTCACTATTTTCGGCCCCGTTCTTCTGTGTGTGGCTTCGAACAATGTACGTGTCGCTAACAAACTAGTAATTTGTAAAATAATAGTCTAAATGGTTCAAATGAGTGTAATTTCTGTGCTCAAACTAAATACACATTGTAATATGCAACGTGTTTTAACGTCAACATCCCTCAACACACACTCATAAACGACATGACAATATTTTTTAAACATCATAATATTTACTTTATACTTACATGTTTTCTTTATTGTTTCTTACTAAAAAAACGAGATAAAATAACGCATAGGAAGACGTTACTATTAAACTAAGTATGAGAAATATAATATAAGTGAAAGAATATTATTCAAGAATATAATGTGTTGCCTGTTTCACGTATAACGTCAAAGGAAACGAGATATTAAGTGGTTCTCGTCCCCATGCTTCATTTTTAACGTCTTTATTGTCTCAAGGAATTTTGTACGTTGTAAAGGATGAAAACTTATTTTTCATCTTGAGTACATCCAAGTATCTACTCTGTTTGTATCTCTGTTTGGATAGAAGACTACGTGGTCAGTGTTCCAAAAGCACAAATTCTTGGGTATTTGGGTCGAATTTCATTCGAATCTAACATTTTTATTTTACATTATTATAGTTTTAAAAGATGTAGTAACATTTCATGGCAGGTTTTGGGTTTTTTTTTTAGAAAGAGGGTGACAAACGAGCATACAGATCACCTGAGGGTAAATAGATGCTGTGGCCTATAGACATCTACATCTATACTCGATTAAGGATCAAAATACAGATGCGTTGTCCCCCCAAAAAACCCCTAAAAATAAATAGGTTTCCGGTTCTCTTCACTCACCATTCGTAGCACACTATTTTATGCTGGCATTATGTGAGAGCGTGGTCCTTCCCTGATCGAACATAACTATTCGTGCTGCAACCATAATATAGCTGGCAGCATGATTCTACCACGTAGAGCGCATAGGGTATATAATGCATTTAATATTGACACCTTATAAGTGCTAAATCTTGTTTCCATTAATAGTTTATATTTGGAGTTTAAACTTGCGCAGTTAAGGGCCTTGAGGCCGATAGGGATCGCTAAATACTTTCTGTAATAGTTTTAGTTAATGACGCGTAAATCTTATAAACTTTGTTCGAGCGTTAAGGAGATTAAGTAATAAACAGCTGGTATGTATTAGCTTCGCTTAGAATGAATAAATTTCGAGATTAAAGGTGATTTTTAACTTATTGAATAAAACAAATTTTACGGAGTTTATTGCTTTTACTTTTAATTTATTTTTAATTTGCAACACAGGTCACAAGGAGACTTAGGTCTTTGACGTCCTGATGTAGTTTTTAAAATGCTGAGACCTAAAGTTCCTAAATGTCTTGATTGTCTGTTGTCTTTCCTGGTTATATGTTTTCTATATATAATTTTACGTCACACAAATGAAAAAGTTATAAGCTAATAGGTAATAAAGAGTGCAAGGTTTTTCAACAAGTTACCTCAAACGCCGGAGAGAGGACGAAAAAATCTTAGATCCGGGGCTGTGGCCTGTATCCAGCAGAAGGATGTATATAGGCTGTATCTTGACTTTTAGGGTTCTCGACCTCAAAAGAAAAAATCGGAACCATTGCAGGATAATTTATGTAATAATTTTGTTGTTCATCCGTCTATCCTTCTAAGACACTTTTTCTCAGGAACGGGTTAATTAATATATAACGCTTAGGTCTACGGTGTCTTAGGGAATAATAATATAAAAAATTAAAAATTGAAGCTTCTAAATCAACGAAATCAAACGATGCAGCCATTTATATAATTTTGATACTTGCAAGCTCACGCATTAAACCTATCCCGTTAACCTAGAATCGTACAAGTAGTAAAATTAAAAATTTTGTACAACCGACTTCAATATAAATAAAATGAGAACAACCTCAATGTAGTCGAAGTCAATCAAATACGCATTATTAAGAATAACTCAAGAACTACTAGTCAGATTTTCTTGATCAAATTTATATGGAACCTCATGAAAAGCTCCACCTTTCAAATAAAAAAATCATCAAAATCGGTTCACCTGAAAAAAAGTTCTGAGGTAACACACATGAAAAATACAGTCGAATTGAGAACCTCCTCCTTTTTTTGAAGTCGGTTAAAAATTCGGTAAGAACCAACATACAAGTTTCACAGGCACAAGGAAATAAAAAAATAAAAACATATACAATACAATAACTTAATTTCAGGCATCAAGGACTTAAAAATTAAGAACATTGGCCCATAGCAATAAATACCTAAACCTAAAATATATATAAAATATAGACATAACTTAACACTATTTAGGGAACTTTCTTCTTTGGCGCGACCCTGTATCGGTGAAAGACTACCCCAGAGGGCCAGAAATCAGGAGCGAGAAATGTCTCTTTGTATTTTGCAGGAACCTGGAGTATGTAGGATTAGAACTTCTTTGAGCTTCAGACGCTGCAAATGTAAAGAGATTGGATCCTTAATGCGGCATCGCCTTCGTTCTTTCACGAAACGCAAGATGTCTTCTCCCGACGTACTTTTGTACAAACGGGAGATGTAGAGCTGTATGGTTGGCTCCACAACATGCAGAGTTGTACTCGCGTTTATTTTGGCGGTCGCACGCTGGTTACAGACGGTTCTCGACCGACGTCTCTTCTCAACAAGAGTAAACCCGTCATTATCAATCTTGTTTCCGGTCACCACTGGGACTGATTTTATTTCCAAATTCTTTCGCTTTCGACCACAAGAGGGTGCCGGTTGTGAAGATTTTCGTTCAACATCTGCAAACGTCTTCCCTTGTTGCGAGGTTGGCTTCGGCGGAGAAGTACTCATGGGTTCAGTCAAGGACTGATGTGGTGATGCAATGACGACCGAGATCACCCTAGTTTCACGGTCATCAACCCGCTGACAGACGGTATCGCGTGACGGAGTCGCAATCATCAGTGATATATGACTACTAATACGGTTACCGCGTGTCGCATTTACATTCTGCGACGGCGGTGAATTCGCAGATGTTGCATTTATGCTGCGCAAAAAAGTAACTTTGTTCCTAAGCTCTGTTGCGGCTCTTTCCGATTCTTCACATTTGAAATGGATGTCGGTAACTTCGGCTTTCAACGTGGTATGTCTTTCAACAATCTGGTCACGTCTACGTGATCGAACGTCATGGGAGGCAGCTTGTTGAGATCACGCGTGACGAAATTTGGGATGTCATCAGGGTCGGTCTCATTGAACAGCCTGAAGATGTCTTACAGGTCTTTCTTACCGCGTCCATCCCTGTGACGTACGATAAGACGGATTTGGGTCACGGCTGAATCTGCTAACACCTTCTTCGCTTGGATGTTCTCGTCCTCGGTGAAACTTGTCATCAGTACCTGCTCCAGAGATACCTGGTCCATGACGTCCAATTCTTGTTGAACAAAGGCCAGGAACTCGTGGACTACGACGTTATTGGAGCGTTTAGTTTGAGACGCCATTTCGAATTATTTTCGCGCTTACTATGCTTAGGTATGCTTACGCTACGAAAATATTGTAGGTTCGGCATTAGAGCCGCCACATCATTATGAAGCGACTGCACTGACCGGTAGTAGAATCGCGACTGATATGTGCAGGTCACACGCGGTTGAAGTGAAACCTTCAGAAAACTAAACTTCAAGAGAATGAGACGAATGCATACTATGTGGAGAATGACTGCCTCGTTGGTCTAGTGGTTGTAGTAGTGCGACTGCAGATCATGAGGTCCCGGGTTCGAATCCCGGGTCGGGCCAAAAATCAGTTATTGAGATTTTCCATCAAGAAATTCTCAGTAGCTGCCTGGAGTCAGGAAGTTGGCGGTGTTTCACCCCCGTGCCTCGGAAAGCACGTAAAGCCGTTGGTCCTGCGCCTGATCTCTCCGATCGTGTCGAATTACCGTCCCATCGGGCTATGAGAGTGAGGGAATAGAGAGTGCACCTGTGCTTGCACATACACTTGGGCACTATAATCCTGTCCTGCGCCGATGGCTAGTCTCGGTTGAGGCTGGCCGCCGTGACTGAAATTCGGTCTGGAGGACATTATTATTATGTGGAGAATAATAATGGAAGGGTTTATTTATTATAATATTGTTACCCAGTTATTTAACATTTCTTTCTACATAATATTATACCTATTACATAACATATTAAACAGACTCCAAATTTTCAATTTCAACAAATGACACGAGTGGCGTTATCTTATGGTAACTAAAGAATGAATATTAATTTAATATTGATTAATTTAATATGATAAATTTAAACCACAAGTGCGGCATAAAATGTAAGATAAAAGTTTAATTTTATAGCAAATAAATGTTACAATCCTTATTTTCAGACATGTAGTGCCTAAATTTTAGTGTAATAAATCAAAATAAAATTTTATTTCTAGTAAAATTACTTTGTAATAGCACCATCTACTTCATACTATAAGTCATTTTATGAAACAAAAATTGATTAACTCTCAAGGTGGTACGCAAAAAAGATGATCCGAAGTTATGAAATCGTGGATTATTATGAACGGATTGCATAATATGATAATTTTATTCAATATGTTTTTTTTTATAGTATAAGGTTGACAAGCGAGCACACAGTCCACCTGATGGTAAGTGGTTGCTGTGGCCCATAGACATCTACACCTATCGTATAAGAATCAAAATGTAGATGCGTTGTCATCCTTGAAGACTAAGATGGAATGCCTCGTTTCCAGTAAAAAGGGTATTCGGTTCTTTACACTCACCATACGAAACACAGCAGTGTTAAGCTGCTATTTTACACTGGTATTCTGTGAGAGCGTGGTCCTTCCCTGGTCGAGGCAACCCTTTCGTGCTACAACCATGATATAGCTGCAGTGTGGCTCTACCAAGTATATGGCCTAAAATAATTTTCCTCTGCCAGAATATTTGTCTTTGCACAATTTATGCATTTTTATAAAACTAAAATAACAAACGAACTTACAGGCCACTTGATGGTGAGTGGCTACTGCAGTTCATGGATAACTGCATGCCCGAAACGCCCATTTTGATCCGTTGTCACCTCTGAGGACTAAGATGGAATGCCTCAATGCCTGGATTTATAGTGACTTTCTATACCATTCAGACCGGAATACAGGAATACTGGCAATGCTGCTTGGCAAAAATAGAGTAAGAGGGTGGTGCCTACCCAAACTGACTCCTAGGTAGATAGGAGACCTATCACAAAGTAAATTGCTTCCATATAGAACAAATTTCTAATGTGAGGGTAACTTTTATTAAAATCAAATATAGAAATCCCGTTAAGAGCCTGGGTAGTATGTGAGTCTGGCCTGAGGTAATGACGCAAATATGAGTTTCCGAGAGTTTGACTGTTCGTGGGTTACACACGCCGTTAAGATTCTAAGGAGAGTTCACGATTGGTCGTCAACGCTGGAGACAAGTAGGCTGATTATTTTTATGCCCAGAGACTAAGTATAGCCATTCAGCGAGGAAGTGTTTTTAACATTATACCGCAGATAACAGGATTGTTGGATGATTTTACTTTGTAATTTGCTTTCTTGTAATAAATATTGAATGAATGAATTAATTAATGACATTTACTTAATTATATACCGAAAAACAAAAACAACAAATTATTTAAAGGTACAATTGGAGGCCTTATTGCTTAGAAGCGGCTTACAAACCAGGCTATCACATTGCAAAGGATATAATTACCTATGAGAAAGAGTAAGGGGTATTGTATTTATTACAGCACTGAATAATATAGTTATGATAATAAAGTGCCAACCCGCCTGCCAAGCTTGGCAACTATGGCAAAATCCCCCTGTGAGGCAAGCTATGAATTTAAAACAGAAACCTAACTTTGTTCTGCTGTTTATTTAAAAATTAATCAAGAATTGGAAAGAAAACAATGAGGTGAATCAAAACGTTATTTTCACTAAATTATGAGTACATTTCGAAAAGAAAAATTCAATCCAAGCTAAATTGACATTTTACTCATGTACACAAGACATATTGGATCCATTGTTTCCGGGGCGCAAATAAATATTGTCTTATTATGGGCTTTACTTATAAATACCAAGTTAATTCTTTATTAAGATGAATTGACTGTCTCGTTCGTCTAGTGGACGTAAACGCGATTGCTGGTCACGAGGTCCCGGGTTCGAATCCTAGTCGGGTTAAATTCAGTTAATGGGCTTTTCCTGACAAGAAATTCTCAGTAGCAGCCCGAAGTTAGGAAGTTGGCGGTGTTTCACCCCTATGCCTCGGAAAGCACGTAAAGCCGTTATTGACAAATGAGCACAGTCCACCTGATGGTAAGTAGATGCTGTGGCCCATAGAAATCTACATTTATCCACAATTAAAAATCAAAATGCAAATGCATTGTCACCTTAGGACTAAGATGGAATGCCTGGTTTCCATTAAAATGTCTCCGGTTTTCTACACTCACCACACTAAACACAGCAGCATGAAGCTGCTATTTTACGCTGGTATTCTGTGAGAGCGTGGTCCTACCCCGGTTCTTCTTCAGTAGTATCTTACGACACCCACAGGACGCGTAGTAGAACTTTATTATTAATATTTCTAATTCTTTAGAAAAGTACATATTTTAAAAATGATGCTGCAGTACGGTGGTTATGGATTTTTTGTTTAGTTGCCATAATTAAATAACTGTGATTGAAAATTATATTCAAAATATGTCTTAACATATCATTGTCGAAAATACAAACTGGCTGGACATGTTAAATGGTGTATGATTAACCACAATTTCAATAACTGTAGGAAATTTATTCTGCGATGTAACCTATTTCAATTTTGATTCCATGACTTGATGCAATTCCGTGCGTTTATTTTATCCATATTTCTCTGAGCACACTACAAATATTAACTGCTAACAAACAATGAATAGCTAATGTGATGTTATTTTAACTTATACAGGATATTATCGTAATATAGTATACTTTGGGCTACTTGCAGTGCAAATATGTAACTCGATTTTTAAATTAAATTTTTGACGAAGAAGTTTCTGAGCGCCAAGGTTCAAAACCTGTTTGACACTGTACTGACGCGCACCGATGGGGCCAAAGAACAGAAAGTACGTGACAAACCATTTGCACATTGACATATTTATTGTATTGTTATTATATACATAGACTGCTTAACAGGAAGGCCCGAGTTAGGGCCAAAATATGATGTTGGGTTCTTCTGCCAAGAAATTCTCAGTACCAGCCCCAAGTCAAGAAGTTAGCGGTGTTTCAATTGATCCTGCGCCTGATTTCCCCCTGGTCATGTCGGATTGCCATCCCATCGGACTATGAGCATAAGTGAAGAGAAAGTGATTTAACTATGATAGACATTAAACATACCGTTACAGCCCACTACTGAACATGGGCCTCCCCTATAGCATATACGGGGTTATTTGCCATAGTTGTCACGCTTAGTAAGCGGGTTGGCAACCGCAGTTTTTTTTATTTTTAGTCGTTATTAGGAAGACGCTGCTGCCCAATTCTTGATTTATTTCCCTCTGTCGCCTCTTACGACAACCACGGGATGATGAGAGTGGATATTCTTACACCGCCACTACACAGTTTAAATATATATGCCAAGAACTAAACTTCTTCATGGGCTAGTCATAAAAGAACCAATCAAAAAAGCATGGCACGGGATAAAATGTCCCCAAAATCAATTAGCAGAGTGCGGACCGCGAACTCAAAAGGTCGTGTTAACTACGTGACTACTGTTGCGAATCACTGCTAACACAAGCATTTTAAGCTGACCAGGAGTGGTTAAAGGAAATATTAGTAATGTTAATAGCATTGCTAGTATAAAAATAAGTTTGTATGAAGTTGTCATATTTCTCTTCTAGAAATAATTGTCTATTAAATAGCAGGACGAGGCAGTCCGCATGTATTATAAAAACACGCTCCAGTACTGCAGTTTCCTGAAGGTCAGTCGCCTTTAATTTACACAGGCCTAAGACTCAGGTTGAATGTGTTCATGTAATTAAGTAAATATATTCAGTAAAATAGACGAACACCTTATTTTGGTCCAACCCAAAAGTCATTAGCGTTTATCTTTTATTAAAACGCGACTTCAAACATTAGCTAACTTTAGTTTACCCTTATAATTAATGTCCTGTCAACTAACTTTTATATTCATCCTGTGACTTGATTTAGTTTAAGGGCATTCTGCATGAATTAATGAAATATATTTTATGGTACACCGATATATAAGAGAAAAAAAAATACAAATAAAAAAAAACAGAAAGGTACAATTGGCGGCGTTATCGCTTACAAGTGATCTGTACCTGGCAACCACATAGCAGACGTTATAATGACCTGTGAGAAAGGGTAAGGGTGTACGCAAGTTATTTGAGAATACAAATAACATACATCTCTATACATAAAATCAATAGCTGTCCGTTAGTCTAAAACTCGAAACTAGCTCGACAGATTCTGATGAAATTTTTTGTGTGTGTTTGAGTGGGTCCCTGGATGGTTTAGATTTACAATTTGACCAGGTAGTTGGAGCTGTTGTTGAGATCCAGAAATCACCCGTGTGAAGCCGGGGCGGATCGCTAGTATAGTTATATATTCAATGAACACGTTTTCTATATTAAGTTGGTATTGTAACAATAAAGTTTACGCATTAAAACTTTACTATGTCCGGGGAAATCATTTACTTTTAATCTTCTCGGTGGTTGGTTATGTCAATTAGTTTTTGATATTCTAAAAATAATAAAACTGACTCTTTTATTTATTTATATACACACAAAAAAACACAGAAACAATCATACATTGAGTTCGTACAAACGTACTACTTATTTCATGATTCGTTGAATTATCTTCGGGTAGACCCATACAGACAAACTCGAAGCTAAGCGCCGTCCACTACCATATCGAGACGGCGATGCCGGCCTTGCTCTTTCTGACCGAGTCTCAGGTGACCTCTCCGGCTGATACTTCGTATCTCTCCTACCCGGGGTACAAATTGAAACACTCCTTTGTGCCTCGGGCTGGAGTTTTGCGTATACGTCAGAGAAGACATCTGTTCTCGACGCCTCGGCAGTTTTGAAGCTTCGGACCTGTCCATCCTTTGGCTACGCGTAGGACCATCCGTGCTTCTATAGGTTCCATAACGTTATGCTGAAACAGATCGACTCATCGACCACGTCCAAATAGCTACAGATTCCTTGCTACAGCAGATCCCATCCGCAGAGATCGTGATCCTCGGCTATTTTAAGCCCACCACGCCAAATGGCTTGGTTCAAGTTTAACAAATCATGCGGGGAGATCTGTTCATGATTTTGCCTTGGCATATGGTCTGACACAACTAGTTACTTCGCCTACGTGGATTCCAGATGTGGAGGATCATGCACCTTCCCTGTTGGACCTTCTGCTGACCTCTCATCCGGACAGATATCAGGTCTCCGTCGACGCCCCTCTTGGCTCCTCGGACCATTGTCTAGTCCGGAATGTGGTGCCACTCACGCTGAAATCGCGGTTGCATTCTGAAGGCTGCCGCCTTCTTTAGCACTATAGGTTGGCCGATTGGGACAGGATGCGGTCTTTCATTGCATCCTACCCTTGGGGGCGGGTTTGCTTCTCGCCGGACGATCCCAACGTTGTTGCTAATTCTGTCGCTGATGTGGTACTTTAGGGTATAGAGCTTTTTATTCCTTCCTCTGTGGAGCCCATCGGAGGCAGATCTCAGCCATGGTTTAGTCGCCCCTGTCAAATAGCATCACGTTATAAGCAGGAGTGCTACCGAGCCTGGGCTGACGCATCAACGTCCCGGGATGTAAACACCATTGCCCTTAAAAACAAGTATAATTCCGCCTCCAGGTCCTTCAAAAGAGTCATTGCCAAGGCAAAGTCAGAGCACATAGGCAGAATTGGCGAGAAACTAGTTCGCCTTCCTTCGGCAACGCATGCATTCTAGTCTCTCGCCAAGGCTGTCCAAGGGAACTTCTGTTAGCCATCTCTTCCATCTCTGCACAGGGAGGACGACTCACTGGCCCATGCCGCAAATGAGAAAGCCGATCTGCTAGGCTCTGTCTTTGCATCCAACTCGACTCTCGGTGACGGGAGGAGCATACTGCCGACCATCCCGCGGTGTGAGCGTTCCATGCCGGATGTGCGGTTCACACAGCGCTCGGTTCGCAAAACACTCCTCTTCCTGGACATCCACAAGTCGAGTGGACCTGACGGAATCCCCCAATTGTGCTGTGGACGGATGCTCCAGAGTTGACACTGGTTCTAACGCATCTTTTCCGGTACTCCTACTCCCTAGGCGTAGTCCCGAAATCATGAAAGACGGCTTTCGTCCACCCAATCCCCAAAAAAGGCTCAGACCCGTCTAACTATAGGCCTATGTTGTTCCCCAAAATAATGGAATACATTATAAACTGCCAGCTCATGCGGTACCTAGAGGATCACCAGCTGATTAGTGACCGCCAATACGGTTTTCTTAGGGATCGATCAGCTGGTGATCTTCTTGTCTACCTGACTCATAGATGGGCGGAAGCAGTAGAGTCCAAGTGGGAAGCATTGGCCGTTAGTTTGGAAATTGCGAAGGCCTTCAATCGGGTTTGGCAAAAAGCGCTTCTTTCGAAGCTCCGTTCCTATGGACTTCCCGAGAAATTTTACAATTGGATCACCAGCTTTCTTGCAGATCGGATCATCAAGGTCGTTGTAGACGGCACATGCTCCGATTACAAGCCTATTAATGCTCGTATTCCACAAGGCTGCGTGCTATCACCAACGCTGTTTCATCAGCATATTGTGACGACGCATGATTATTATTAATATTAAACAATAAATAAATTCAATATGGAGACATTTAAAAATATCATAGATATAATATTTTGAACAATTAAAATGCTTTAATAGACATAAAGTTCAAATACATTCATTTCGAACATTAAGTATTATAGTGTAGTAAAGACTTAATATTTTCTTTAAAAACCATTAAATTTATTAAGACTCTGCTTAAAATATTCAAAATAAGTATATTAAATAATAGAGAAACAAGTCAATTATATTGCAATAATAAAGATAAATAGCATTTATAATATAATTGAAAAATGGGTCAAAAATTTTCCAAGTTAATGAGGGTGTTCTTGTCTTACTGAAGGGTGTTCATGTAATGATTGCTTATAGAGGGAGTTGCCGGAGACGCATACCCATGGGTGTACATATATATGGGGTGGTCAGGTGACTGACTGCTAATAGCACTGTTACACAATGTATAGTCCTATATTAGGGACTTATGATAGTAAGGTCTATGGAACAAAAGCATTAATATAGAAGGTCTCTATGATGATCTCCATGACTCAACTCCATGTTTTAGTGCAATAGCGCTATGATACGTGGATTTTTAGTTAACAACATTATCAATTTTGTTACCAAAGTCGATAGGAATCATGTCGGTGTGTTGTGAGGGGGCGCCATCTGAATGATAGTTGCATTGATGCTTACTGTTTCTTGCGGTATTGCGTCTTGTGATGGCTCTGCGGGTGTGCTGTGCCTGATTCGACGCATCTTGTGGTTCTGGTCGATGGAGGTATGCGGGTAGTGATGTCTGCTGGGATTATATGGGGGACTTTGGGATGGTGTAAGTTGTCAATAGGCGTATTGATGCTTGTTGCGTTTTGCATTGCGTTTCTGCGATGATTGTATGGTGGGTCGCTATTCTCTATGGCGTTCTTTGCGTCTTGGTTTGACTTACAACCTAAGTAGCTTTGCCCAAATTAGGTTCCTTCATTACGGGGCTGCAGACTATCTGACCTTCATGATGTTTTATATAACAACATAATAATATATCTCTGTAAATTTCCCACCTTTGAATGATTGAAAGCAACATGTTGGTGGGTGAGACAAACATGATCGAAAAATGCATACTCGTATACTCAACGTCAGTGATACAAACCCTTTCTGATGGCGAATTATTACTATTATTTTATAACTGCCTTTTGGCTATATCTACAATTGAATTGGTTGGTGGAGCATATGTGTCGACCTCATGCGGGTGGTAGCTGGAGGGAGAATCTGAGGAGGCTCTCAATTAGGAGGCCGAAAGCCGCGCAACGTAGGACCCCATTCCCTTGAGGTGACGGTTGCCTAAACCGTGTGACGTACATTCACTGTGGCTGGATTTGATCGGATTCTGTATGACGTTTACACGCATTGACATGCGCGACTTCGGTCGATGTTTGTGCTTACGCACTACCAATGGGCCAAGCCCTCTTTTACTGGTACGCCATTTATTTTGCTGTGGACTACGGTCCAGTTCCCAACTTAATGTCCCCTTCGGGGGGAGCGCGTGTGTTGAGCCGTGTGCCTCCCCAACATTTTTTTTAAACATGGGAGAGCAAAGCCCTTGTATCAGGTATTTTATATAAATATTGTGAGCCTTTTTCAAGCGGGAAGGGATTAATTAATAAGGAATTGACCGATGTGAACCTGATACAAGTGGAATAGGGGAATTATTAAATTAATGTTTTTACCTTTTTTGAGCCCTGTCTTCGTGAACTGGGTTCTTTAGCTTATAAGGTACTACCAACAGCTTTCGACTGCTCTAGTTAATATTCATTCTTCCAAGAGACACCTAAACTAACTAAGGTACTATACAAATACAACGTTAATAAGGGTCCTTACTAAGACGATCACGCCATTCATTTATTAACGGCCTATAATTAAACTTTTAGAAAGATCAATGTATAGATATTATACTAGTAACGTAAATTATATATATTTTCTATAAATCAGGGGAGCGTTACAATATCAATGATATGTTGCAAACCGGTAACATTCATTGCTATGCGGATGACAGCACTGGTGATGCTTTATACACCGGCCGTGCCTATATTTCTCGGGAAAACGCCACCGAGTACCGGAACAAACTTGTGTCTGAAGTCGAGTCTTGGCTGAACAAAGTCTCGGATTGGGGGCGACTAAATCTAGTCCAGTTTAGTTCTCAGAAGACACAAGTTTGCGCGTTTACCGCTAAAAAGAACCCCTTTGTCGTATCTCCCCAGTTTCAAGGCACTTCCCTTGTTGCCTCATTCAGTTGCATTCGTGCTACAACCATAATATAACTGCAGCGCGGCTCTATCACATTGCTGGCCGACTGTCGGCTTTTGCTCTTCACGTTATGTCATGCCTACGCTTTTATAGTTTGCAAGCTTGTCACAGAGCAGTTGCAAGTTGGCTTCACTACTCAGTTGTACATCTTCATTTATACTACTCCGAATACAAAGCTAAAAATGCTAATTTAATATCCGACCCGGCAGTTAAATCGTGTCAGAACATCCGGTAAATATAAGTGGCCGATAGTTTTAGATCACACTGTGATGTTTTTGAATAATATTATAGATATAATACACATTCGACATACTTTTCGGGAAAATAAAAGTGTCGATCTGACCTAATGTGAAACAGCTCTTGGTTAAGAGTCAGTTCAATGTTGAGTTAAAATGAAACAATTTTAAATATTTTAAGGAGGTAAGCTACGTGTTCATACTTTAAGGATATACAAATTGCTGGACCCATACTCAAAGTAAAATAAAAGCCATACTCAAAGTAAAAAAATAAAAGATAAAAGCTTAAATTTTAATTTAACATCTGGTATTGTTCTGGTCTTATTTTGTGTAAATTTTGCGGAAAAATTCATTTTCAACTAACATTAGCTCAAAGGGCTATAAACAGTCAGCGTAAATTTACGAAATGATAGATAATTTACTAACCAAGTAGTGCCAACCCACCTGTTAAGAAAGCATGGCAACTATGACAAAATCCCCCCTATGAGGCAATCTATGGGAGAGGCCTATGTTCAGTAGTGGACTATTATAGGATGGAACGGATGGATCGATGATTGGAAAACCAGACCTTAGTTGTATCAAAATGATATTACCAATTTATCAGGGACCGTCAGTGTCAGTCAGTGTTACAGCGATACACCAAAAGCTTGCCGTTCTAAGTCGATGTAGAGCGCATAGGCGGCGTTCGACAACTATACCACGAATTTTATATTTTTTTTAAAGAAATTGTGATTGTATGACCCACTTGCGTTCAGAATCCAGGACCCGCGGATTAGTTTATACGTGGTAGAGGCACGCTGTAGCTATATTATGGTTGCAGCACTAATGGGTCGGCTCGACAGGGGAAGGACTACGCTCTCACAGAATACCAGCGTAAAATAGTAGCTTAATGCTGCTATGTTTCGGAGACTGGAGACCCTTTTTACTGGAAACGAGGCATTCTATCTTAGTCCTCAGGGGTCACAACACATCTGCATTTTGATGCTTATGAAGGATAAATGTAGATGTTTATAGGCCACAGCATCGTTTACCATCAGGTGGATTGTGTGCTCGTTTGTCACCCTCATTCTACAAAAATAAACATGTATTCTTATAAGACTTCTGATCATTCGTAATTACATTTTTGGGTATTATAATTACACTGATGTTTACTTCTACTATTGTGTGAAAGAGGAAGAGTACCTCAGTCAAATACTTCAGTTAAATAAACCCTTCTTATATAATCTCTGTTTTACGACATATTTTACGGTATATATGGCCTTTACGACAAAGTTTACGGCTGCGTATCTCACCAAGTTAATGTTACCTTTCGTTCGTCTTATGGTAATAAAATATAGCCGAATGGCGAGGAAAATAATGAAATTTGCTTCTATTTTTAAAAATGATTATTATCCAACAGCTTGTACACATATATCACTGAGAATATATAACACTTCATAAAAGCAAACTAGTATTAAATTTTATTTTTGAGTTTTAAAATTAAAACTTAAGTATCTTTTTAGTGGCGCACTGCATTTGCTACACGTGGCGTGAACAAGCAGTTGACTCATAATGCTATTTTATTATATTCTAAATTTGTCAAAAAATGTACCTCACATCTTTCCCGGAAATGATTGTGTTTCAGGGAAAGATGCGGGGTACAGCACATTTCAAGTCAATATGAAGCTATGTAATATAAAGACTTTTGAGTGCTGTAGAGATCTGTTAGATAGATAGATAGATAACACTTGTACGCCAAAAAATAACATAAATATTAACAAAAAAGGAGAAATAGAAATTTTTTACAATGGGCGGTCTTATGACTAAGAGCGATCTCTTCCAGACAAACTTTGGATGAACAGGATTGCAAGAAAACAATAAAAACATGTGTGTGGTTTGGCGACAAAAATAACATTATTTTTATTAAAGCCATAAAATTGAAATATAGTACGGATATATAAGTACATAGATAAGATAAATACATACATACTTATTAATATATATGTATATATATACATGTAAATATATATTTTTATAAATATATTTTTTTAATGAATATCTCCGCTCCCCTACATTCACAGCCGGATTTCCTACAGTATCAAAATTGTACCGACGGTAGGCTGTTTAAAGGTAAAAGGGGATTAAATATACATATTAAACGATGCCATAGTAAAGTATTTCGGTTTCACAGCCTACCGTAGAAATTCATAAATCTATTAGTAATTCCTCTAATGACACAAAATTTTCCCTTTTTTTCGGAGCAAATTTACAATTATCATCGTAATGTACCAGTGGTTAAAAGAATTCCTAGAGGTGCGAGGAAGCAGCTTGCTAAAGCATTGTCATGCACTATTCAAAATTGTTTCACTAGTAGTGAAAAGAGTTGGCATAAAATATTTACTTTCGCGTATTCCCATTTTCATTTTTATAAAATAATAACTAAATCAATTACGTCTCAACTAAAAGAGACATCTTTTCAAAATTTAGATTACCCAATTAATACTCATTTATCTCAACCACATCCTAAATTTGATTTAAAAAAAATGTTGTGTCGAAATTAATGGATGACGACTTAAAAAATGCATCCCGTATTTTATTCTCAGACGACATCCTGGCTGCTCGTAATGTCGAAACTCTTGAAGGCCTTCGTCAGAAGCATCCTTCGGTCAATCCTTCTCAAAGTTTACTGCTGCCTCCCAAGACTTCTATGCAATCTTTACAAATTTCTGAAAAAGACACTTTAGAAGCAATTATGTCATTTTGGAATGGCTCTGCTGGCGGCATTGACGGAATTATGCCTCAACATCTTAAAGATCTTGTAAGTGCTTCTGCCGGTGACGCCGGCGGAGTACTTCTTAATGACATTACAAAATTATGTAACTATATGCTTTCTGGTAATGTTAATCCAAATTTCATTCCATTCTTATATGGGGCAAGATTATGTGCCTTAAAAAAAGGATAACGGTATCCGTCCTATTGCCGTTGGTTCCACATTTCGACGCTTAACTTCAAAATTAGCTTGTAGGCACATAATCTCTAACCCTAAGACAAAATTTCAGCCTACTCAACTAGGCTTTGGCAGTAGAGGTGGCTGTGAGGCGGCTGTGAGGCGGTTGTGTGGCGGCGGTACATTAATTGCGTACATTTTTAACATAATCTGATACAGATGTTCTTGTGAATGTTGACCTCAGGAATGCTTTTAACTCTATCGATAGGGTAACCCTGCTGAAAGAAGTGACTAACAATACCCCCGAAATTTATCATTACGTTTGGCACAGTCAAAATACTAACTTGTTTTACGAAAACCATATTATTGATTCTGCTGTCGGTGTTCAGCAGGGTGACCCACTAGATCCAACACTTTTCACTTTGGGAATTCAACCCATTATTTCAAATTTGAAATCCAAGCTGAATGTCTGGTACCTGGACGACGGTATACTGGGAGGTAGAGCAGATGACGTCCTTATTGATTTTACTCATATTTTTCGAAATTTTAAAATATTCGTCTTGAACCAAATAGCAATAAATGTGAAATATTTTTTGCCAATAATTTACCTAGTTCTACCAGAGACACTTTAATTCAAAATTTCAATCATATTTCTCCAGGAATAAAAAACTGTCTGTACGGAATTGCTATACCTGCTAGGTGCCCCGTTGTTTTTCGATAGTATTAAACCTGTTTTAAAAACAAAATTTGATCAGTTTTTAAACCACGTTGATAAGTTGTATAAATTAAACCCCAACATTGCTCTTACTATTTTAAAATATTGTCTACTTGTACCTAGATTTACATACTTACTCCGCTCGAGTACAGTCTGGAAATGTTCGGATATTTTAAAAGATATTGATAATAATCTTAAAATAGCTATAGAAAAAATTCTAAATTTAACTTTAAATACAACAGACTGGACTCAAGGAAATTTACCTATAAAATTTATTGGTATTGGTGTGAGAAATCTTTCTAGCGTTGCATTGCCTGCTTTTCTTGCTTCCGTGTATAGTGTTAGTGACTTATGTAACATAATTTTAAATAATAAAGTAGACCTGTGTGAAGTTAACCAACGAAAACAGTGGAATATTCCGTTGGTAAAGAGCGTGCAGAAAGGTTTGTTTCATAATTTCGATAGTGACCAAGATAAGGCACGCCTTCTAGCTGTTTCGACTAAGGAATCTAGTGACTGGTTACACGCTTTACCATCAAGTAATCTCGGCACATTACTTGATGGGGAAAGCTTGCGCATCGCCGTAGGAATCCGACTAGGAGTGGCGATTTGTCAACCCCATCAGTGCCCCTATGGTAGCAGCGTCGACAAGTTTGGGCTCCATGGACTTTCATGTAAGAAAAGTGCTGGTAGGTTTTCACGGCACGGTTCTTTGAACGATGTCATCCGAAGGGCTCTTGTCTCTATAAATGTGAAGTTCCTAAAGGAACTCCATCCGCGACTGGTCGTTGCTGCTGGTGATAAGAGGGCTGGTTCTTTTCTCGCTCAAAGGCTAAGTATAGCCATTCAGCGGGGAAACGCAGCCAGCGTTCTTGGCACGATACCGCGGGGAGTAGGACTGTATGATAATTAAGTTACTAGTTTTAGTTTTTTTTTAAATTATAGTTTTAATATAATATTCTAAATTACCGAGTATCCATTATAACGTTTTACACCTGTCTAAAACTAAGCAAAATCTGATGAATTCAAAATACAAATTATTGTTTTTATTTGAAGAGGTCCTACGTCAGCTGTTACAAACATCATAAAAATAAATGTTTTTACATTTATTAACTGTAATTAAGCGCTTTTATTTACTCGTTTAATTTAAGAGTTATTAAATATTTTAACAAAACCTACGGAGACCAAGATGGATTACCTTACTGCCTATTACTCTACTGGCTACTTTATTTATTTTACTTATACTAAGCCAGAGCTTGACTACAAATTTCTGAAATATATACCCTTTAGCCTGTAACACAGCAGTGTCAGTCAAGTCAAGTCATATGTTGAACAAAACTAATTTCACGGATTTTATAGTCTTTCATCTATCCATTATAGCCCATAAAAGTCTAATGCTGAACATAGGCCTCCCATATATTGCCTCATAGGTGGGATTTTGCCATAGTTGCCACGCTTGGCAGGTGGGTTGGCAACCGCTGTTTTTATTATTTTGAGTTGTTATTAGAAGATCAATTTTCCTCTGTCGCTTCTTACAACACCCACGGGATGATATGGGTTAGTGGATATTTTTACACCGCCACTACACGGTTTAGTTTAGCTTATTATTAATTCCCGACGTTTCGGGTACTTTACAGCTCCCATTGTCATTCAGAGACTGTGTGTTTGATGTTCTGACGTCATAATTAACCTGGGCTACCTTCGTACTCTTTTAAATAGAAATCCAAATATAAATTTTATTTAATTATTTATTTATTTAAACTTTCATGCACAAAGTTGTACATATGGTGGACTTAATGCCATAGGGCATTCTCTCCCAGTCAACCATTAGGCTAAACAGAGATAGACAAACAAGAGGAGGTGCAGCAATAATCAAAATAGAAAGAGTTAAAAAAATTGTATATACATATATACATATAAATATACACATACACACACACATACATACACATATACATGCATACAGTACATATTATATACAGAATATATATAAATATTATCTATGTCAGAACAAATATCTAATATACATAATTAAGTAAATAAAATAAGAGCTGTGTTAGTTCAAACTGGCAACGATTTTTTCACATGCTTTCGGACTTGATTTTTAAAACAAACTTGTTGGGAGCTTTTTTAATGTCAAGAGGTATGTCGTTCCAGAGTCTGATAGTCGTGAGGGCGAAAGAGTGAGATAAATAACCAGTACGGTGTAAAGGAGTGAGCAACTTAAGATTAGCCGAAGAACGGAGAGAACGATTATGAGAATCTCCCAAGTATTGAAATTTGGATTTCAGATACTCGGAGCACATGGATCGTTCATAATTGTGAAAATGATGCAGAGTATTCTAACATATCTGCGCTGACGGATAGACAGCCAATTTAGCTGGGCACGAAAAGAAGATACATGGTCGTATTTACGAAGACCATAAATTTATCTGATGCAGTTGTTAAGTAGACGATCCAATGTATAAAGGTGATGTTGAGACAGGTCTGAGCAACACACATCGACACAATCAATAATCGGTAGAATAAGTGACTGGACAAATAAAATCTTAGTATTGGTGGGAAGAAAGTTTTTTAATCGATATAGAGATCGCAAAGTTCCAGTTGTTTTGCGACTCACCTCCTGTATATGTTTGTTCCATGTTAAGCAACCATCAACATACAGACCAAGGTTTTTTACATGGGGAGAGAATGGTATGACATTATTTTTAAACAAATAAAAATTCAATTTTAAATAGAGGTCCAATCTACGCAGAACGAGCTTCCACACTGTTGAAATCTTCCAATGCTATTTTTGAGTTTGAATTCGATGTTATTAAATAAGGGAACCCAAGATAGCGTTTTCTATGGGGAGGATGTTGAGCAGTGGAATTTGGTAGGCTCTAATGATGATGAATTTAACATTTGCATTTAATTAGCCTCACGAATCATTCTTGGCTAGGATCGGTATTTTTGTGATGATTTGTGGTTAATTAAATTTGATATAATGGCAGGGAAGATCCTGCACATGTTCACAGACTGCTGACTTCCTGAGGCATCGGTGTTTTACGTCAGCTATATGTATATTTTTACGCAAGCTTTTATTAATATTTTTGGTTAGTTAAGGGAGGCCACATTCCCAATCAAGCTTGTACAAACGCATCTTGTAAGGATATGGCACCTCACAGATTTCAAATAAAATTACTTAGTCATACCACAGCCTAAGCAGTCTAAGAAGAACATACAGTAAGTCATCGAGTTTGATGTTGTCGGAAAAGCCGACATAAACAATAAATTGCTAGGGTTGTCAGAACGGGAATTAATAAAAAATAATAAAATAACTGATTTTATTTTATTTCACGTTTAAACAAAGTAATGTGTATGTGGAAACTGATGAAACTAATTCATCATCTTTAAATTAGGACGACCCACAGTTTTTTACCGCACATGTAGTGTGAACCATTTTAATTTATTTGCGTGACAGGACAACCCTATCGGACAGTGCTCAGCCCGCGTCTCGCCCCGCACCGCAGGGCACCGCAAGATTGCCCCGTCTAGACGTCTTCGATGACCGACTGTTAGTATTAGTTAGTAGTAGTTAGAGTAACACAGTATGACCACAGGCTAACTGTTAGACTGTGGTCATACTGTGTATAGAAATATACCCATACCTACCGAAAAAAAATTATGTGATAAAATTTGCAAAATGATTTTATTTTACGGATTCTTTTTTTTTTACTAGTTTTAATCAATGTATATTAATGTCATTTTTAATCTTTATTTTATATACACGTAGTAGACTTTCACTCATAATATTGTAAGTTAGATATTGTTTTTTAATAAAATCTTTGTAACTAATATACTGTTACAGCTTATTAAAGTCCATTACTGAACATAGGTCTTCCCCATAGATTGCACCATAAGCGGGATATTTTCCATAGTTGCCACGCTTGGCAAGCGGGTTGGCAACCGCAGTTTTTTATTTTTATTCGTTATTAGGAAGACTCTGCTGCCACTTTTAACAACTGGCTTTGTCGTATTCCAAAGGGAAGTTATGATAAATATACTCGACGACAGTAAATATAATGCGGCTTAATTTTGCTGCTGTAATGTATTTCAATGATCCTATAAGAGACGCGCACATAAGTGTTCAGTCAACTTAATGCGAGTAAGCGATAATGTTTATTCATGATGTAATTACGAGCTACGTAAAAGCGTTCATATGCTGCTAATTAATTAGTTTTATAGATAATGAGATGACGAAGCCTTGAACTAAACTATAGATACGTAGTACTATTATTTATTATGTGCTATAGATACAAATTTTTCGAAATTACGTGACTTTATATTATGGTTTCAGCTTTGTAAAATTATCTAGTTAGTTACTCAGTATTGGAATAGTATTAAGCATATTATCAAGTTAATATTTTATACAATATTTGTATGTTATATTACAAACTATCAACTTAATACTATTATGAGATACGGAAAATTTAAAGTATCACAAATAAATCTAGTAAGCTATAAAAGAAATACTTTGATAAGGTACTACTTACTAGAAAGCATTATTTGATATATAATTAGTCCATTCGTGCTCTAACATGGAACTGCAGTACCGCAATTAAGTTACAAACTACTTTTTAAACAGATAATCGCGTTACAATTTCAATCTTAATAATTTAAATTAAATTTAGACTTATCCATCAATGCTCATGTTTCTGTTATTTGACGATAAATGTTGGCAAGTGACAGCAATTTAATTTATTTTACCGAAAATTGTTATAGTTACAGCCTATCAAAATTCCACTGCTGAAGATAGGCCTCCCCTATAGACTGCCTCATAGGGGCATTATTTATATATGTTATTAGTAAGACGCTGATGTCCATCTTCTGGTTTATGTTCCTCTGTCACCTATTATGACACCCACGTGACGATATGGGGTAGTGAATATTTTAACACTGCCTCTACACAATAAGGAAAATTTAATGCGATAAAATTAAAAACAAAAAACTTTTTCCTTAAACCTTTTCGTAAAATACGATGTGCTTAACAAAATTGACTTGCCATTTTAGCTTCAAAAAATAACCTCGCTAAAGACGAAAATTATAATTTTCTACCTATTGTCTATATTTGGGACACTGCATATTATAATTATATAGAATTTTAATCAGCTGCCTATAACAGTCTCTGTGAAAAACTGTTTGTAACAGACAGATACAGAAATTAATTCATAAAAAAAATCGTTATATTTATCACTAGAAAACACCTAAAATACACGACATCATAGATTTTTTTTAAATACTAGCAATGCTATTAACATTACTAATATTCCCTTAGACCACTCCTGGTAATCTATAAATGCATTATGTATTGTGTGTAGGAGTGGTTCACGACAGTAGTCGAATTTTGGATTCGAACCCACGACCTTTTGAGTTCGCGGTCCGAACCTCCGTCATTAGGCTAGTTTCGCTTCAAGATTAACTCCTGTTTCCATTTAATGATGCATTAATCTGTCTAAAAATGGAAACATTCAATGCTTTATAAGCTACATTGCCTAATTAAGAACTCTAATTTTTATTCATCATCTTCTCAATATTTTAATTTTGCCAAAGCGATTCCAACATCATTTTTAATACCCTAAAATTTAATTACATTAAGTATCAAAATTAAACCTACTTAGTTTTTGCCATGTTCTGCATTTGCTACACAAAACGAGAAAAGGTTGTTAACATATAAAATTATTTAATTAAATCTCTCAAAATTGTCTGTCCGTTTTAAACTTTTATACATGGCTGAAGGCAAAATATTCATTCAGGTTCTGGTTGGTGGTACATTTTAATTACTGTGTTAAAAATTTCAAATGTTCAGCACATCAGGTAAGATTAACGTGACCATATGTCCCGCTTTGAGGGCGACAGTTCCAGCTTTTAAGTTGTTTATCCGGCGATCCCCAAAATACGTAAAAATGTCCCCTTTTGGGAAACTAAAGCGTAGCAGCATGCAAGATCCATCATCCGCGCTATCACTTTGGGGTCCGCACCGCGCGTTTCAGTTTTGCCAGCGTGTCAAGACTAAAAGTTATGTTGGTATATTGGAACAGTTACATTTTTAAAGTAAAAGTTACGAAATGACAATTTTTTTTAATGATCTACAATAAGTTATTAAATGAGAACCAGTTATGTATTTCTAAAAAATATTTATTTGCTCCTCAAAAAAATATAAAAAGCCAGCACCACCCACCACCAGAATATAACATTAGTTTTATTTTCACTTTTGATCTTTGTGAAAATCATTCATGACCAAAAGTGAGAATAACAACATACATATGTATTTTATTTTTAAATCCTTAAAAATCCACTCTGAGGCAAAAATAATTGCTCACTTAATACATCCATTTTATTTTCTTCATTCACAGCCCGTAAAAGTCTACTGTTGAGACCTCGCCTAGGGAGTATTATTATTGTCATGCTGCATCCTTTGGTAGGCGGATCGACGATCGCATTACCATACGTTTCGCTATTGCAACGCTGCTGTCCGTCACCGATGTAGGTATTTTATGCCTGGTACACACAATATGGTTATACCGCCATCTGTCGGAAGCTATAAGAATTTTCTCTCATTTCCTATAGTCACATCTTACAACACCCAAGGTACTGAATGGAATGATAGATCCTCTTACGCTACGGCAACTGCGTTGAATGCTCGATCGTTCTCAATCTGCGAAGATATCATATGAAATTGCTTAAACAATAGTCCATTATGAAACTTTTTCCCCTATTGTCCACCTTAGGTAATGGGACCACTCTTGAGGTAATGCCTATTTAACAAAAAAAGGATCATTAAAATCGGTTCACAATCTGCGAAGATATCGAGTAACATACATACAAAAAAACATACAATCGAATTGAGAAACCTCCTGCTTTTTCAAGTCAATTAAATATGATCACTAACATTAATTTCATTTCATTTAATAGTACGCGAGCAACCCATGTTTGCTCTTCAACTGCACCAATGAAGTTATGAATTGTAGTTTTAAATACAGATTAACCCTACTTGTCAGAGTCGGAAATTGAATTAGCCCGCATGTTCGAAAAATGAAATATATTTTTAGGACATGTGATGTTAGCCAATTTGCATTGGAGCAACGCGTAACACTTTTCTGCTCCGTAACTATATTGGAAATCTTAACCCTGGGATGTACTCGTATTCAGTCTGTAACGAAATTCGGTTTTATTGTTAGCCAAAGTCGAACGGGCCAATCTCACATGTAATCATACACATACAGAGTGATGATGCTTGCATGACAACTAACTACCTATACTACCGGCGCATACGAAAGTAGCTTCAGGTAAATTTGCATCACGTAGCCTCTGAGCATACATTAAGCTATGTGGAATTTATATAGTGACGGTAATAATAATGGAGCGTTGTTCATTTAAATTAAAGGAACAAAATTAAACGTTATCATTTTTAAAAAAGCAGCTTAGGTACTCCTGAATGGTAAGTGATAAATACAATACACATTAGTCTTTTAATAAAAAGTAAAAGCCGACTTCACGGAACTAAAAAGAATAAAATAATTTCTACATAATAGCTTGTGATATCAGTATTTCTCTTGGAATCACTCTACACTTCGCGTTTCGCGTGCTTCAATGGGACTCCCATCTTTTTATATAAGAGAAGGCATGCAGCTCACTTAATTGTAAGTGACTACCGTCGCCCATAAACAACTGCAACACCAGGGGAATTGCAAATGCGTTGCTGGTCTTATAAACAAAAACTTTATAAGTAGGCTCTTTTCTTGAAGGTCCTTACGTCGTATCGGACCGGAAAAATTGCTGATGGTAGTCGTTTTCACAAGGAAGTTGTACGAAAACTTCTTGTATAATGCAAGGTACCGCCAATCATCTAGATGATATGGATGGTATTATGTATTATGGTTAGTATTTTGTCTATATAATATCTAAACTAGCAAGTAGATTTAGTTTAGTAGCGTATGCTGTAAACAATATAAGAAATCACAACAGCGTAGAAACAGCGTAGAAATAGCTAGACTATTTTGCTATGCGGAAACGCAACTGACACTGAAATAATTATATTTACTTTACTTGCAGAATAATTCTGTTGCCAAACAAACAAACGCCATGCATTCCATGTATGTTTTATTGTAAGAAATAGAATGTCTTAGTACCTTATGAAAAATGATTTCAAAATTTAATGTACTAACATTATTAGCATTTTAAGATTTATGTTTCTAATTGCAATGTATTTAAATATATTTATATCAATGAGTCAATGGTTAATATTCCTTTATATACAGATAACATTTCTTTATATTCTTATACGTCATATAATCGCGCCTATCAAAGGTCTATGCAGAACATATCCATAGACTGTCTCATTAAGGGGACATTTGCTGTAGTTGCCACACTTGGCATTTTTTTTAGTTTTTATTAGGAAGACGCTGCTGCCCATTTCCTGGTATGTTTCCTCTATCGCCTCTAACGACACTCTCGGAACGAATTGAGGCAGATGATATTCTTACTACGCCACTATACACAGTCCTCTATATTCTCAACATTGAAATGAATCAATGCTTAGTAGAAATGTGTAATAATAACGGCAAAAACTAGCTACAGAAAGTGACAGATAGCCTTTTTTATAGGATAAGGGTGAAAACGAGCACACAGTCTGGTACACCTGATGGTAAGAAGTTGCTGTGGCCCATAGACATCTACATCCATCCCCAATTACGTTGTCACCCGTGAGGACTAAGATAGAATGCCTCGTTTCCAGTAAAGGGTCCTTCCCGGTCGAGCCGACCCATTCGTCCTACAACTATACTACTGATATAGCTGCAGCATGGCTCTACCACGTAAAAAATTTTACGTGGTAGAGCCATGCTACAAAAATCAAAATATCTGCCAAATGCATCGACGGCAGTATTCGATAAACGTCGATAAAAACGTCTATTTCGACTATATTACAGGAGCAACGTAGGCCTTGATATGGAATTACTATTCAAACATTTATTATTGTTTTTAATTACATAAATTGCACAAAGAATAACATCCAGACTCGGAATAATTATTTGTAGGCCATACAAATAATTGTTCCGGGCGGGATTCGACCTTGCGACCATACGCGCCGCAACTTATAGTTTTTTTTTTTAATTTAATGCTACATAAAACATATTATTACAAGAGTAGTTACTATACAGCACCAATAAACCGCAAAAAGGTTTATATTGGTGCTGGTAGAAGTTTAAGCCACTTGCTGTGCCACGTAGCCGTCAAACAACTCATGATAGCTTATGATGATTATCCTCGTAGGTTTGGTATAATGTTTTATTTGTTTACCATTAAGTTCGTAGCACTCAACTCATAGTTTAGCAAAATCAATTATATTTAAAGTTAATTATATTTGCATTGTAAAAAAATCAGATATAATTAATTGAAAATAAGTATCATGTTTTTTTTACTACCCGTATAAATATTACAGTACAATTAAATTTTATAATAATAGTACAAACTGGATTCAAGACAACTAAAATGCCATCTAAATAGTTACATTAAAATCTTAATCCTCTAATTTTCCACCTTTTAAAATTATATAAGACCACAACTAGTGCACTTATTTAATAGAGAAATAATAATTGAAATCATAAATAAACACTCACGCCTGTCTGTCTCTGGGTGCCGCCTATCACCCAGAGGGGTAGGCAGAGACTATGGACTTCCATTTGGCACGATCCTGACACCTCTCGCCTCCTCCACATCCATATCCTACGCATACACGCTCGTCGGTTAAGGGTACTCTAATCTGGCCTTTTTAATATAACGCCAATTTGGTCGATAAACCTTCGTCTAGGGCGTCCCTTCCGACTCTGCCATTCACTTCTGCAACATAAATTTGCTTTGTCACTCTTTCCTCGTTCATTCTTTCTACATGACCAAACCACCGAAGCATTTATTTCTTAATCCTGGTCACAACGTCATCTTGCAAACCACACTTTAATTTGGCCCATTTTCAATATATCGCCAATTTGGTCGATAAACATTCGTAATTGAATTGAATGTAATTTAAATCATTTCAGCCGTTTCCGATAAATCGGTGAACATGCATAAAAAGAAATATTCGCGTCGAATATATATATAATAGAACCTTCTCGTTTTTTTAACTCCGTAAAAATATAATAAAAATTTGCATTGTAAAAACTAAGTTCAGATAAGACACTTTATCGGCACGTTAATTGATGGGGAATACTTGCGCGTGAATGTCCTAGTAGGATTACTACGGTTTTGTAGGAATCCTACTAAGATTTTCATGTAAGAAAAGTGCTGATTGGTCACGGTTCTCTCAACAACGTTATCCGAAGAGCTCTTATCAATATATAATATATTTACGGTTTAGTTTTAGTTTGTTTTTATTATGGCTGTAAATATTATAATATATTTTAATGTTCAATAAATATTTCATTTACAGATATAAATAATTTAGAATGATTATCCTGTTTCTTGTTGCCCGTGTAAATATTGCAATGCATTTCGGTCACAGTAATTGAAATAAAACGTAACACTCACATGAATTTATAAAGCATTCTAGCAATGGCAGCGACGTAGCATCTTGTTTACATGCAAATGTGCAAAGCTCACATTTCGAAATTACACACAATGCGACCGTATTCGTGGTTAACTACCGTCCCCATCCATATTGGCTAACAATATGAACAGGGTAAAGTGTCGTTTTATGCGATGTTTTCTTTGGTTTGCTTGTTGTACGGTTATTTGAATGAATTTTTGATATGCAAAGTAAAATGGCCGTGAAGAAATTGTTGGATATTTTTTTTTAAAATAAAATAAGGGTGTCAAACGAGCACACAGTCCACCTAATAGTAAGTGGATGCTGTGGCCCATAGACATCTACATCTATCCTCGATTAAGAATCAAAATGAAGATGCATTGTCACCCCTGAAGACTAAGATGGAATAGGTACCTCGTTTCAAGTAACAGGGGTCTCCGGTAAAAAATAATTTTAAGGAATTATACAAATTATTATTGGTGCGTATAATCATAAAATTTCCTATAATATTATTGGCTCCGTAAATATTTTGACATATTTTATATTTGTAACATATTTTTACTGTCGTTTCGTATTTATATTGTTTTAAATAAAAATAATTTGACAAATTATTGCTTTTCAGTAATCATTGTCATGTGGTGATGTAAGGCACCCAAAGAAATTTTGAAAATAGCTCGGAATCGGATGACAATGCAAGAATATGGAAAAGTGGTATATTATAATTTTTATTTGGAAAACTTGTTTGTGTTGCACTCACTCTTTAATTTGATTTTAAATTGGCAAACAACAGAGTTTTGCAAAAAAAAACTCCTTAGCATTTTTTTCTTGGATAAAGCGTCAAATTAATAACCATTTTCTCAATATCCCATTAATTTCCTTTAGACCAAATTTCGGTCACAGGGGCCAGTCTATGGGTTACAGCAACCACTTACCATCAGGTCGACTGTGTGCTCGTTTGTCACCCTTATCCCATAAAAAAAGCGTAGTACGAATGGGTCGGATCGACCGGGGAAGGACTACGTATTCACAGAATACCTGCGTAAAATAGCAGCTGATGTGTTGCGTATGGGTGTAGAAACCTTTTTACTGAAAACGAGGCATTCCGCCTTAGTCCGCAGGGTTGGCAACGCATCTGCATTTTGATTCTTAATCGAGGATAAATGTAGATGTCTATGGGTCACAGCATCAACTTACCATCAAGTGTACTGTGTACAGAACAGAATAAGATCTATAAATCAAGCTGATGCTTGCTTGCTTCCTTAATCATATTGAAACTGTAAATGAAACTTTATTTCCTTTTCCTTTTTTTTCAAAGCCTTGGCATGATTTTCTTCTGTATCGTGGAGTTATACAGGTTCACAATCAAAAGGTCTAAGCAGGAAAACGTCTAATGGCGTAAAACGTCTAATGATCAAAATGTCCAATTAGCAAAACGGTCATCTATAAAACGGCAAATTCTCAAAATAAAAAATAAAGGAGCTCACAGGAGAATTATAAGTTCCTTTGTTATTCCAGTTTTATGAAAAAATTAAACTTGTCACTATCGTATCGTGTCGTATATATCATTTCTAGTAATTTTTATTGATGTTTTAACACAAATTTTTATGTTTTTTTTTTATAGAATAAGGGTGACAAACGAGCACACAGTCCACCTGATGGTAAGTGATTGCTGTGGCACATAGACATCTACATCTATCTGCCTTTGCGAATTTAAATGCAGATGCGTTGTCAGCCGTGAGACTAAGATAGAATGCCTCTTTTCCAGTAAAAAGGGTCTCCGGTTCTCTACACTCACCAAACGAAACACAGCAGCATTAAGCTGCTATTTTACGCTGGTATTCTGTGAGAGCGTGGTCCTTCCTCGGTCGAGCCGACCCATTCGTGCTACAACTATACTATTAATATAGCTGCAGCATGGCTCTACCACGTAAAAATATGTTTTTAAATAAAAACACAAGCGTCAACTTTTGTAGATCATAATGCTTGTTATGTTCTTGAAGGAAGAGGAGACTTGCTGCCGACTACTGGTAAAATGTGTTTCCTGCTAATATTTTCTGATTTGAATTTTATATTCTCACGTCGTCAACTTCACCTCACCTTTATCTAACCGCAACACGAAAATATCTCATTATCATCGTCATTTGCGTCAATGACAAAGGCCTCTTCCAAGACTGGCGCCACTTAGCCTGATCTTATATATTAATATTTCAATAGGAGTCGTGGAAATGAACAGGAAGAGGCATTAATTTTAAAATTAAGCAGTAACAGTATAATTAAATGCTTTCGGAATCATTTTTGGACTGAGATTCTGTTCCCAATCTCACCAATAAATTTCTTTGTTCAAGAAAAAGTGCAATAATATCAGCGTTCGAAAAAATTAGTTATTCGCTGCTCCTGTGATGCTTTTATGAAAATTATCAGTTTCATTTCAGGCCAGTTTTCTGCAGATTATGACTTAACTTCAATTTAAAATATTCCAATATTAAAGGAAACTGAGAAATAATTTTGTTGAGGTTTATTGACATTAAAGCCATGATAGCATTGTATAACGCCTTAGTTAGGAGGCAGCTTGAGTGCAACGCGGTTATCTGGGCTCCACATGAAACTTAATATATGAGATTATTCAATATAAATTTGTTAGGTTTCTTTATTTCAAACAGTATGAGGTATATCCTTTTACCTACTTAAATATCGAATCTTATTCGTTTTCGGAACGGTGGGATAAAATGAACTCCGTGTTAGGCGGGTTCATATATTTTTCCTCGTGATAAGAGGAAAGATGGGCAATCCTTATTTCTTGGAGCTGCTTATGGGTATAGCCGAATAATTTCTGGGTAAAATGAATAAAATGATAAAACTGCATGTTGAGCAACTATTGCTCAACTAACCCCAACCCAAAAATTTGAAACGAAACTGAGGATATAAAAAACTGTTAGAATTATATCCAAAACCTTTATACATACCAAAAATATACTAAATTTATGGAGGTTTACAACTTACCTGATTGAAAACTGATAATATTTGACTCGTACAGAAGAAATATTCCCACTCACAATTTTTTAACTTTTTGGTCGCCAATAAACAAAGCGTGCTTATACTTCAATCGATCGACAAGTCGTCAATTGCAGTCACGCGATGAGTTCCTCCCCACGACCGCTTCTTTCCGCAATTTTATGCACTTGCATGCGGTGTATAGTTTCTGAGATATTTCGATTGCTAAACTTACCCCTATGCTCAACTAGCCCCGTCCTACCCTACCTATGTTCACCACCATACTTAAAAAAATAACCGTCGAATATAGCACCTTGTTGTTTTTGAACTTGTTCAAATATAATAATATTATGAGAGAGGATGTTCAACTTGTTCTCTTGCTTACGAAAATAACCATTATAAGCTATAAAACAGCGTAACGCACTACACATTCAGCGTACATTGATTAACATACCATAAGACGTACTGGTTTTAATCACACATATAGTAGAACATACGACGGTTACGAATCATAAAGGATGATCAATGGACGTGATGACTAAAATTAGTATTGTTTAACCCTCAGAATACACAATTTTACGCGTTTACCACTTGGCGTTAACATATAGAATGACATTCAGTTACGCGGTCACTAAGAAGGGAAGGCCAAATTGGCCTCCAAAAAGCTTAGCATGCAAAGTGGAGCAGGAGAGTATTTTATGCCGGCACACCGATCGCATATTTAAAAGACTTGCATCTTCAGGCTGCGCTGGACTTCACATGTTCTAATCTCTACTTCTAATTCCTACTAGGGTAACCCAGTGCCAGCTCCTTCCACTTGTTCGTATCGCTATGGGCTTCCCGAGAAATTGTGCAATTGGATCACCAGCTTTCTTGCAGATCGGAGCATCAAGGTCGTTGTAGACGGTGCATGCTCCGACTACAAGCCTATTAACGCTGGTGTTCCACAAGGCTGCGTGCTATCACCAACGCTGTTTCTTCTGCATATCAATGATATGTTGCAAACTGGTAGCATTCATTGCTATGCGGATGACAGCACTGGTGATGCTCTATACACCGGCCGTGCTAATATTTCTCGCGTAAACGTCGCCGAATACCGGAACAAACTTGTGTCTGAAGTCGAGTCTTTGCTGAACAAAGTCTCGGATTGGGGGCGACTAAATATAGTCCAGTTTAATCCTCAGAAGACACAAGTTTGCGCGTTTACCGCTAAAAGAACCCTTTGTCGTATCTCCTCAGTTTCAAGGCACTCCTTGTTGCCTCAGCCAGTATCGGAATCCTCTGCGTCGACATATCGAGTGACGTGCAGTTTCGTGGTCACGGAAGAGAAGGCCAAATTGGCCACTAAAAGCTTGGCGTGCTTAGCAGAGCGGGACAGTATATCATGCCGGCACAACGCCTGCAACTTTACAAGGCGCAGGTTCGGCCTCACATGGAATACTGTTCCCATCTCTGGGCTGGGGCTCCCCAGTGCCAGCTCCTTCCACTTGACCGCATCCAGCGCAGAGCGGCTCGAATCGTCGACGACCGAGTCCTTTCCGATCGGCTCGATTCACTGGCGCTGCGAAGAGATGTTGCATACCTTTGCATTTTCTTTCGCATTCACCACGGGAGTGCCCTGAGGAATTGTTCAGATTAATTCCAGCCGCCAAATTTCACGAACGCACATCGCGGCAGAACTCCCGATACCATACACCATCCGGATGAGTGGCGGTCCACCACTGTGCGATTTAGAAGATATTTTCTTCCTCGCACAACTTCCTTGTGGAATCGATTACCACCAGCGACTTTTCCGGACCGATACGACTTAGGGACCTTCAAGAAAACAGCGTACTCCTTTTTAAAAGGCCGGCAACGCATCTGCAATTGGTTGCACCTGGTTTCCCTGGTGTTGCAGTTGTTCATGGGCGGCGGTAGTCACTTACCATCAGGTGAGCCGTATGCTCGTTTGCCCCCTCTCCTATAACAAAAAATCCAGCGATGCGTAGCCCAGGTCTTCGACGACCGAGTTCCTTCTGATCAGCTCGAACCATTGGCGATGTTGCACATATTTGTATTTTAACCGACTTCAAAAAAGGAGGAGGTACTCAATACGACGGTTTTTTTATGTGTATTACCTCAGAATTTTTTTCTAGGTGAACTGATTTTAATTATTCTTTATATTTGACAGCTGGTGCTTCTCATGTTGTCCCATATAAATTTAATCAAAATCTAACCATTTGTTTTAGAGTTATCCTTAATAATGGGTATTTTATTAATATAATTGACTTTGAATACATTGATGATGTTCTCAATTTATTTATATTGAAGTCGGTTGTACAACATTTTTAATTTTAGCAATTGTTTACCACATTTACCACGGGGAGTTCTGTGTGCTCCAACATCGTTAATTCCAATAAATTCTCGATACCTTCCACACCATTTGGATGCTTGCCGTTTTAACAACGTGCGATTTTCCAAAGTTTTCTTCCTAGTACAACAATCTCATTCCTCAAAGACCGGCTATGCCTCCGCAATTCTTCTGGAGTTGCAGCTTTTCATGGGCGGTGGCAGTCGCTTATCAGGCGAGCCGCATGCCAAGCATTTGCCCCCACTTCAAAGAAATAAAAAAATATAAATTTCACATACAAGTTTAAATAAAATTAAATTGTCTTTCTGTAGTATTGAAATAACTGGCTCCTATTAAGTTCAAGGGTTATTTGTAAGCTACTAAGACTTAAATAACCATTTTTTAAAGTTTTGTCTATCTGTCTGTCTGTCTGCTAATCTTCTGAATAGCAGAACCGATTGTAATGAAACTTTACAAATAGATAGATAGCAATGCCAGGAGGGATCTACGAGTAGGCTATATTTTATCCAAGCTAAAGTTTGAGATTTTTTTTTAAATCTAAATAACATCACATTAATAGATACTATCCAGTCAAAGCTGATACGGGTCGCTAGTTATTAATAAAAGACTATTAGAAACAGCATAAAAAGATGAGAACACGATATTGTTAATTAATTAGCTTTTAGCGAGCTCAGAAATAATCGTAAGTAACGACGTCCTTAAGCAAGTTAATTAGCAGCGGTACTTGAATAAATAAAACAGAATTATTAAAGTTGTTCTTGCTCCTTACTTTTTATTTAGGCTACATAAATTTTCATCAACAAACTTTTTAAATATGAATTGTGTTTTACGAAATGTAAAAATATTGTATTTTAAGGTGTTATAACGAAAAGATAATTATATCTTTACACCTTACGCCGCTACCACACTTCACCATATCAATTTTACGTCTAGTTGTGGCGTATAAAAATACACCACATATGGTAGAGCCATGCTGCAACTATATTATGGTTATACACGAATGCGTCGGCTCAAGATGAGAAGGATCACGCCCTCACAGAACACCAGCGCGAAATAGCAGCTTAATGCTGCTGTGTTTTATATTGTGAGTGCAGAAAATCGAAGCCTTTTTACTGAAAACAAGACATTCCATCTTAATCCTCAGGGGTAACTACGCATCTGAATTTTGACTCTTAATTGAGGATAGAGTTAGATGTGTATGATCCACAGCATTCTCTTACCATCAGGTGGACTGTGCTCGTTTGTCACCCTTATTCTTCAAAAAAAACATCAAATTTCGTCCCGTGGGTGAAGTCAGAGGCGAATACGGGAATGCCAGAAAAATGTTATGGCTACCGTGGCAGTATAACCATCTCGTTAACGACAGACGTATAATACCCCGACTGGGGACAGGAGAGCAGCATCTAAGATGCGAGACGTCTGGTCCTGCAATCGCCAATCCACCTTCTGATGCCATAGACAGTTCAAATATATACTTTTTATTTTTTGCTAAGCTGTATAACATATATTTATTACCAGCGATCCGCCCGGCTTCGCACGGGTGATTTCTGGATCTCGATAACAGCTCCACCTACCGGGTCCAATTGTGAATCTAATCCATCCAGGGACCCACTCAAATACACACAAAAGATTTCATCAGAATCGGTCGAGCTAGTTTCGAGTTTTAGCGAGACTAACGAACAGCAATTGATTTTAAATATAGAGATTGTTTTTGTGTTTGTGATTGAATTTATATCGCAATTAGCTATGACTTACAATAATGATGTTGGGGTCAATGTCTGGGTTTGAGCTAGGTATAGATATTTAAAAAAATCAGTTTAAAAGATTTTTCAGTATCATAGTATGAAACATCTTATACTTAATATAATGAGTATGTAATCGATCTCAAACAGATCGGCTGAAAGTGCTTCAAAACAGTTAACGTGTGAAAAATTATATATTTTATAATATTTTCAGCTATATACCATTTGCATAAAACATGATCATAGAAATTGCGCACCAAAACAAATTCACAATCTAAGTTAGGAACTACTGTGTAGAAAATCAATATACATGAAAATTACGTGAGTATATAAAAGTACCTTTGTCACTGTTCTTTGTTTAGTAACCCTTATCTTACCAAGAAGAAATTTCCAACAAAACCCCTTAGCGAGGTCATTTCAACTTTGATTTTGCATGTTTGTTTTTACTGTTACTATTTTATATATGGCTACTATTAGTCTAACGGTTCCTTTTATATTTAGGTATTATTTCTTGAATGTATAGGTAATAATGAGCCGTGGTAGCTCAGTTGGTTAACGCTCGCTATAAATTTCACAGTACGCGAGCAACCCGGATTCGAACCCCCTCGGGACCAATAAAATTGTTAATTGCAATTTTAAGTGCTGATTTACCACGTGCTCAGCGGCGAAGGAAAACATCGTGAGAATACATGCATGTCTGAGAAATAAGAAAAAAATGTTTCGGAGACATGTGAAGTTCGCTAACACGCATTAGGGCAGCGCGGCGGGCACTTCCTGGCCCTAAAACCCTCTCAGAAATTAGGGGAGGCCTGTGTCCTACAGTGGGACGTATAAAGGCTGTAACTTTAACTTATAGGTAATATTTTATACTAGCGAACCGCCCCGGCTTCGCCTGGAATGATTTACTAATGTGGTGCTTTTTAGATTTAAGATAATGAAAGACCACTTATTTTATTAATTTTTCGATTTTAAAAAAATCTTTAAGTTTTTCAGATAGAATATAGCCTAGATCACTCCTTGTATTGCTTTCTATCTACTCGTGAAGTTTCATCACAATCGGTTCAGCCATTTCGAAGATTAAACCGGACAGACAGACAGACAGACAGGCAAATAACCCTCGGAGCTTAATAAAAACCAGTTATTTCAATATTACAGACGGACACTTCAATTTTATTTATATGTATAGATATACATTATTTTTAATCGGACCGTTTATCCTCACGCTTGCAAGGCAGATTCACGATCACAGGGACACACTCATACAAACGTCTAGTATCTTCGACGCTGCTGCCCATCGGCGGCCTGGGTATATGACGTCTGACTTGAACAATATGGTTATACCGCCATCTATCAGAAACCATAAGATTTAAGGCGTAGGCTTCCCCTTCCTCATAAGGGGATATTTGCCATAGCTGCCACGATTGACAAGCGGGGCACCCACAGTTTATTTTTATTTTTAGTTATTATTAGGAAGACACTGCTACCCCTCTTCTGATTTGTTTCCTTCTGTCGCCTCTTGTAGTAAGACCCACGGATGATAATATTTTGGGGTAGTGGATATTATTACACCGTCACTACTCAATATTATTTTTACTTGATGAAAATTTGGAATAATACCTATACATATATTACATTGTGGCGGCGCTGTCATCGCGCCACAAGCGAAAATACATCGAAACCTAAATCGCGCTATCAAAGTTCCGAATTAAAAACAGTATATATACAATAGCTCCGAATTACCACTCGGAGCGTTGGCCGCTCCCCGGGCCGATCACCTTGCCCGGCGGGAGATCTCCCCTTTTCCTTCACCCGCCACAACATATAAATAAAATTTAAGTGTCTGTCTGTAATTGCGAAATAACTTCCTTCTCAGATCACGTGGGTTGTTTGCATGCTATTGAAACATGAATAACATGTCTGTCTGTCTGGGCCAATCATTATAATAATTACAAAAAAAGAGTTGAAAGTGGTTTTCGATAATTGAATTACGTGTTGTTTCTTTTTTTTTCTCCGGTCAGAGAAACGTCATATCAATACGGTAATATATTTTGTAGATTTAAAAAGAATGACATTTGACACACGATATTTGTTTTCTTATGTCTAAGAAATAATGTTAATCTAAGAAATAATATAATGTTTCATTTCAATTTATTTCATCAATATTACAGATCTGCTGTTTTTTTTTTCTAAGTTATACACGGAAGTAGTCGCGGGTAAAAGCTAGTTTTAAAAATATAGTTGTAGATAATTATGGGAGAAGTGCGACTCTCGAAAACTTCCTTATATCTGTTATGTAAAATCACTATTTAGAACTATTAACTCAATGGAAACTTTACGCAAACGATACTGTTATTACACGGAAAAGCACTTTCAACTGCACTTTAAATTTAAAAATATGTCTTCAACTCTAAAAGAACGAAACATTTTGTATATTATTTATAGTAGTAGTAGTAGCACGCACTAAGTTTGCCTTTTCTAATATATTTTCCTTTGTGGGTCTACTGGAAGATATTTCAGCAAATTATGGAATAAGTAGAACCTTTGTACAAACTCACTATAAGACTGTTTCTGTACATCTTGTTGTGTGTACATAAATAAATCATAAATCAAAAAAAAAGAATGACAACTAGATGAATAAATAAAAAAAAATTGTAGATATTTAAATACATCGATGAAAAAGCGTTATTATATATAGTGATGTGTTCTTTATCACATTGTTTAATTTTTATTTATGCCATGAATTATTTATATAAAGTGAGTATTTACACAGTTTCCCATATAAACTAAATTTCAACGCTTATAAACAGTCAAATATATTATTTATTATCCTGCCTATTTCTGGCACCAAATTGGATTGTCCGCACTGCTGTGTTTTGCTCTTAAGGTTTAAAGAGCAAGTGTAATTACAGACTGTGAAGGTATCTAACTAAATCTTCAGTAGTGACAACGTATCTGTAGCATTATTTGTTTGAAGTTGGCTGCAGGTGTCCAAGGACTGCAGTAGCCATTTACCTAGCATCGGATGGAATGTAAGTTCGTTTTATAGTTAGTTTTATAAAAAAAATGTTTCCATTAGAATTCAGTTCTTTGTTGTAAATACTAAAAGACATATATTCGAAAAACATAAAGGTTCCGATACAGCTTTAACAATTTTAAATTAATAAATCCCTAACCGAAGAGCTTGTCGGTTTTAGTTAGATTCTTTACGGTCGGCATTTGAAAAATTATGAAAAATTTTACTGTAAAAATTCAAGTACATTTTGTAAAAGTTTAAGACTAAAGCTAACCGAACCCGTGAAGCTTACAAATAAAATATAAAGCTTTTTCAGTTCTATTCTTCTATTTTAAAACTCCTCTGTGTAAAATTCCTCTAGGCTATGTAAGATGGAAAAAGAGAGCGAAAGACTAATAACGATTTCTTTGTTTTGCTTCCATTGTAAAGTACAAAACAGATTGCTTGCAAGGGTAGACAGCACTATTATAATGTGTGTCATTGAATCTTTTATATTTATAAAATAAATATTAACGATATTTTATATTATTATCGTGAATGAATGAATGAATTGATTTATTCGTCACTGTAACACAACGTACTACGTTTTAGAACGTAGTAGAGCTACGCTGTAGCTATATTATGGTTGCAGCACGAATGGTCGATTCGTCAGTGGAAGGGCCACGCTTTAACAGATTAAGTACTGCTGTGTTTTATATGGTGAGTGAGGTGAGTGTAGAGAACCGGATACCCATTTGCTGGTGTGACGGCTCATTATTATTATTAATAATAAATAAAAATTAAATTCAATATAGAGACATTTAAAATATCTAATATATAATAGTTTGAAAACTTAATATGTGTTAATAAGTATAAAATTTAAATGTATTCATTTGTAATATAATTGAAAAATAGGTCAAAAAGTTAATGAGGGTGTTCTTGTATTACTGGAGGGAGTTCTTGTATTTCTGGAGGGTGTTCGTGTAATGATTACGCATATGAGGGCGTTGCCGGAGACACATACCCCTGGGTGTAGACACATACTACTGTTGCACAATGTATAGTCCTATATTAGGACTTATGATAGTAAGGTCTATGATAAAAAAGCATTAATATAGAAGGTCTCTATGATGTATAAGCATTATGATAGCATAGTTATGACTTGAAGTCCCATATGTAAAATACATATAATAGTATAGTATATGAAATAAAGCAAATATGTGGAAGGTCTCAAATATGTAAGTAAAAAATGATGGTCTACCAGTTGCGGCAGTCTTCCTGGACATGAGCAAGGCGTTTGATTTCGTAGACCACAAATTGCTCTTATACAAATTAGCAAAATATGGAATAAGAGTTAAAGCTAACGACTGGTTGAGAAATTACTTATGTGACAGACAACAATGCGTGGAAATATCTAAAATCCATAAATACAAAAAAGTTTTATATAGAAGTGACTATCAGTCAAATGATTTTGGCGTGCCACAAGGCAGTGTATTGGGACCATTCTTATTCCTCATGTATATTAACGATCTCCCTAATATCACTCGCCATAACACAATCTTGTTTGCTGATGACACAACCCTTATCGTGAAATGTGAAAATGTAGATACATATGAACTAGAGGTAAATAAGACAATTAAAAACATAATAGACTGGCTTTATTGTAATAATTTACAAATTATTGAAAAAACTAAAATGATCCAATTTCAGACATATAAAAGAAAACCATTGAATATTAATGTTAAATATAATGATACAATCATCGAACAAGTAGCGAGTACAAAATTTCTGGGTATAATGTTGGATCAAAATTGCGACTGGAAAACTCATGTCGATTACGTTTGTGACAAACTCGACAGATTTGTCTATGCAATAAAAAGATTACGAGTCACGGTATCAACTGAAGCTGCTCTATGTGCATATCACGGATATGTTTCGTCCGTACTCTCATATGGTCATTTATTGTGGGGCAATTCGGTGGATATAATAAAAGTGTTTAGAATACAAAAGAAATGTGTGCGTGCAATCTATGGAGCCTGGTGTACGGATAGCTGTAAGCCCTTGTTTAAAAGTACAATATCTTGACATTGCCATGCTTGTACATTAAAGTATGCCTATTTGTAAAACAACATCGGAACATTTTGAAAAGCATATAGATGTAACTAAACGAAATGTAGCCCTAGAAATAAACATAAGCTATGTTTACCTCAATGCAGGCTCAATTGTATAAAAGGAATTCTTTTGCTAATGCTATAAGGTATATAACAAATTGCCCAACTCCTTTAAAGAGTTACCTTTAAACTGTTTAAAAAGTTGACACAATGGTTAAAGGAAAAATGTTTTTACGACTTCAAGGAATTTATAACTTATTGCGAAAAATAAATCTGACATCAGTAATATTGATATATAGGTAAATAATAATTATTTTATGCTGAACAACCATGGAAATATGCACATTAACAATTGAGTTCGTTTATTACATAATCTAACATTTTAAAATTTATCACTTGAATTGACATTATAAATCTGACATCAATTAATTAATTTATATTTAATAATCATATTTGTACACAATTGCGTTCCTATTTGTTGCTTAAAAAAAAATTTGCATGAACCTATAAAATATTTGCACACCATATGTAGTGGTAGAATGTAAATGGGCCATTAGATATAATTTAAGATCATACTTTTTGTACACCTACATTCTGGCAAATAAATGAATTTGAATTTGAATTTGAATTTGAATATGTAAAAGCATTATATTGAAAGAAGTGGGACATAGATGGGGTGGTCAGGTGACCAAATGCTAATAGTAATGTTGCACAATGTATAGTCCTATATTAGGGACTTATGATAGTAAGGTCTATGGAACAAAAGCATTAATAAAGAAGGTCTCTATGATGCATAAGCATTATGATAGCAGAGTTATGACTTGAAGTCCCATATGTAAAAGAGATATAATAGTAAGGTCTATGAAATAAAGCAAATATGTTCAAGGTCTCACATATGTAAAAGCATTATATTGGAAGAAATGGGACTCGAAAAGGATTATTATAGTGGCGTGTAGATTGCTTCACAGCGTCCGAGACCGAGGTAAAATTGGACTCGTTAACCGATGTGTCCTAGACATATCATCTTAGTGCCGGTGGTTTTTTGTAGCAATACGACTTGCCCGTGGACATCGCACACCCCTACCGTTTGTGGGTGGCGTCTTAGGGCATAGCGTTATTATACGTCGGTATTCTTTCGGGTTGAGGTGAGTGTGTTTGGTAGTACTTTTAAGTGCAGCAAGCATACTCAACTTCATGTCTTAGTGCAATAGCGCTATGATACGTGGATTTTTAGTTAACAACATTATCAATATTGTTACCAAAGTCGATAGGGATCATGTGGGTGTGTTGTGAAGGGGCGCCATCCGTATGATAGTTGCATTGATGCTTACTGCTACTTGCAGTATTGCGTCTTGTGATGGATCTGCGGGTGTGCTGCACCTGATTCGACGCATCATGTGGTCGATGGAGATATGCGGGAGGTGATGTCTACTGGGATTGTATGGGGGACCTTGGGATGGTGTAAGCCCGACGATAGTCGTATTGATGGTTGTTGCGTTCTGCAGCATTGCGTCTCTGCGATGGTTGTTTGGCGGTCACTTTTCTCAATGGCGCTCTCTGCGTTTTGGTTTGACTCACACCCTAAGTAGCTTTGCCCAAGTCGGGTCCCTTCATTACGGGGCTGCAGACCATCTGACCTCCATGATGTTTTATATAACAACATAATAATATATCTCTTTAAATTACCCACCTTTGAATGATTGAAGGCAACTTGTTGGTGGGTGAGACAAACATGATCGAAAAATACATATTTTTTTATAGGATAGGGGTGACAAACGAGCATACAGTCCACCTGATGGTAAGTGGTTGCTGCGGCCCATAAACATCTACATCTATCCTCGATTACGAATTAAAATGCAGATGCGTTCTCTCGCGTTAAGCTGCTATTTTACGTTGGTATTCTGTAATAGCGTGGTCCTTCCCCGGTCGAGCCGAGCCATTCGTGCTACAACTTTACTACTAATATAGCTGCAGCATGGTTCTACCACGTAAAGCAATACATATACTCAACGTCAGTGACACAAACCCTTTCTGATGGCGAATTTTTACTATTATCTTATAACTGCCTATTGGCTATATCTGCTATTGTATTGGTTGGTGGAGCATATGTGTCGACCTTATGCGGGTGATAGCCGGAGAGAGAATCTGAGGAGGCTCTCAAGGCTGCGGCCGAAAGCCGCGCAACGTGGGACCCCATTTCCTTGAGGTGAGCGGTAGACTCATGACACGCTCTGCGGCTAATTAGCGGTGCTGATCATGCAATTAGTGGTGATGCCTTACACTTACATCACGTCTGCAGGAACGGCGGTCTGGCAGATGGTGGCGCTCACGGAGGGCTTTTTATGGCCATTGTGCCTATTATTGCCTAATCCATGTGACGTACATTGACTGTGGCTGGATTTGATCGTATTCTGTATGGCGTTTACACGCATTGACATGCGCGACTTCGGTCGATGTTTGTGCTTACGCACTACCAAGGGGCCAAGTCCTCTTTTACTGGTACGCCAGATATTTTGCTGTGGAATACGGTCCAGTTCCCAACTTAACGTCCCCTTCGGGGGGAGCGCGTTGGTTGATCGGCGCTCACCGCACACGGCGTGTCTGGAGCCGTGTGCCTCCCCTTTTTTTAAATGTAGGAGAGCAAAGCCCTTGTATCTGGTATTTTATATAAATATTGTGAGCCTTTTCCAAGCGGGAACTTGATACAAGTGGAATAGGGACAATTTAATGTTCTTAACCTTGCTTGAGCCCCATCTTCGTGAACGGGGTTCTTTAGCTCATAAGGTACTACCAACAGCTTTTGATTGCTCTCGTGAATATTTATTCTTCCAAGAGACACCTAAAAGAACTAAGTTATTATACAAACACAACGGAAATAAGGGTCCTAATTAAGACGATCACGCCATAAATTTATTAAACGGCCTTTATTTATACCTTTAGAAAGATCAATATATGGTTATATACTGGTAACGTAAATTTTATATATATTTATATATAAAAGATAGAAAATATGGGAGGGGGAGGTGTATATATTGAATATTATTGATAACTAAATGTATAATATGGATTGCAGCAACGAAAAGGTGTTCTATTCAGCATAATGTTGTAGCAGTGATGGCAGCACTGCTACAACATTATGCTGAATAGAATACCACAGTGCTATTATTCTGTCGGTGTCGGATACTACACATTTACTAATGTTTTCGTTTTGCGTACATCTAATTTTAAGGATTTTACATTACATTTATTCATACTCCTATGGTTTGAAGTGCTATGCTGCAGTAGCAGAAGTACACCCATGCATTTATTATTAACTTTCAGCCGATCTAAACAAAATTATCTTAATGTAACTATTTAATTTTATCAATTAACCTATCCCAATTCAATAATTGCACGTCGTCGTCATCGTATCTATATTAAAACAATTATGTTTTTTTTAATCTTGGCAACTTCTCAAAATTTTAAATTCCTAAATACCCCGATAGTTATTCCATATTTTCGAAGCTACGATTCCATGTTGCGAATATGCCGAATTTTCTCAACCTTAGAATAGAGAGAGTAGTAGAAATTTAAAGTGCTGCTGATGATTACGATTTTAAAACAAAATATTACTTTCTTCCTTAGAGGCGTAGAATATTCAAACGAAAATAACACGAACTGTGTCCGTGTCTAGTACAATATTTCTTTACGAGTGACACTAATTAGCCACCGCAACACGAATAGTTGAAAAACCTGCATTATAAGGTCGAATTTTTAAAAAATGAGAACATTTTGGGTTCGCTGTTTCGTTGTGGATTAATATAGTTAAAAGATGTGCATCATTTGGACTTTATTCTTATTACTTCACCATAAACTTAGATTTTTGTAATAAAAACACTCTCAAGTTTTATCGGGGAAGATATTATAACGATTGATGTTATAAATTAATCCGCAAACGACATCAACCGAATGGCAGCCTCGTACCGATAAGCAAAGTGAAGGACAACGTACCCCCATTAGATGGTGACGACCTGGTAGGAGATGCAGGAAGCCAATGGATGCAAGTAGCTCAGGATCATTATTTTTAGCATTTCGTGGTCTACATATGTTCAGCAGGGGACTTGCGATGACCTGTAATTATGATGATTATGGCACTATCTAAATATGTGTCTGTTAGCGATTGAGTAACTTCTGAATGAGTTAACCGATTGAGGTCATATTCACACACTATATTAGTTTTGTCGAAACGTTGTTTGAAAGCCATGCTAGGATCCGATAGTGGTTTAACAAATTCTATATTTATGAACTAAAATCACTCATATTTACAATTAAAGTCGGCTTTGTGCTAAAAAATAAGTCTGGACCAAAAAAGAAGTGTAGGTATATAGTATTCTGAGTGAAACTCATTACATCACTAACCTAATAGGACAGAAAAACATCTGGTGGGCTGGTCAGTATCATATAATTAAAGCTTTTGTTTAAAACCTCTTACCATTTGTTATAGCGAAAATATAAAATAGTGCAATTTAATACATAGAACGCATTAAACGCCTTGTTTGAAAAAAAATCTACATAAATCCCCAGTGTAAGGTAAAGAATTATGTGGTGTTATTTTGCAATGCCTCGTCCACGTATTTGTATGCAAATAAGATGTTCATTTGGTTTCGTTAGTAATATTATGCAAATGACTAACAACATAATTTCATGCTCTGTCCGCGAAATGAAATAAGGTTCCACTATTCTACTTTAGTCTGTTGTACGTACTTGTAACTTATAATTTTGTTACTAAAATTAGACCGTTGTTTATGAATTCTACAATAATTTGTTTAATTTGTAAAAATACCTAAGTGAGTTTAAATTATATTCATTTTAAGAATTTAAATCGAGGGTAGAAATAAAAGAGAGATAAGTAGAATTGAAGACAGAACTCAAAACACCCACACGTTTTAGCAGCATACGGTGGAGGCGATGTGTTCAGGGATCCCTTCTATATCATTCGATAGGTTATCTTGTTTATCGTAATTGACGTAATTATTCCGCAAGAAGTTGTAAGAAGCAAAGGAGAGTACTTATTCTTATTCCGAAATGAATTTATAGCTACGTAAAAAAGATTCGTTTGTCAATCGTCAACATGTTTTTATTCTAATTTGTTACAAAACGAGGTGTCTCTGTTCGGAGAAGAAAAGGGGAAAGAAACTCCAAAGTTATCTATTTTTTTGTCATTTTTTATGGCCAGCGATACAATATTATTATTTTGGTGTTATTGTGTATATATCCATCATGTTACAGTTCATGTGTAAAGTGATTCATGTTACACTAACGTGATGTAAGTAATTCTTATGTATTTGCTATAACAAGTAGTTTTAATAAAAACAGTGATGATATACATTCTGTAAATACCAGGAAGAAACACGAGCTAGTGATACCAATTTCTCGACACCATAGAGCAAGTATTTCATTCAATTTAAACGCTTTTACAACAGGTATACACTATTATATTTTTGGGCCGGCCATATAAATCGAAGAACCGACAACCGATGGGGAAGAACGGTTCTCGAGTGGTATCCTCGTACCGGTAGACGAAGTGTAGGGCATCCCCCCACTAGATGGAGTGAAGAATTGGTAAGACATGCAGATATGCGTGCTTTGAGGAATTCCTTGAGGGAGAACTATGTTCAGCTGTGGACTTGTGAAGGGATGTAATAAAAATTATGATACGCTATTACAATTTCTCGTAAAAAGTCTCAAAAAAAATATAAAAGGTATGAATAAAATATAAATATAAAAGATATACAAATTTTTAATATTTTACTAAACAAAAACAGTATAAAATTAGTTACTATAGTATAAATATGGTCGCTTCAAAGTTGCTTCTGAAATAAAATTTATAAGTAGTTTGTTACAACCTATGTTTTTATTGCATAATTTTACTTTGAAAAAGAAACCCGCTAATAAATATTAATTAATTTTTTTTTCAATTCCATTCTATTCCATTCCATTAAATTACATTATATTTCATTAATTTCCATGTTATTCCATGCCATTTCATTTAATTCCATTTCATTCCATTTAATTCCATTCCATACCATTATTTTTTATGCTATTCCATTCCGAAATAGAATAGCATTCTATTCCATTCTTTCCTATTATATTAAATTCTGTTATGCTCTGTTAAATTATATTCTATTCCATAATAGTATGAAGGACGGAATAGTCCGTTCTTTTTCGTTCTATTCCTTTCTGTTCTATTCTATTTTATCCTATCCCATTCTTTCCTATTCTTTCCTATTCTATCCATTTCTATCCTATTCCATTTTATTCAATTCAATTCAATTTCATTTCATTCTATTTAATTCCATTGTATTACATTCCTTTATATTCCATACCATTCCATTCCATACCATTCCATTCCATTTCAAACCATTTCGTTTCATTCCATTCCAATCTATTCTTTTCTTTTCCATTTAATTCAACTTCTCACACGCTGTCCCATTTCATTCCATGCCATTCCAGAATAGAATAGAACTATTTTATGCAATATTGATTATTACATAATAGCATATTAATATTCTTTTAATAGTAATAATATAATAACTTTACAATAATTTTGTACAATTGTTTATATGATATTTAATAGAACCAAAATGTTGGCGATTACCTCATTCCCAGGTTTTATTTTCATTTATGTATGCTTTGATAATGTAATAACACTTTTTGTACAATTTTTCTTTAATAATACTTTTAAACTTGTTTATTGACAAACTTTGAACATTTTCTGGGATTTTGTTGTAAAAGCTTACACATTGTCCCATAAATCAGTAACTAATTCTGTGGAGTCTAGTAACTGCCATTACAAGCATAGTTTGTTCCTAGTGTTTAAAGTATGAACATTATTACATATGAACATATATTGCGATGCCAAAGTTAATAGTTTATTTCTTTAAATTTTTCTCTTCTCTTTACAATTTAAGTAACGGTCCTTTTTTTGCAAAACAAATATGGTTTCAATGTCAGTCACGTTACCCGATAGCAAAATTCCATGATATTTTACACTATGAAGATAACTAAAATCAACTAATCTAGCTGTCTCAACATTGGTAAGACTTCTAATCTTTCTTACAGGATATGCTGCAGAACTAATTCTACTTGCTAACTCTGGTATTGTTAATTTAACACATTTAGTCTCATTGCCGTTTAAAAGCAAATTATTGGCGTTATACCAATGTACTAATTGAATGCCGTTTGAGTTTGAAAATTAAAGAGGCATCATCAGCAAATAATACCATATCGTCATAACCTTACAAGATAATTTAAGTCATTAATATAGATTAAGAATAGGAATGGGCCAACAATCGAGTCCGGAGCAACACCCATGCACTGCACTACCTTCCATATGTTTATCTATGCTTTGCCTAATAGTTATGGGAGCATATGTACGATTTTATTTTTTGCGCATTAAAGTTTAAATAAACACTCATTGATACCACCAATCCCGAGAAACCTTTACCATTGATAACAACTTTATAACGGGTTCTGTTACTCAAATATGAAATAATAAGTCAAATGGCAATATTTTTATTAACATGACACCATAATGTTGTAGTTTCCTGATTAATGTCTTAAGATAAACACAGCCAAAAGCCTTAAAAGGATTATAAAAACTACCATCTTGCGAATTCTCCCAGGCATTAAAAATATTTAATAAGCTCATCATCGGCATCAGTCGTCAAGCGACCCGATGTAAAACCAAATTGATTTTATGGAGTAATTTATTTGTATTTTCTTTAAATAATTGATTCTGTACTGATAGTTGGTAGTAGACATAGACATAAAGACATATATTTTAACACTTACATCTAATCCATCAAAAAAAAAAGGAAATTAGAATAAAGAAAAGAAGTGCGTCCATTATATGTGTATGCAAACGCATATTAAGATTAAATTAAAAAAAATCGTGTGCTATGATGAACTGGTGGAAGGGACCGTCTCAGCACAAGCCGCGAGCTTGTAGCGCTGATTTCCAGCCGGCCAGCTGATTTGTAATATGCTGAGGAGATGATATGTACTTTTGGCCGTTCTCTTTTTTCTGTATTATTTGTTGTGACTGCCCACTGAGATAAACTGTTACTTGCTGATATACCACTTTCTCAAGAATTTTCGATAAGCATGGTAGTAAGCTTATGGGCCGTAAATCTTTGAAATCATCAGGATTCCCTTTCTTAGGGATACGACGTATTAGGGTTCTTTTCCAGATTTCAGGGAATATGCTGGTACTAATTGACTGGTTGACAAGTGCAGTTATAGTATCCAAACTTTGTGGGAGAGTCATCAATAACATGTTAAGTGTAATACCATCTACTCCTTGTGCGTTAGATTTAAATGTTTTTATTATTTTATAAATATCATCTGACAAAACCGTTTTAAGTAAAAAATTCCCAGAGATGAATCTATAAAATTCAAAATACGTAAGTTCCGATATTGTCACGTTATAAGTCCCTGGAATATTAAGAAAATAAGCATTAATTAAGTCAGGCACCATTAATTTTGAAGGTAATTCTGCATAATTTTTTGGCGGTAAAGTATGCCTTCAGATTTTACCACAATTTCTTTGGGTTACCAATGTTGCTGTTAATATGAGAATTGTAATAAGCTTTTTTATCGTAATACGAGGGGTGATCCAAAAGTAATGATAATCGGTTACTTTAGGTCCGCATAAAAATCCAAAAAAATCATATAAATAGATCACGATTTCCGGGAGATACATTCATTTGAATACGAACTGTCAAAGAGATAACATCAACATGGAGAAAAACGAAATTAGAGCTGTCATCAAGTACCTCTGTTCGAAAAAAATGTCTTCAAAAGACATACACAGTAACTTAGTGGAAACATTGGGGGTCTCTGCTCCTCCATATTCTACAGTTGCACGCTGGGCTAAGGAGTTTAAACTGGGCAGAACATCCACTGAAGATCAACATCGCGAAGGACGCCCATCCACGTCCCTCACTGAAGACAACGTGAAAAAAGTCGAAGATGTTGTGTTGGCAGATCGAAGAGTGACCATCAGGCATGTAGCTGAGGTCACAGGGATCTCATATGACAGCGTTCAAAGAATCCTTGCGAACGAGTTGCATATGAAAAAGGTCTCTGCGCGTTGGGTACCCAGAATGTTAACCGACGAGCAAAAGAAAAATCGAGTTGACATTTCGAGGGTCAATCTCGAAAAGTTCCAAACAGATCAAGAAAATTTTTTGTTCCGTTTTGTGACTATGGACGAGACCTGGATCCACCATTTTGATCCTGAAACGAAACAACAATCGATGACTTGAAGCGAGCCTCCTCACCGACGCCAAAGAAATTCAAAGTTTCAAGTTCGGCGGGAAAGGTTATGGCATCTGTTTTTGGGACGCTCAAGGCATAATTATGGTGGAATATTTGGAAAAGGAGCCACTATTACGGGCTCTTACTACGCAGACCAAATAAGAAGATTACGGGAGGCCATTAGGAAAAAGACGCGGCAAACTGTGAGCTGGAGTGCTGTTTCACCAAGACAACGCACCGGCTCACAAAGCCGCAGTTGCGATGGCTGCCATTCAAGAAACGGGATTCGAACTGCTCGAACACCTCCCTATTCGCCAGATCTAGCTCCTAGTGATTTCTACCTCTTTCCTCGGCTCAAGGAACGCCTCCGAGGCAAGAAATTCGAAGACGATAGCGAAGTAATGGCCGCTGTTGAAGCGTTTTGGGAGGTCAAGACAAAGAATTTTTTCAAAGGAATCCTGGGTTTAGAAAAAAGATGGACTAAATGTGTTGATTTGTTAGGAGACTATGTAGAAAAATAAATTATTATTTTAACTTTAATTACCGTGTTTTATTTTCATTATCATTACTTTTGGATCACCCCTCGTATAACGCGATGTTTACTTGATGCTCCATTTCTTTATAATAAGCTTTATGGTTAGGCGACTGCGAAGAGCGAAACTTTAAACTTTATGTTGTCCGTTATCCATGAACAAGGGCGGATCATAAGCACTATTCCATGCTTTACCATGCTATTCCATTCTATTCCATTAGTTTAATTCTATTCTATTCTATTCTATCCTATTCTAGTCTATTCTTTCCTATGAATCCCATTCCATTTCATTCCTCTCAATTTTATAAAAAAATAATAATAATTACTGTGATCTGTATGATGGCAGTTTATGAGTCTATCGTCCCATGGCTTTCTTATGTGTTTATAAAAAATGCTTGTTAGATCACATGGCTTCCGTAGGATAATAATATAATGATCTCGTGATAAGCCGTCTGTCAGTCCGTCGTGGTAATTCTTTTAGTACTAGGGAAGAAGGTGATGTTGCAGAGTGTATGCCTTATGTCACATTGTAATGGGCGCTATTGCTGTTGGTTTGTATGACTTCATTTGTTTTGGGAATATATTGTAATTATTTGAAAATTTACCACGAAATATTTATTTATTTAAATATTATTTGAGAGTATCTTCTAACATGGTACTCTTATCGCCAGTGCGCGTTTTGAGCGTGGCGCTTACGAAAAATCTTTTATTAATACAGGCTGTTAAATGATTAAGAGTGAATGCAAAATTCTAAGAAATTTTTAACTGAAAATGTTTCACCGTATTAAAGCAATTAAGGAGTCACTTATGCGTTTTATAATTTTCTTTTGATATAATTACTTAAGCAATTTGCTTGTCCTAAACGACGCGAAACGGGATCTACTGTATTAAAGTCCCATTAGAGCGACCATATTTCACATTTATGACTACACCCCAGACATTTGTTGGGATCAAGCATTATATTTAAGTAGCAACCTAAATTGAAAAATTCCATTGAATATTTACCTAACGAATACTACACAGTTTTTGCTACAAATTCAACAGACCTTGTAGAGGCGGTGAAAGAACATCCACTACTCTAAACCCTATATCGTCCGTGGGTGCCGTAAGAGGTGAAAGAGGAAATCAAAGCAGGAAATTGGCAGCAGTGACTTCCTAATAACGAGGCAATCTAAGGCGAGGCCTATGTTCAGCAGCGGACTTTGATAGGCTGTAATGATAATGCTGATGATTGGCTGGTAACCGCTACTAGGATTGTGAAGTTCTAGGGTATGTTTGTAATTTAGTTTATTTAGCAACCCCACTTATATTCACTGCTTAGTATAAGCTTTTAAAAAATTAGCCTATAGCAAGTGCTGAAAGATTTACCTATACTTATACTCGTAGTAAGGACGGAAACAAGGTTAATGAGAGCAAAGCTGATATCCTCGCACAGTTTAAGAAAATTGGCTATTACATTTTGGAATGCTGTCATTATATTATTCACTAGATCCTCGTTTGTTAGTCAACAGGGTGCTCGTACTTGTAAAATTAAGATTGGGGGGAAAAGATTTATTATATTACTTTGAAAATTTTCAGAAAATTTTGTTAGAAATCCGCACGCTCATGAGAAATTGTGAGACACGTACTGGATGCCAATTCACTTTCGAGCAGCGCACTCGAGAGCGAATTTGCAAGCTGTACTTCAAATCCCCTTGCTGCGAGAGAAGCTTTCTTCGTAGCTTTATATAGAAATCAGTATGATGATATTGATTTAATTAAAAATAGGTCAATAACGAAATGAATGGCCATAGAGAATATCGTTTTAAAGTCTAATGATAATATTGAAAATGATCTGACGGCTTATCACGGCTTCGCACTTCGGACTGTGTGCCCGTTTGTTACCTTTATCCTATAAAAAAATATTACTATTTGAGTTGCAACTGTAGTGCAGTTTAATAAATTACGGATTTTATACGCGATAAAATCCGTAAAACTAGTTTTATTTAAATGTGTAGTGCAGTTAATAAAATAAAATTTAAATTAAGTCCGAAGTAATAAAGAATCCCAAAGTAATAAAACTTACTCGGCTTTAAAACAATCCAAGAGTGATTTTCTGTATTTATGTGTCGATTATATCATATACCTAATGGCGTAGATATTAATTTATTAAATAATAAAGTTATGTCACACTATTTAGAAGTATGTGACCATGCATAAGATCAACTCCATAATCCTCTCAAAAATGAGATTATGGTTTCTTTTATTTTCCTTCACGGAGATACTATCCCAACTAAAATCGAAACATGTCAACTTACTGGACATATAACAGTGCCACAAGCGTAAGCGCTAAAACTTTCTGGTGTTTTCTCCTTCATCAGCCCGTAACTGCTGGACGTGAGACGGCTGATGATCGCAGTACAGATGTCTCACCTTTGACGCTGCACCCCATTGCTGGTATTTTCACCATTTAATTTTTTTTATGACCAACTTCACCCGTATTCACAAACATTACTATGAGGTCTCACAGTTGTAACAAGACCTGTCCATAAGAGTAGTTATTTACATCAATCCATCAATACTAAAGTCTATGGTCAAGTCTTGTTATACCCGATAAAATAATCGATTGTGTTAAAGTTAGGTCAAATATTGTCTGTGGATAAAAAGTTATGACTTAGCAGTCTAGCGTCATTCAGAGACGAGCCGCCGAAGTGACAAGAAGGTTTGTGATATATTATGTTATTTTGTTATACTGTGCCATTGATTTAGTTTACTCGAAATAATATTGTTATTGCGTTGATTAATTACTTTTATTTAGAATTCTATGAACCACTTTTGAGGTACCCTTACTTCTCAGAAGTGGGATTTACAAGACAATTTGTTTTGTGCTAAACCACCCCACGAGCTCGACCGTTGAATAGTGATACTAATTTTTATTTCTTTTCTCGCTTTAACGAAAAATCAATGCAATTACAAGTATATAAGTAAGTTATGTACCTACTAAATGCGATGAGACACTAACATGACCCACAATTCAACCAATTTAACTAGATGAGATTTAAAAATTTTCACTTGGTGTTGTTTGTTCTACCTTATTTTGTTTTCTTTTCTGATTAAATACCTCATAATTAGATTAATAATATTCATTTCCATTGGTGATATAGAGAAACTAACGATCAATTGCACCAAAATTCGAAATGATCGTTAATTTTAATGATGAAAATAGATAAAAAGGTGTTGCTTTGTGGTTTTGTGGTTAAAATTAACGTGTTGTTAATGAAATATTTTTTTCTACCGACTTCGAAAAGGAGGATGTACTCAATTCGACTGTATGTTTTTCTTTCTTTTATGTGTGCTACCTCATAACTTTTTTCTGGGTGAATCTATTTTGATGATTCTTTTTTATTTGAAAGCTGGTGCTTCTCAGGTGGTCCCATGTAAATTTGATCAAGGTATGACCAATAGTTTTTGAGTTATTCTTAATAATTTACGAGTCGTATATTGAAGTCGGTTGTATGAAATTTTTAATTTTAAATTATTTTAAATATGGTTAGAAATATTAGTTTATAAAAGTAATGCAGTAAAATTAACGAACAAAGGTTATAAAATGGGATGAGAATGGTCAGCAGATTTTGTGATGTAAGCAGATATAAAAAATAAGACTTTAGTTAGCGGCCGATGACCCTATTACATTAAAACGTTAAAATGTGATACATTAAAATCGCGATTAGCAATAATAAAATAAGTTTTTAAATACGTTTAGTATTGAATAAATGCAAATTGAGATGCTTTTTAATTATATACATGAAAATTTTTATAATATATATATACATGAAAATGATTTCGAGTTCCAGGCAAATGAGTGACAAAAGAGCCGAGGCGGATTCCCGACGCGCTAATAGTTCATGTCGCTCGAATGACCGACAGCGGCTGTGCAGTGATGCATCCCAAAGCCGAGGTCGAGATCAGCGAGGAATAGAGAGGCGCAGCCGCAGTGATCTTGGTGAGCGTCGGCTCCGATTGCAGCGATTTCGAAGACGCAGTTCAGAGCGAGATCAGCGCCGCAGTGTTGCGCACGATCATCTTAGAAGTTCTCGCCGAAGTCGAAGTGCAAGCAGCACGCGTACGCTACGCGAGCAGGAACGCAAGCTGTCTCGAGAGAGGGAGAAGTTAAGGACATTTGAAAAAGATGTCACAATTTAGGTCATGTAGAAAGAATGAGCGAGGAAAGAGTGACAAAGCAAATTTATGTTGCAGAAGTGGACGGCAGAGTCGGAAATGGACGCCCTAGATGAAAGTTTATCGATCAAATTGGCGATATATTGAAGATGGGCCAGATTAAGAGTACCCTTAATCGACGGACATGTAAACATGTATGCGTAGGTATATGGATGTAAAATAGGCGAGAGAGGTGTGTCTGGATCGTACCAAATGGAAGTCTGTAGCCTCTGTCTAACCCTTTGGGTGACATATACTATGATTATAAAGAGGGTGGTCTCGTTAGGATAGCAAGGGCGAGAGTAGCGGCACCGGATCAGTCGAAAAAAAGTTGTTGGAAGCAAAGTGTCAGGGCCCATATAGGATTTAAAAAAAGGGTCCTTCCAAATGACTGGTTCCTCGTAGAAGACACCTTTGACGAGAAAAGGGGCAAAATATGAAACAATTTTTACTATGATAAAAGATACCATGATAATAGAGATGATAAAATAACCCGATGGTTGGTTTTCAACGTCTCTGCTTGCTCTTACAGTGAAGACAGTGATAGTCAAAATGATAATAATTGTAATAAAGACTAATTGAAACTAAGTACTATGGATATGATTTGATTATTAATATTAAATGTCTAATAAAGTTATATATTCGTATCATAACTGAATTGTATAAAAATCGCTGATTCAAAGTCAATGAAAGTAGTAGATATATAATTATGTATAAATTGAACAAAAATTAGGACACTAAATACATTTTAGTTTAGCTACATGTTAGGCATAATTAAAACACGATATTTTTTGTTTGTAAATTGTAATTTGTTGTCTTTGATCATTGATAGTGAGTCGAAGTGGTGTGTTGAATGATGACCGGCATAAGAACTTGCCAGACATGAAAGAAACATACCATGGAGACAAGTGAGGATGTTTTGAGCCGGGCAGGACTGGCGTACGAACTCGCCGCCCATGAGTGGCTCTAAACTTCGCAGCCGATGATGGTGTGTCGGTGAAGGAAGTAACTCTCACACCACACGGCTATAGATATTGATTGAGTGAGGGGTATTAGAGTCGGGCAGGATTGGCGTATGAACTCGTCGCCCATGATTGACTTGAAGTACCGCAGCCGATGACGGAGTGACGGTGAAGGAAGTAACCTTCACACCGCATGGCTATAGTTAAGATTTAGTGAGAATGTTGTGCGTCGGGCATGATTGGCTTATGTATTAGCCGCCCATGAGTAGCTCAATTATTATAATAAGTGATAGCGTTGTGAGAGTGAAAGAAGTAGCTCTCACTTTGCACAGCTGAAAAATATACATATAACACATTCTATTAGTGGTAACCAACCACTAGTAATTTTTTTATAGGAGGGCAAACGAGCATGCGGCTCACCTGATGGTAAGTGATTACCGCCGTCATGAACAACTGCAACACCAGGGGTGCAGATGCGTTGCCGGCCTTTTAAGAAGGAGTGGCTCTTTTCTTGAAGGTCCCTAAGTCGTATCGGTCCGGAAAAATCGCTGGTGGTAATCGATTCCACAAGGAAGTTGTGCGAGGAAGAAAACTTCTTCTAAATCGCACAGTGGTGGACCGCCAATCATCCAGATGGTATGGATGGTATCTCGAGTTCTGTCGCGATGTGCGATGGTGAAATTGAGCGGCTGGAATTAGTCCGAACAATTCCTCAGAGCACTCCCCGTGGTACATGCGATAAAATACGCAAAGAGATGCAACATCTCTACGCAGGGCCAGTGAGTCAAGCCGATCGGACAGAACTCGGTCGTCGACGATTCGAGCTGCTCTGCGCTGGATGCGGTCAAGTGGAAGGAGCTGGCACTGGGGGCTGCTTGAGATGGGAACAGTATTCCATGTGGGGCCGAACTTGCGCCTTGTAAAGTTGCAAGCGGTGTGCCGGCATGAAATACTGTCCCGCTCTGCTGAGCACGCCAAGCTTTTTAGAGGCCAATTTGGCCTTCTCTTCCAAGTGACCACGAAACTGCATCACTCGATATGTCGACACCGAGGATTCCGATACTGGCTGAGGCAACAAGTGCCTTGAAACTGAGGAGATACGACAAAGGGTTCTTTTGGCGGTAAACGCGCAAACTTGTGTCTTCTGGGATTGAACTGGACTAGATTTAGTCGCTTCAGTCTGAGACTTTGTTCAACAAAGTCTCGACTGAACACAAGTTTGTTCCGTACTCAGTGACGTTTTCCCGAGAAATATTGGCACGGCCGGTGTATAAAGCATCACCAGTGCTGTCGTCTGCATAGCAATGAATGTTACCAGTTTGCAACATATCATTGATATGCAGAAGAAAACGTTGGTGATAGCACGCAATAACTGTGGAACACCAGCGTTAATGGGCTTGTAATCGGAGCATGCACCGTCTGCTACTTAAAATTGCTAATTAAAATTGTGTGACAGTTATGTAAGTTCAGGAATATGAATTATTCTACAATATTGTAAAAATTAAAATAGTGTCATGATTTTAACTTATATAGGCTAAGAAGAAACGAAGGCACTCGTTTTTGAAGGATGGCCGACTGTAACAAGACTTGTCCATTAGAGTAGTTGTTTACATCAATCCATCAATACTGAAGTCTATGGTGAAGTCTTGTTATACCTGATAAAATAATCGATTGTGTTAAAGTTACGTCAAATATTGTCTGTGGATAAAAAGTTAGGACTTAGCAGTCGAGCGTCATTCAGACACGAGCCGCCGGAGTGACATGAAGGTTTTTGATAATATATTATGTTATTTTCTTATACTGTGCCATTGATTTAGTTCACTCGAAATAAATATTGGTATGGCGTTGATTAATTCCCTTTATTTAGAATTCTATGAACTCCAACGCATAAGGTACAAAGATTTTAATCATAAACAACACTTGAGGGCGAACGATACAACGCGTTTACTATAATGAACGCACAGTTAAAGTGGTTCGCTAGGCTAGCAACATTACGCTACGCTTAGTGCAACAAATCAACACAAATGTCGGACTAGTATCGAGTATAGTTTATCTTTATTTTGTCGGTTGCCTCAGTGATTTGAATTGAATTTATATTATATTTTTTCTAATATGTTAAACATAATTTTCGCTTGGGCAAGTTCCGTCGTTTGTTGACGTTCAAACTGTCAATGTCTACATAGATTATTACTCTAAGACCAACGTCAAACATTTAACAGTCTATGGTTAAGCAGCCGCACAGAGTAGAGATTGTCGCCAAAGAATTTAAAAAGATTGCCAATAAAAATTGCTGGCAGACTAACTGAATGAGCTATTACGATTTTGTGTCAGATGTTCCTTTTTCAATAGTGTGTGAAGTGTATGTATGTCAAGGCAAAAAAAAAGGTTTATTATATATTTTGCATTTAGGATGTCTGTGTTTTATATATTAATGTACAGTTGAAAGTGAAATACAGCTTTCTTTAAATACAAACCTCAAAATTTAATGAATTACGTTCGAATTTGAAACCACTAGTATGAATTAATATGCATAGAGTTTTATATATTCACTACGTTTAAGCACGGGTTATGAAGAGAGAATTCGAATTACACATTTAACTACCTTAGTTTTGACCATTTGAAGTGTGTTTGTCGGTCAGTCAACTCGAAAAGAAGTCGCATCAGAGAATACCAACCACAGCACCCCATTCAATGCTATGCTTACTCACAACAAAGAGTCCTTTGAGCATTGTTAATGAAATGAACTTGTTATACCGAACGCACTGTGAAATAAATCATCTGCAATCTACAATCTACAAATTTTTCAATCAAAAATTCAAAAGTTGTATTCGAAAGATGTTCCCGAACCGAAAAAAAACTAAAAAATGAATGAAGTCCACGTTAAATTCACGTGTCATGTCTATACGAGTAAACCCGTACATTTTTATATGTTAACGTAATTGGAGCGCGAGTTCGTAATTGACGTCATTTTAATGCATTGTACACATATTTTCTTTTATAATAAATTTAGTACCATTAGCAAGGCGTTACAGTTAACAGTGTTTTATTTTGCATCCTACAATCTCAGTATTTGAGTGGTACTCCTCAACAGCATTTAATCTTGCATTGCATTGCATTACATATTTGCATAATTACGCAAACATCTTTGGTCCTTCGACCAAACACTTTTTGTTTTGGTACAGTGGCGAATAGGGTTCATCTGGCCTCCCACAAGCGAGTCTCACCAGTTGAATTGAGAAGGCGCGTACATACTGTGCTGAGGACACGAACGCACTCAGTGGACCCGACGTTTGGAAGTTACAGTTCCATCAGTGTTAGCTTGCAACTTACATATTTAATCAATAAGTTATCATCGTGCAAGCCTTACTGCAGAGACAGTTTGAAATCGTAAACGAGATCAAAAGGTTAACACCAATTTCAAAAAGGAAAATAGAGAAGAGAATTAAAGATTTGGATGAACTTTGGCTTGAATTCAAAAGCAACAATGAACAATTATCGACATTCGAAGACAAGACTCACGAATATTTTACAAAGGACATTTTTCTTGTGTATGAACATTTCTACAGCAAAACGCGGGAAATGATGGCTGTGTTTGAGTATGAATTAAAGGATGAATCGACAAAGGATAATACCACCCAGGTTGACCTTGAGAAAGCTAAAGAGTTATTAAGCTTGCAGCGAACTAACTTTCGAGCATTTTCGAGAATAACTGAAAACATAGACATAGAAAACATCGACGAGAAATGGGAGCTAGAGTATGAGTTGAGAAACCTTCAAAATCGTTGGAGCAACATCGAAGAAACACACTTGAAGATTGACAATATTCTCGAAGGTTCTAATTTAAAGTACAACAAGGAATATGAGGAAATGGAGTTCACGTTTAAAAACATAAATAGGTTACTGAACAAAAACTTAACATCTCAAAACTATATATCTAACAACACCAAAAATAAAAATACCTACGTTTTCTGGGAACTATATCCAATGGCGTACATTTTATGACCTGTTTATAGAAGCCGTTCACAACAATCCTTCTATGACTAAGGCACAAAAAATGCAGCACTTAAAGGGCAAGCTCAGAGGTGAAGCCGAGCGCCTAATACAACACTTGCATATTTCTTCAGAAAACTATGACTCCGCGTGGAAAATATTAATTCATCGCTATGATAATCAGTAAGTCCTTTTTACGAAGTACATTGAAAATCTTATAAATCAACCTAACATCCAAAAACAATCATCAACAGAACTCAAACGACTTCACGATGTATCAATGGAATGCATTCATGGTGTTTTCAATATGGGGATTGACACTAGCTCTTGGGATCCGATTCTGGTACACCTTATAGTAAAGAAGTTAGATACAACAACATACAGTGATTATATGGAGTCAAGAAAAGCCCCACGGGAACTACCTGATTTGGAAGAGTTTATGGCGTTTTTGGAAGCCAAATTTACAGCCCTAGAGCCAATGAATAGAAAAGAGCAGATAGTAGAAACATCGAATTTTAATAAACATAACCATGTATCAAAATTTAAACAACGTTATTACCAAAAACCTGCAATTTATGAGAATAGAGATACATCATTCAAGATATCGTTTTATGTAAACTCCAAGTTTACATAAAACCTACTTGTCCTTTATGCAAACAAAATCACGCATTGTTTCAATGCAAAAGATTCGAAGTTATGACATCTGAAATGAAATTACATATCATATCGAAACTAAACATATGCGAAAACTGTTTATACGTGCATAAATATGAATGTAATTCTGAGAAACGGTGCAAGGAGTGCAACAAGAAACATAACACCTTATTGCACGACGTTTATATTACAAAGGCGGCTAATAATGCAAGTTCGGTGAACATGACAACTACAGCCTCGAAGTCACAGGGCACGAAACCACATGTACAATCGAACCACGTGGCTGGAAATGATGACGAAATATTGCTTGCCACAATTAAGATGCAAGTAAGGGTAGCAGATGGTTCTTACATCAAACTGCGCGCACTTCTGGACCAGGAATCATAAACGTCCCTTACATCCGAAAATGCAGCGCAAAGGTTACGGCTAAAACGTCAAAACTTCAATGCATCTGTCACCGGTGTCGGTACATCGCCAAACAAAAGCCGAGGAAAAGTATTATTGCACTGTAAATCATTATCGACCGACTATGCATTCTCTACAGAAGCTTTAATAATGTCCAAAGTTATTAACTGCCTACCTGTGACGTCATTCGAGAACAAAAATTGGCCACACATACAACACTTGCAATTAGCGGATCCTGAATACAATATATCGAAGCCTATTGATATTCTTTTAGACGCAAAAGTTTATGCTGAAATCATCATGGATGGGTTGTTAAAAGGCTCTCCATGCCAACCAATAGCACAGCAAACACAGATGGGTTGGATATTGCCTGGTTCTACGACGAAAACATTCAAATGTTATTTTACCATCAATAATATCGAAGACATTTGCAATTATAGGGAAATGGAAGACATATATATTTTATTACGTGGTAGAGCCATGCTGCAGCTATATTAGTAGTATAGTTGTAGTACGAATGGGTCGGCTCGACCGGGGAAGGGCCACGCTCTCACAGAATACCAGCGTAAAATAGCAGCTTAACACTGCTGTGTTTCGTATGGTGAGTGTAGAGAACCGGAGACCCTTTTTACTGGAAAAGAGGCATTCCATCTTAGTCCTCACGGGTGACAACGCATCTGCATTTTGATTCTTTATTGAAGATAGATGTAGATGTCTATGGGTCACTGCAACCACTTACCATCAGGTGGACTGTGTGCTCGTTTGTCACCCTATCATATAAAAAAAAATAATATCGGAGCACGAACGCTCATTAACTTTATAAGAGCAATTTTGTGAAGATTATTATATCAAAACGACTAAAAGATTATCAAATGGAGTATATGAAGTACGTATACTCATGAAGAAAGGCTTTGAAAGGCAATTAGGTCACTCGAAACTAAAAGCAGTCGCATAGTTCAAGCAATTAGAGCGAAAGCTAGAAAAAGATTCAAAGCTATGTGAAAAATACAACCATTTCATAAATGAGTATATTGCAATGAACCATATGAAACCGGCAGTGGAGAATAAATCTCTAGAATGTTATTTGCTACATCACGGGGTCCTAAAATTTGACTGTAATACTACAAAATTACGAGCTGTTTTCGGAAAAAACATCGACTGGCTTTAGCTGGAATGACTTAATGGAATGCGGACCTAAACTGCAACGTGATATATTGGAATTATTATTAAGTTGGCGTGCTTACAAATACGTATATACAGCAGATTGTGAAAAGATGTATCGTATGATCGAGGTACAAGAGGATGACCAGCAACTCCAGAAGATAATATGGCGGAACGAACAAAGCGCTATGCAAGAATTTCAATTATGCACCGTTACATAGGGTATGAAAGCTGTACCTTACTTGCCTCTCAGAACGATGCAGCAGTTAGCCAGTGATGACGCTGACGTTTACCCTATAGCAGCTGAGATCTTGAAGAAGAGATTCTATGTTGATGATTTGATATATGGTAGCAACAAGATCGAGGAAGCAAAGCAAGCACAACGCCAATTAATTGATATATTACGAGGAGGCGGTTTCAACTTGAGAAAATGGAGCAGTAATGAACCCAGACTCCTGGAAGATTTATCTGAAGACCAAGTTAATTTCTCTACTGTTAACTTCAACAACATCTCATCATCATCAACAAAGGCATTGGGGTTGCGTTGGAATCCATCCTCTGATATTTTTACTTTTGACAATAAGATTGAAAACTCGCAAAAGGACACAAAACAATGCTGTCAAACATATCGAAGCTTTTCGACCCGCTCGGTTGGTTATCTCCGAGTACAATAAAAGCAAAATTATTTCAACGACTTTGGAGTGAGCATACGGAATGGGACCAATTATTGTCACCAGATATTCAACACGAGTGGACTAAACTAAAAGAAGAATTAAAGAACATAAGTAAAATTAAAATTTCGAGATGTGTCGGCAATACTCAATCTCCAGTACAGCTACACGGCTTTGCAGATGTCTTAGAAAAACTTACGGCCGTAGTTTACATCAAAACCTATAATGAGCATAAGGAACAGGATACATCTCATAGCAGAAAAAAAAGCTAGCCCCACAGAAGAAACGTATTACATTGCCACTGCTGGAATTATGTGGAGCTGTTTTGTTATCTAAATTTACAAAGGTTATTGTTTCGATGTCATTAGCTCAGGACAAATTACAAATTCATGGCTGGACTGACTCGATGGTTGTCTGGGCTGGATTCATGGCAATACTGCTAGATGGAAAACATACGTGGCGAACCGAGTGAATGAAATAATTAAGGTCAAACGGTCATTCTGCTGGAGGTATACTAAATCAGAGGATAATGCAGCTGACTGTGCCGCGCGAGGACTTTCACCATCTCAACTATTGTCGTATTCTATATGGTGGGATGGACCCTCGTGGCTCAAGGAGAACAAAGAGTATGCTCCAGAAAAATATGAAGCTCCGGAAATCGAACTGAAGACCAAAACTCGGATATGTGGCAGAGACTCATAATCAATCATACATCGTTTATAAATGAGCTTCTATATAAATACAGCTCAGTTACAAAGGCGACCCGCGTGCTATGTCGAGTATTACGTTTCATAACTATCGCTCGCGAGCGCGTGCGAAACAATAACAATTTCATTCCAAGTTATATCACAGTGAATGAAATTCAGTCAGATAACTTTGCGCAAGAGATAGAACAATTATAAGTTTAAACCCATTTCTTGACAAAGATGGCATTCTGAGAATGAATGGAAGATTGCAACATTCTACATTACCTACAACCAACAAACAGCCGATTGTACTTCCCTATCATTCACAGTTGACGGACCTGCTTATACTGGATGCTCATCACACTACTTTACATGGTGGAGTTAAATTGACCTTGGCACACATAAGAAACAAATACTGGATTATTAGTGGACAGCGACCAGTGAAGAAGATTATATGCCGGTGCAACACATGTGTTCGACTCGATACACAAAAGCAAACACAGATCATGGGTGATTTGCCTACCCCTCGAGTGGTACCATCTCGCCGCTTTACACATACGGGGGTGGACTTTACGGGACATGTTGAGGTGAAAGCAAATAAGGGTAGAGGCATTAAGACCACAAAAGGTTATATAGCTGTTTTTATATGCCTAACTATAAAAGCCGTTCACCTGGAGCTCGTGTCGGACTTATCAGCGTTTTTAGCTGCATTTAAACGCATGTGCGCTCGGCGCGGCACGCCATTACACGTTTACAGTGACAACGGTACGAAATTCGTGGGTGCGTCACGTGTACTTCAAATGGAATATAAGCAAGCACTTCAAGCAAGCAACACCGATTTCCTCGAGAACGTTAGCCAGCTGGGAATTACTTGGCATTTTAACGTGGCTGCGTGGAGCAGTGCGGGCGGCATATGGGAAGCCGCTGTTAAAAGTCTAAAGCACTATCTGAAGCGCGTAGTTGGCAGAATATACAACGCTGCTTGCGCAAATAGAGGCTTCCCTCAACTCAAGCCTCTATGTTCTTTAATTGAAAACCCAGAAGACATAGATTACCTTTCACCCGGCCACTTTCTTATCGGCGGTCCTATTCTAGCTGAACCATTATCTGATAACAATATTGAAAACGTAAAAACAAGGTGGCAACTAACTGAGCAGATATAACTACAAAGAGTTTTGGAAGCGGTGGTCTGCAAAATATTTGCATACGTTACAAACACGAAGCAAGTGGCATATACCTCAGAAGAATATAGAACTGGACAGCATAGTTGTGATGAAAGAAGATAATTTACCTCCTTCTAACTGGGCTTTAGCATCGATGTACCCGGCAAGGACGGGTTGTACGCGCTGTTACACAAAAACTAAACACGGAGTCCTGAAACGGCCTATCACGAAGCTAACAGTCTGGGAGTACTGGCAAGGACACTGGTGTCCTTTGCCAGTATCCCAGATCAAGATGACAAAAGTTCGCGAGCGGACAGTGACCAAAACCATATAACCATATGACCAGTAAGCCAAATTATTTAATTTGTTTGCTTACTTATCATAGCAATTATATCGCCGTCGATGAAGCAAACTTACAAAATAACTCAGTTAGAATCGACTAAAGCGCTATATTTTGATCGAGCAGCTGATTTGCAACTTATATAGAGACACTGGATCATAATTGTATACTACAACATGTCAACATTCTGGAAAAACATTCAAAACGTGGAAAGATATTTAGATCATTTAACCAGCATCTGTAATGAAGAAAGTACATGCACTGCCACACCGGCTCAGTTCAGACGCGAGTTGGACGAGATAGAACATTACAATAATATGTTAAAATTTGAACCAGGTTCCAGAACAAGAAGAGGTTTGATTAATGGTGTGGGAACATTGAGCAATTACTTATTTGGAATTTTGGATAACCAATTCGCTGAAAAATACTCTTAAGACATAAAATTAATACATCGAAACGAAATCTATCTGCAAAAGTTACTTAAAAATCAAACTACAATAATAGAAGCGGAAAATAATATAATACAGCGAAATGAATACATAATATATAAGCAATTCACGAGAATCGAAGAACAAATAAGGAATTTTTCGAGTGAAGTTCAACAAGAAAAAACGAGCCATAAACATATTTTATTTTACTACGCATGTTGTTACTCTTGACGTCATTTTATCAAATTTAAGAAGAATACAGGACACCCTGATTAATATTGTAACGAACATATATCACGGTAGGCTCGACGTACACTTGCTTTCTCCGGCACAATTGCAAGAACAGTTAAACGTCATATCAAGAAATGTTCAAGGAGAATTTTTAGTCCCGGTCAACGTTCAAAATATTAAAGAGTTATTCAAAACGCTACAAGTAAAGGCAAGAATAACCGAGGATTACGTCATAATTGAAGTGAACGTGCCACTACTGAGTACACTGAGTGAGACTTATGAACTTAATAAAGTCATACCTATACCGCAAAGAAGAAATTTGAACTCTATCTACGTCACACCTTCTACCGACTACATAGCATTCAATTTACGAAAAATTACCTTTATGTCAGTGACGCAGAATGATTTACAGCTCTGCATCAGATACAACGACGTCAACCTACTATGCCCCATTAGTAGTCCATTATACGAATTTAAAGTGGGTCAGTATATATGTGACGTAAAAATAATCACGGATGACAGCAATCAAACATATTGTCGTAGAGAATCAAAGGAGTGCCCCGACAGATGGATTAAATTACAATCTCGTGATACTTGGCTGTACACATGCTCCGAAAAATGCAAGATCCACATATTATGCCCGTCTGGGTTGGCGACGACGAGTCTGCGCGGCAGCGGCCTTATCAGAATAGGTCAAGATTGCGTTCTTAAAGGAGACACGTTTTCTATACAAGGACATCGTGACTACAGGAGTGAAATATATACAGGAAGTTTTGATATCAGGAGTATGGCTGAAGAATCCATATTGAACTCTGTCATCAATACATTGACTAATCAGCTGCTATTCGTTGCTGAAAATCACAATAATACATTTTGGAAAATCAAGGGACAAATACAAGGCTTGCTGAATCAATCTGATGAAGGGATATCAAATGAAGACATACACCACTATGTTATTATATATATACTGTACTTCATAGTAGCCGCAGCAATAGTAACGGCAGTTATCTACATTTGACAAGATTATTAAGTTCGAATGTAAAATAGACGAATAATATTTTCCTTATTTTTATATACTTTACAGATTTTATTATCTTTCTTTTGTTTTAGGCTTGGCAATATGTACGAGTAAACCCGTACATTTTTATATGTTAACGTAATTGGAGCGTGCTCGTGTTTGACGTCATTTTAATGCATTGTACATGTTTTCTTTTAAAATAAATTTAGTACCATTAGCAAGGCGTTACAGTTAACAGTGTTTTATTTTTGCATATATTTCATTTTTATACTCTTATACCATTTTGTTTTCTATTTGCGTTGAACATTGTTAAAAGTCAACTAGGCTTACTCCATAATAATGTTGGCAATGCTGCGACCGACGCGTGAGATCATGACGCAATCGACAAATCTTCTGTATGCGGGTTATATACTCGTAATACGTTATGGACCAAGTCACTTCTAGGGGGCTATTCATGATGTCCAGACAGCTTGAAAAATGCCCAATATGAGTAGGAAATGTGATAAAAACTATTGAAATAATTAAATTGACCGTGATTTATGAATAAAGTTCGTTACTTATTGGGCAGAGTAATAAAAAAAAATAGGTAGGATAGATAGGTTAGCTTACGTAATGACATAGTGATAAATAATGGAAGTGTAAATCAGTATCGATTACGTAGACTGATTTGAGTTGTCATTATTCATATTGCCTGATAATTATAAATAATGCCATGATTAATAACTTGATCCAAAACATCTATACTACTAGCTACTACGATTCTATCTTTATTTTAAGGTAAAAATCTTGAGAATGCTAATTCTTTGAATATTTTACTATAAGACAAGCGATGCAGTATCTAACTTAAATTCTGTCTTAATAAGAGACATAAAAAGTCGATGGATTTATGTGACCTAGGATAACAATAGAGTATTCTATGGTGGAAACCGATACGATGGGGTTGTAATATTAAATTGTAAAAAAAATGCCTTTAAAAATTTTACGTTTAGAAAATCTTATGCATTAAATCTCAGCGTAACTAAGCTAAACTAAACTACCGTAGCTACACTTTAAAGAAAATTTATTAAGTAAACTACATGCTTACTTGTAAGTTAATTTTAATATAATGTTATTACAAGTCCAGCGAACTTGTCTACAAGACGCAAAACAATTTATCTAAAGTTTAACTTTAAGATGAAAGTTTTCTTCTGTGCTGTTAAGGCCACTTTTATTTTATATAGAATGGTCTGTGTGTATTCAGTACAGGGGCTTCGGGGACTCCTTCAATAAACTGTTTATTTAATTTTAATCGTATAACTTTATTTAGATTGATTGCAGTTCTTAAATATAGTATATAGGTGCGTCGGCTAGTGACCGCGGAGATGTAATAATTGCAATGGCAGTAACAGCTAACAAGAGGGCTTCTTTCATCGGCTTCTCTTTCTCGTTTCAAAAGCTGTCACTGGATGGAGCTAGTAGGCGCCATCCACGTCAGTGTCTTTAAAATATTGTAGGAGAATGGGATTGATGACATTATTTAAAACAAAATTAAAATACGTTGACAAATGAATATCATAATATATGAGCAAATGTCATTTGGTCGTTACTCTATATCTAATATAAGGAAGAAAAGTTGAAGATCCCGATTTCCCGTTGTCACTAATATCGGAGGAGGCCACAATGATTATCAGGATGCAGGCTTAAAACAGACTGATCATTAGTTTATAATGCATTGCTAAACGGAATAAAAGTAACAATAATAGCAAAAGTAGTAGTAATAATATAAAATTAAACTTTTAATAAAAAGTATAAGCCGACTTCACAGGACTAATAAATAATATAACTTCCGCATAACAGCTTCAGAAGTCGATGCTGAGTAATAGTGTACAGAAACCGCGACTTCAGAAGCTACGTGAAAATTATATTAATTCTTTGTAGAACTTTGTAATTTGCTTTTAATTTTTATTTAACGTATAATTTATTTATTATTAAATTATCATCGTGCAAGCCTTACTGCAGAGACAGTTTGAAATCGTAAACGAGATCAAAAGGTTAACACCAATTTCAAAAATAGAAGAAATTAAAGATTTGGATAAACTTTGGCTCGAATTCAAAAGCAACAACGAACCATTATCGACATTAGAAGACAAGACTCACGAATATTTTACAAAGGACATTTTTCTTGTGTATGAACATTTCTACAGCAAAACGCGGAAATGATAGCTGTGTTTGAGTATGAATTAAAGGATGAATCGACGAAGGATAATACCACCCAGGTTGACCTTGAGAAAGCTAAAGTTATTAAGCTTGCAGCGAACTAACTTTCGTGCATTTTCGAGAATAACTGAAAACATAGACATAGAAAACATCGACGAGAAATGGAGCTAGAGTATGGGTTGAAACCTTCAAAATCGTTGGAGCAACATCGAAGAAACACACTGAAGATTGACAATATTCCCGAAGATTCCAATTTAAAGTACGAAAAGGAATATGAGGAAATGGAGGTCACGTTTAAAAACATAAATAGCTTACTGAACAAACACTTAACATCTCAAATAAAACATGTAACAACACCAAAAATAGAAAAACTACGTTTTCTGGGAATTATATCCAATGGAGTACATTTTATGACCTGTTTATAGAAGCCGTTCACAACAATCCTTCTATGACTAAGGCACAAAAAATGCAGCACTTAAAGGGCAAGCTCAGAGGTGAAGCCGAGCGCCTAATACAACACTTGCATATTTCTTCAGAAAACTATGACTCCGTGAAAATATTAATTCATCGCTATGATAATCAGTAAGTCCTTTTTACGAAGCACATTGAAACTCTTATAAATCAACCTAACATCCAAAAACAATCATCAACAGAACTCAAACGACTTCACGATGTATCAATGGAATGCATTCATGATGTTTTCAATATGGGGATTGACACTAGCTCTTGGGATCCGATTCTGGTACACCATATTGCAAAGTTAGATACAACATACAGTGATTATATGAGTCAAGAAAAGCCCCACGGAACTACCTGATTTGGATGAGTTTATGGCGTTTTTGGAAGCCAAATTTACAGCCCTAGAGGCAATGAATAGAAAAGAGCAGACAGTAGAAACTTCGAATTTTAATAAACATAACCATATATCAAAATTTAAACAACGTTATTATCAAAAACAAACAAGAATAGAGATACATCATTCAAGAAATCGTTTTATGTAAACTCCAAGTTTATACCTACTTGTCCTTTATGCAAACAAAATCACGCATGCAAAAGATTCGAAGTCATGACACCTGAAGTGAAATTACATACCATTTCGAAACTACACATTTGCGAAAACTGTTTATATGCGCATAAATAGGTAATTCTGAAAAACGGTGCAGGGTACAATAAGAAACATAACACCTTATTGCACGACGTTTATATTACAAAGGCGGCTAATAACGCAAGTTCAGTGAACATGACAACTACGGCCTCGAAGTCACATTGCACGAAACCACATGTAAAATCGAACCACGTGGCTGGAAATGATGACGAAATATTGCTTGCCACAATTAAGATGCATGTAAGGGTAGCAGATGGTTCTTACATCACACTGCGCGCATTTCTGGACCAGGAATCATAAACTTCCCTTATATCCGATAATGCAGCGCAAAGGTTAGGACTAAAACGTCAAAACTTCAATGCATCTGTCACCGGTATCGGTACATCGCCAAACAAAAGCCGAGGAAAAGTATTGCACTGTAAATCATTATCGACCGACAAAGTTATTAACTGTCGACCTGTGACGTCATTCGAGAACAAAATTGGCCATACAACACTTGCAATTAGCAGATCCTGAATACAATATCAAAGCTATTGATATTCTTTTAGACGCAAAAGTTTATGCTGAAATCATCATGGATGGGTTGTTAAATGGCTCTCCATGCCAAAAACAAGCAAACAGATGGGTTGGATATTGTCTAGTTCTACGACAAAAACATTGAAATGTTATTTTACCATCAATAAAATCGAAGACATTTGCAATTATAGGAAATGGAAACATATCGGACATGAACGCTCATTAACTTTATAAAAGCAATTTTGTGAAGATTATTATATCAAAACGACTAATACATTATCAAATGGAGTATTTAAAGTACGGTTTACCCATGAAGAAATGCTTTGAAAGGCAATTAGGTCACTCGAAACTAAAGGCAGTCGCACAGTTCAAGCAATTAGAGCGAAAGCTAGAAAAGATTCAAACTGTGAAAATACACAAACATAAATGAGTATATTGCAATGAACCATATGAAACCGGCAGTGGGAATAAATCTCAGAATGTTTTCTAGAATGTAAGAATCACGGGGTCCTAAAATTTGACTGTAATACTACAAAATTACGAGCTGTTTTCGGAAAAAACATCGACTGGCTTTAGCTGGAATGACTTAATGGAATGCGGACCTAAACTGCAACGTGATATATTGGAATTATTATTAAGTTGGCGTGCTTACAAATACGTATATACAGCAGATTGTGAAAAGATGTATCGTATGATCGAGTACAAAGAGGATGACCAGCAACTCCAGAAGATAATATGGCGGAACGAACAAAGCGCTATGCAAGAATTTCAATTATGCACCGTTACATAGGGTATGAAAGCTGTGCCTCTCAGAACGATGCAGCAGTTAGCCAGTGATGACGCTGACGTTTACCCTATAGCAGCTGAGATCTTGAAGAAGAGATTCTATGTTGATGATTTGATATATGGTAGCAACAAGATCGAGGAAGCAAAAGCAAGCACAACGCCAATTAATTGATATTGTTGCGCGCCACTATTAATGGTTTATACATGGCAACACTGGTTACCACTAGCGCCCTCTAGTATCGAGTAGCAGAACAAGGAGAGTCAAGATCCTTCTAGAAATTTCGGGACCGATATGTACTCGAACATTCTAGATGTTTCTACAGTAGAAGGTTCTGGAAACTATCTGAGGCCCTATATAAGGCCGGTATAGACCGCGACCGAGTCAGTATTGAATTGGCGATACAAGCGAATACTTCGAAGCGATACAACTGCGAACTAAAGTGATCAGTAGTACAATTGTGTTTTGTTATTAGTGTGGTTTTAGTTGTAATTAGTGTTCTGTAATTAAAGTGTCAATTTTGGTAATTCACTCGGCAGTTTTTAATTGTCTCGAACCCCAAGCTCGTAACAATTGGTGTCAGAAGTGGGATCAAATCATGCCGATTTTACCAAAGGACGACACGGAGGGTATCCGTACCGAAGTCAACGCCAGCAAGAGACGGACCAGAGACGAGTTGGTAATGCAACGCCGCAAACGTCGGGGCCAGCTGCCGACCACGGAGGCCGGCCGTCAGCAGCTCCTGCATCTGCAGCACCTGACTTAGGTGTCTGATGATGATGCTGCAGAACAGGCTCGCCGACAGGAGGAACAGGCCCGCCGACAGGAGAACAGGCCCGCCGACAGGAGAACAGGCCCGCCGACAGGAGGAACAGGCCCGTCGGTTGGAAGAGCAACTGCAGCGTGGACAGGAGGAACAGGCCCGCCAACAGGAAGAGCAGATGCTCCTCGCGAAGGACCTTCACGCTACCTTCGGGAAAAGAGATAAGGGAGGTGAAGGATAGGGTTGCTCAACATGACAACCGCCTGTCGGAAGCTGAAACCGAATCGACCAAGTGAACAATCGGGTTGACAACGTGATTGCTGACGTGAAGAAAACGCTGGACGACCTCAAACTTGGGGATGGAGTTACAGCCCCGTGGTAGCTACAATACCTTCGCTACGTGGATTCAAAGTGCCGCCGTTCGACGGGACTTCTTCCTGGTCGGCATACAGAATCCAGTTCGAGGCTGTCATGAAGGCGAACGGCTGGAATAAAAGTCAGCCATGACTGCTCTCACCCTAGGCTTGCGCGACCAGGCCTTAACTGTTCTGGAAGCTCTCGGTAAGGAAGTGACTTACGAGCAGCTCCTTGAGGCATTGGAGGCGAGATATGGCGACGCTCACCTGGAACACGTCTTTCGAGCGCAGCTCAAAGATCGCGTGCAACACAGCAACGAAAACCTGCAGCAGTGGGCCCTTGAGGTGGAAGCTGGTTCGAAAAGCATACCAGTCTGTACCTGCGCTCATTGTAGGAACCTGGTGCAGACATTCATCGACGGCATCCGCGATCTGAAGTCAGAGCTGCTGTGAGGCTCGGGCACCACAGACGCTTAGGACGCGTTGGCCCATGCACTGGAGGTGGAAGCCGTGCGACAGGATCATCGTTCCCATCGCGTCAGGAGGTTGCAGCAGCTACAGTTCGCGACCGCAATAAGGATACAGCCCTAGGTGCTACGGCTGTGGGGAAAGGGCCATCTTCGATCCAGCTGCCTAAGCGAACTGTAGAAAGGAAAGGTGAACTATCTCGAGGGGCAGTGCGGCTATCAGCACCGCCCAGCACAGCGAAATCTCATGGCAACGCAGATGCATTGTCAAGAAGACCTTGTCCTGAAGATTGCAAGCATTGTACTAGGCAAGAGGGTAAGGATGTGGTGTCTGTGAGGATGCTCTACAGCTGTACTATAATGATTGTTCAGGAGGCCATCTGGGAGTTAAACAAACTCTACTGAAGATCCGAGAACGTTTTTACTGGGTCCACTGTCGTGACGATGTCGAGGACTGGTGTCGCAAATGTACAAGTTGTGCGGCTGTAAAGGACCACAAACTCGTAGTAGAGGTGCATTGAAATTGTACAATGTTGGTGCACCATGGGAGAGGATAGCCGTTGACGTTGCGGGCCGTTTCCGGAAAGTGAAAGTGGTAACAAGTATTTCATGGTTGTGATGGATTACTTCACTAAGTGGCCAGAAGTCTTCGCCATTCCAAATCAAGAAGCTTCAACAGTTGCAGATAAACTAGTACATGAAGTCTTCTGTCGTTTTGAGTACCTTTAGAGATTCACAGCGATCAAGGAAGGAATTTTGAGTCTCAAATATTCCAGGAAACTTGCCGAGTTATGGGTACTATAAAACAAGAACAACTTACCACCCACAATCTGATGGAATGGTAGAACGATTTAATCAGACATTGAGAGGTACTAGCAAAAGTTGTGGAAAAACGGCAACGAGACTGGGACATGCACATACAACCGTTTTTGTTGTCATATCAGCGCTGTTCACGAAAGTACATCATGACACCAGCTTTAGCAAATTTTGGAGAGAATTACGGCTGCCTACAGACCTGATCACCGGAATACCACCTGATGCCCCACGCAGTATAACCGATTATGCAAATGACTTGCGGAACAAAATGAATGACATTTATGAGCACGTCAGACAATCGGGACAGCAAACGTCTGAGAAGATGAAAACACGGTATGACCGCAAAATGAACAACAAAGGGTTTGACGAAGGTTCACTAGTGTGGTTACACAATCCAGTTCGCAGCAAAGGAAATCTCCTAAGCTTCAAGCTAAATGGGACGGACCGTACCGGATTGTGACAAGGATCAATGACGTAACCTACCGGATACAGAAAGGTGCAAGAGGTACCCAGATCGTCCATGTGGATCGACTGGCGCGTTATTATGGGTCAATAATGCTCCGGGACGAGCATGTCTTAGGAGGGGCAGTGTTGCGCGCCACTATTAATGGTTTATACATGGCAACACTAGTTACCACTAGCGCCCTCTAGTATCGAGTAGCAGAACTAGGAGAGTCAAGATCCTTCTAGAAATTTCGGGACCGATATGTACTCGAACATTCTAGATGTTTCTAAAGTAGAAGGTTCTGGAAACTATCTGAGGCCCTATATAAGGCCGGTATAGACCGCGACCGAGTGAGTATTGAATTGGCGATACAAGCGAATACTTCGAAGCGATACAACTGCGAACTAAAGTGATCAGTAGTACAATTGTGTTTTGTTATTAGTGTGGTTTTTAGTTGTAATTAGTGTTCTGTAATTAAAGTGTCAATTTTGGTAATTCACTCGGCAGTTTTTAATTGTCTCGAACCCCAAGCTCGTAACAATATATTACGAGGAGGCGGTTTCAACTTGAGAAAATGGTCCAGTAATGAACCCAGACTCCTGGAAGATTTATCTGAAGACCAAGTTAATTTCTCTACTGTTAACTTCAACAACATCTCATCATCATCAACAAAGGCATTGGGGTTGCGTTGGAATCCATCCTCTGATATTTTTACTTTTGACAATAAGATTGAAAACTCGCAAAAGCCCGACACAAAACGCTTAATGCTGTCAAACATATCGAAGCTTTTCGACCCGCTCGGTTGGTTATCTCCGAGTACAATAAAGGCAAAATTATTTCAACGACTTTGGAGTGAGCATACGGAATGGGACCAATTATTGTCACCAGATATTCAACACGAGTGGACTAAACTAAAAGAAGAATTAAAGAACATAAGTAAAATTAAAATTTCGAGATGGGTCGGCAATACTCAATCTCCAGTACAGCTACACGGCTTCGCAGATGCCTTAGAAAAGGCTTATGCGGCCGCAGTTTACATCAAAACCTATAATGAGCATAAGGAACCCAGGATACATCTCATAGCAGCGAAAACAAAGCTAGCCCCACAGAAAAACATTATTGCCACTGCTGGAATTATGTGCTGTTTTGTTATCTAAATTATGCAAAGGTTATTGTTTCGATGTCATTAGCTCAGGACAAATTACAAATTCATGGCTGGACGGACTCGATGGTTGTCTTGGGCTGGATTCATGGCAATACTGCAAGATGGAAAACATACGTGGCGAACCGAGTGAATGAAATAATTAAGGTCAAACGGTCATTCTGCTGGAGGTATACTAAATCAGAGGATAATGCAGCTGACTGTGCCGCGCGAGGACTTTCACCATCTCAACTATTGTCGTATTCTATATGGTGGGATGGACCCCGTGTCAAGGAGAACAAAAAGTATGCTCGATAAAGCTCGAAATCGAACTGAAGACCAAAACTCGGATATGTGCGGCAGAGACTCATAATCAATCATACATCGTTTATAAATGAGCTTCTATATAAATACAGCTCAGTTACAAAGGCGACCCGTGCTATGTCGAGTATTACGTTTCATAACTACTGCTCGCGAGAGCGTGCGAAACAATAACAATTTCATTCTAAGTTATATCACAGTGAATGAAATTCAGTCAGATAACTTGCGCAAGAGATAGAACAATTATAAGTTTAAACCCATTTCTTGACAAAGATGGCATTCTGAGAATGAATGGAAGATTGCAACATTCTACATTACCTACAACCAACAAACAAACAATTGTACTTCCCTATCATTCACAGTTGACGGACCTGCTTATACTGGATGCTCATCACAGTACTGGTGGAGTTAAATTGACCTTGGCACACAAAACAAATACTGGATTATTAGTGGACAGCGACCAGTGAAGATTATATGCCGGTGCAACACATGTGTTCGACTCGATACACAAAAACAAACACAGATCATGGGTGATTTGCCTACCCCTCGAGTGGTACAATCTCGCTTTACACATACGGGGGTGGACTTTACGGGACATGTTGAGGTGAAAGCAAATAAGGGTAGAGGCATTAGGACCACAAGGTTATATAGCTGTTTTATATGCCTAACTATAAAGCCGTTCACCTGGAGCTCGTGTCGGACCTATCAGCTTTTAGCTGCATTTAAACGCATGTGCGCTCGGCGCGGGACGCTTACACGTTTATAGTGACAACGGTACGAACTTCGTGGGTGCGTCACGTGTACTTCAAATGGAATATGGCAAGCACTTCAAGCAAGCAACACCGATTTCCTCGAGAACGTTAGCCAGCTGGGAATTACTTGCATTTTAACGTGGCTGCGTGGAGCAGTGCGGGCGGCATATGGGAAGCCGCTGTTAAAAGTCTAAAAACTATCTGAAGCGCGTAGTTGGCAGAATATACAACTGCTTGCGCAAATAGAGGCTTCCTCAACTCAAGCCTCTATGTTCTTTAACTGAAAACCAGAAGACATAGATTACCTTCACCGGCCACTTTCTTATCGGCGGTCCTATTCTAGCTGAACCATTATCTGATAACAATATTGAAAACGTAAAACAAGGTGGCAACTAACTGAGCAGATATAACTACAAAGTTTTGGAAGCGGTGGTCTGCAAAATATTTGCTTACGTTACAAACACAGAAGCAAGTGGCATATACCTCAAAGAATATAGAACTGGACAGCATAGTTGTGATGAAAGAAGATAATTTACCTCCTTCTAACTGGGCTTTAGCATCGATATGCACCCCGGCAAGGACGGGTTGTACGCGCTGTTACACTAAAAACTAAACACGGAGTCCTGAAACGGCCTATCACGAAGCTGTGTCCTTTGCCAGTACTCCCAGATCAAGATGACAAAAGTTCGCGAGCGGACAGTGACCCCGGCGCTACTGGGCATACGTCAAAACGCAGTAGAAGTAAGCCAAATTATTTAATTTGTTTGCTTACTTATCATAGCAATTATATCGCCGTCGATGCAGCAAACTTACAAAATAACTCAGTTAGAATCGACTAAAGCGCTATATTTTGATCGAGCAGCTGATTTGCAACTTATATAGAGACACTGGATCATAATTGTATACTACAACATGTCAACATTCTGGAAAAAACATTCAAAACGTGGAAAGATATTTAGATCATTTAACCAGCATCTGTAATGAAGAAAGTACATGCACTGCCACACTGGCTCAGTTCAGACACGAGTTGGACGAGATAGAACATTACAATAATATGTTAAAATTTGCACCACGTTCCAGAACAAGAAGAGGTTTGATTAATGGTGTGGGAACATTGAGCAATTACTTATTTGGAATTTTAGATAACCAATTCGCTGAAAAATACTCTTAAGACATAAAATTAATACATCGAAACGAAATCTATCTGCAAAAGTTACTTAAAAATCAAACTACAATAATAGAAGCGAAAATAATATAATACAATAATGAATACATAATGGATAAGCAATTCACGAGAATCGAAGAACAAATAAGGAATTTTTCAGTGAAGTTCAACAAGCAAAACAGCGAGCCATAACATATTTTATTTTACTACGCATGTTGTTACTCTTGACGTCATTTTATCAAATTTAAGAAGAATACAGGACACCTGATTAATATTGTAACGAACATATATCACGGTAGGCTCGACGTACACTTGCTTTCTCGGCACAATTGCGAACAGTTAAACGTCATATCAAGACATGTTCAAGGAGTTTTTAGTCCCGGTCAACGTTCAAAATATTAAAGAGTTATTCAAAATGCTACAAGTACAGGCAAGAATAACCGAGTATTACGTCATAATTGAAGTGAAGTTGCCACTACTGAGTACACTGAGTGACACTTATGAACTTAATAAGTCATACCTACCCAAAGAAGAATTTGAACTCTATCTACGTCACACCTTCTACCGACTACACAGCATTCAATTTACGAAAAATACCTTTATGTCGGTGACGCAGAATGATTTACAGCTCTGCATCAGATACAACGACGTCAACCTACTGCCCCATTACTAGTCCATTATACGAACTTAAAGTTCAGTATATGTGACGTAAAAATAATCACGGATGACAGCAATCAAAACATATTGTCGTAGAGAATCAAAGAGTGCCCCGACAGATGGATTAAATTACAATCTCGTGATACCTGGCAACACATGCTCCGAAAAATGCAAGATCCACATATTACCCGTCTGGGTTGGCGACGATGAGTCTGCGCGGCAGCGCCGCCTCAGAATAGGTCAGATTGCATTCTTAAAGAGACACGTTTTCTATACAAGGACATCGTGACTACAGGAGTGAAATATATAGGAAGTTTTGATATCAGGGTATGGCTGAAGAATCCATATTGAACTCTGTCATCAATACATCGACTAATCAGCTGCTATTCGTTGCTGAAAATCACAATAATACATTTTGGAAAATCAAGGGACAAATACAAGGCTTGCTGAATCAATATGAAGGATATCAAATGAAGACATACACCACTATGTTATGATTTATATACTGTATATTGTAGCCTGCAATAGTAACGGCAGTTATCTATTTGACAAGATTATTAAGTTCGAATGTAAAATAGACGAATAATATTTTCCTTATTTTTATATACTTTACAGATTTTATTATCTTTCTTTTGTTTTAGGCTTGGCAATATGAGTAAACCCGTACATTTTATATGTTAACGTAATTGGAGCGCGAGCTCGTGTTTGACGTCTTTTTAACGCATTGTACACATGTTTTCTTTTAAAATAAATTTAGTACCATTAGCAAGGCGTTACAGTTAAAAGTGTTTTATTTTGCATAATATATTTCATTTTTTATACTTTTATACCATTTTTGTTTACTATTTGCGTTGAACATTGTTAAAAGTCAACTAGGCTTACTCCATAATAATGTTGGCAATGCTGCGACCGACGCGTGAGATCATGACGCAATCGACAAATCTTCTGTATGCGGGTTATATACTCGTAATACGTTATGGACCAAGTGATTAATAGGGGCTATTCATAATGTCCAGACAGCTTTAAAATGCCCAATATGAGTAGGAAATATGATAAAACTATTGAAATAATTAAATTGACCAAGCTTTATATGAATAAAGTTCGTTACTTATTGGGCAGAGCAATAAAAAATAGGTAGGATAGATAGGTTAGCTTACGTAATGACATAGTGATAAATAATGGAAGTGTAAATCAGTATCGATTACGTAGACTGATTTGAGTTGTCATTATTCATATTGCCTGATAATTATAAATAATGCCATGATTAATAACTTGATCCAAAACATCTACACTACTAGCTACGATTCTATCTTTATTTTAAGATAAAAATCTTGAGAATGCTAATTCTTTGAATATTTTGCTATAAGACAAGCGATGCAGTATCTAACTTAAATTCTGTCTAAATTAGAGACATAAAAAGTCGATGGATTTATGTGACCTAGGATAACAATAGAGTATTCTATGGTGGAAACCGATACGATGGGGTTGTAATATTAAATTGTAAAAAAAATGCCTTTAAAAATTTTACGTTTAGAAAATGTTATGCATTAAATCTCAGCGTAATTAAGCTAAACTAAACTACCGTAACTAACTTTAAAAAATTTATTAAGTAAACCATGCTTGTTGTAAGTTAATTTTAATATAATGTTATTACAAGTCCAGCGAACTTGTCTACAAGACGCAAAACAATTTATCTAAAGTTTAACTTTAAAATGAAAGTTTACTTCTGTGCTGTTAAGGTCTTTTATTTTATATAGAATGTTCTGTGTGTGTTTAGTACAGGCTTCAGGACTCCTTCAATAAACTGTTTATTTAATTTTAATCATAACTTTATTTCGATCGATTTCAGTTCTTAAATATAGTATATAGGTGCGTCGGCTAGTGACCGCGGAGATGTAATAATTGCAATGGCAGTAACAGCTAACAAGAAGAGCTTCTTTCATCGGCTTCTCTTTCTCGTTTCAAAAGCTGTCACTGGATGGAGCTAGTAGCGCCATCCACGTCAGTGTGCTAAAATATTGTAGGGAGAATGGGATTGATGACATTATTTAAAACAAAATTAAAATACGTTGAGAAATGAACATCATAATATATGAGCAAATGTCATTTGGTCGTTACTCTATATCTAATATAAGGAAAAAGTTGAAGATCCCGATTTCCCGTTGTCACTGATATCGGAGGAGGCCTAATGATTATCAGGATGCAGGTTTAAAACAGACTGATCATTGGTTTATAATGCATTGCTAAACGGAATAAAAGTAACAATAATAGCAAAAGTAGTAGTAATAATATAAAATTAAACTTTTAATAAAAGTATCAGCCGACTTCACAGGACTAATAAATAATATAACTTCATAACAGCTTCAGAAGTCGATGCTGAGTAATAGTGTACAGAAACCGTGATTTCAGAAGCTACGTGAAAATTATATTAATTATTTGTAGAACTTTGTAATTTGCTTTTAATTTTATTTAACGAATAATTTATTTATTATTAAATTATCATCGTGCAAGCCTTACTGCAGAGACAGTTTGAAATCGTAAACGAGATCAAAAAGGTTAACACCAATTTCAAAAAGGAAAATAGAGAAGAGAATTAAAGATTTGGATGAACTTTGGCTCGAATTCAAAAGCAACAATGAACAATTATCGACATTCGAAGACAAGACTCACGAATATTTTACAAAGGACATTTTTCTTGTGTATGAACATTTCTACAGCAAAACGCGGGAAATGATGGCTGTGTTTGAGTATGAATTAAAGGATGAATCGACAAAGGATAATACCACCCAGGTTGACCTTGAGAAAGCTAAAGAGTTATTAAGCTTGCAGCGAACTAACTTTCGAGCATTTTCGAGAATAACTGAATACGTAGACATAGAAAACATCGACGAGAAATGGAAGCTAGGTATGGGTTGAGAAACCTTCAAAATCGTTGGAGCAACATCGAAGAAACACTTGAAGATTGACAATATTCCCGAAGATTCCAATTTAAAGTACGAAAAGGAATATGAGGAAATGGAGGTCACGTTTAAAAACATAAATAGCTTACTGAACAAACACTTAACATCTCAAAATAAAACATGTAACAACACCAAAATAGAAATACCTACGTTTTCTGGGAACTATATCCAATGGAGTACATTTTATGACCTGTTTAATGAAGCTGTTCACAACAATCCTTCTATGACTAAGGCACAAAAATGCAGCACTTAAAGGGCAAGCTCAGAGGTGAAGCAAGCGCTAATACAACACTTGCATATTTCTTCAGAAAACTATGACTCACGTGGAAAATATTAATTCATCGGTATGATAATCAGTAAGTCCTTTTACGAAGTACATTGAAAATCTTATAAATCAACCTAACATCCAAAAACAATCATCAACAGAACTCAAACGACTTCACGATGTATCAATGGAATGCATTCATGATGTTTTCAATATGGGGATTGACACTAGCTCTTGGGATCCGATTCTGGTACACCTTATAGTAAAGAAGTTAGATACAACAACATACAGTGATTATATGGAGTCAAGAAGAGCCCCACGGGAACTACCTGATTTGGATGAGTTTATGGCGTTTTTGGAAGCCAAATTTACAGCCCTAGAGGCAATGAATAGAAAAACAGACAGTAGAAACTTCGAATTTTAATAAACATAACCATATATCAAAATTTTTAACAACTTTAAATCAAAACAAAGAATAGAGATACATCATTCAAGAAATCGTTTTATGTAAACTCCAAGTTTATACCTATTTGTCCTTTATGCAAAAAAATCACACATTGTTTCAATGCAAAAATTCAAGTCATGACACCTGAAATGAAATTACATACCATTTCGAAACTACACATTTGCGAAAACTGTTTATACGTGCATAAATATGAAGGTAATTCTGAAAAAGTTGCAAGGTACAATAAACATAACACCTATTGCACGACATTTATATTAAAGGCGGCTAATAATGCAAGTTCGGCGAACATGAGAACTAAGGCCTCAAAGTCACAGGGCACGAAACCACATGTACAATCGAACCACGTGGCTGGAAATGACGACGAAATATTGCTTGCCACAATTAAGATGCATGTAAGGGTAGCAGATGGTTCTTACATCACTGCGCACTTCTGGACCAAGGTCATAAACGTCCCTTATCCGAAAAAGCGCAAAGGTTAGGACTAAAACGTCAAAACTTCAATGCATCTGTCACCGGTATCGGTACATCGCCAAACAAAAGCGAGGAAAAGTATTATTGCACTGTAAATCATTATCGACCGACAAAGTTATTAACTGTCGACCTGTGACGTCATTCGAGAACAAAATTGTACACATACAACACTTGCAATTAGCAGATCCTGAATACAATATATCGAAGCCTATTGATATTCTTTAGACGCAAAAGTTTATGCTGAAATCATCATGGATGGGTTGTTAAATGGCTCTCCATGCCAAAAATAGCACAGCAAACACAGATGGGTTGGATATTGTCTAGTTCTACGACAAAAACATTGAAATGTTATTTTACCATCAATAAAATCGAAGACATTTGCAATTATAGGAAATGGAAAACATATCGGAGCATGAACGCTCATTAACTTTATAAAAGCAATTTTGTGAAGATTATTATATCAAAACTACTAAAAGATTATCAAATGGAGTATATGAAGTACGTTTACCCATGAAGAAAGGCTTTGAAAGGCAATTAGGTTACTCGAAACTAAAAGCAGTCACAGTTCAAGCAATTAGAGCGAAAGCTAGAAAAAGATTCAAAGCTATGTGAAAAATACAACCATTTCATAAATGAGTATATTGCAATGAACCATATGAAACCGGCAGTGGAGAATAAATCTCTAGAATGTTTGCTACATCACGGGGTCCTAAAATTTGACTGTAATACTACAAAATTACGAGCTGTTTTCGGAAAAAACATCGACTGGCTTTAGCTGGAATGACTTAATGGAATGCGGACCTAAACTGCAACGTGATATATTGGAATTATTATTAAGTTGGCGTGCTTACAAATACGTATATACAGAGATTGTGAAAAGATGTATCGTGATCGAGGTACAAGAGGATGACCAGCAACTCCAGAAGATAATATGGCGGAACGAACAAGCTATGCAAGAATTTCAATTATGCACCGTTACATAGGGTATGAAAGCTGTACCTTGCCTCTCAGAACGATGCAGCAGTTAGCCAGTGATGACGCTGACGTTTACCTATAGCAGCTGAGATCTTGAAGAAGAGATTCTATGTTGATGATTTGATATATGGTAGCAACAATCGAGGAAGCAAAGCAAGCACAACGCCAATTAATTGATATATTATGAGGAGGCGGTTTCAACAGAAAATGGAGCAGTAATGAAAGACCTGGAAGATTTATCTGAAGACCAAGTTAATTTCTCTACTGTTAACTTCAACAACATCTCATCATCATCAACAAAGGCATTGGGGTTGCGTTGGAATCCATCCTCTGATATTTTTACTTTTGACAATAAGATTGAAAACTCGCAAAAGCCCGACACAAAACGCAATGCTGTCAAACATATCGAAGCTTTTCGACCCGCTCGGTTGGTTATCTCCGAGTACAATAAAGGCAAAATTATTTCAACGACTTTGGGTGAGAATACGGAATGGACCAATTATTGTCAGAGATATTCAACACGTGGACTAAACTAAAAATTAAAGAACATAAGTAAAATTAAAATTTCGAGATGTCGGCCTCAATCTCAGTACAGCTACACGGCTTTGCAGATGTCTTAGAAAAGGCTTATGCGGCCGCAGTTTACATCAAAACCTATAATGAGCATAAGGAACCCAGGATACATCTCATAGCAGCGAAAACAAAGCTAGCCCCACAGAAGAAACGTATTACATTGCCACTGCTGGAATTATGTGGAGCTGTTTTGTTATCTAAATTATGCAAAGGTTATTGTTTCGATGTCATTAGCTCAGGACAAATTACAAATTCATGGCTGGACGGACTCGATGGTTGTCTTGGGCTGGATTAGCAATTACTGCTAGATGGAAAACATACGTGGCGAACCGAGTGAATGAAATAATTAAGGTCAAACGGTCATTCTGCTGGAGCATACTAAATCAGAGCATAATGCAGCTGACTGTGCCGCGAAGACTTTCACCATCTCAACTATTGTCGTATTCTATATGGTGGGATGGACCCCGTGGCTCAAGGAGAACAAAGTATGCTCCAGAAAAATATGAAGCTCCGGAAATCGAACTGAAGACCAAAACTCGGATATGCAGCAGAGACTCATAATCAATCATACGTTTATAAATGAGCTTCTATATAATGAGCATATATACAGTTAGTTACAAAGGCGACCCGCGTGCTATGTCGAGTATTACGTTTCATAACAATCGCTCGCGAGCGCGTGCGAAACAATAACAATTTCATTCCAAGTTATATCACAGTGAATGAAATTCAGTCAGATAAGTTTGCGCAAGAGATAGAACAATTATAAGTTTAAACCCATTTCTTGACAAAGATGGCATTCTGAGAATGAATGGAAGATTGCAACATTCTACATTACCTACAACCAACAAACAGCCGATTGTACTTCCCTATCATTCACAGTTGACGGACCTGCTTATACTGGATGCTCATCACACTACTTTACATGGTGGAGTTAAATTGACCTTGGCACAGAAACAAATACTGGATTATTAGTGGACAGCGACCAGTGAAGAAGATTATATGCCGGTGCAACACATGTGTTCGACTCGATACACAAAAGCAAACACAGATCATGGGTGATTTGCCTACCCCTCGAGTGGTACCATCTCGCCGCTTTACACATACGGGGGTGGACTTTACGGGACATGTTGAGGTGAAAGCAAATAAGGGTAGAGGCATTAGGACCACAAAAGGTTATATAGCTGTTTTATATGCCTAACTATAAAGCCGTTCACCTGGAGCTCGTGTCGGACCTATCAGCTTTTAGCTGCATTTAAACGCATGTGCGCTCGGCGGGACATTACACGTTTATAGTGACAACGGTACGAACTTCGTGGGTGCGTCACGTGTACTTCAAATGGAATATAAGCAAGCACTGGCAAGCAACACCGATTTCCTCGAGAACGTTAGCCAGCTGGGAATTACTTGCATTTTAACGTGGCTGCGTGGAGCAGTGCGGGCGGCATATGGAAGCCGCTGTTAAAAGTCTAAAGCACTATCTGAAGCGCGTAGTTGGCAGAATATACAACGCTGCTTGCGCAAATAGAGGCTTCCTCAACTCAAGCCTCTATGTTCTTTAACTGAAAACCAGAAGACATAGATTACCTTTCACCCGGCCACTTTCTTATCGGCGGTCCTATTCTAGCTGAACCATTATCTGATAACAATATTGAAAACGTAAAAACAAGGTGGCAACTAACTGAGCAGATATAACTACAAAGAGTTTTGGAAGCGGTGGTCTGCAAAATATTTGCATACGTTACAAACACGAAGCAAGTGGCATATACCTCAGAAGAATATAGAACTGGACAGCATAGTTGTGATGAAAGAAGATAATTTACTTCCTTCTAACTGGGCTTTAGCATCGATGTGCACCCCGGCAAGGACGGGTTGTACACGCTGTTACACTAAAAACTAAACACGGAGTCCTGAAACGGCCTATCACGAAGCTGTGTCCTTTGCCAGTACTCCCAGATCAAGATGACAAAAGTTCGCGAGCGGACAGTGACCGCGCTACTGGGCATACGTCAAAACGCAGTAGAGTAAGCCAAATTATTTAATTTGTTTGCTTACTTATCATAGTTATATCGCCGTCGATGCAGCAAACTTACAAAATAACTCAGTTAGAATCGACTAAAGCGCTATATTTTGATCGAGCAGCTGATTTGCAACTTATATAGAGACACTGGATCATAATTGTATACTACAACATGTCAACATTCTGGAAAAACATTCAAAAGGTGGAAAGATATTTAGATCATTTAACCAGCATCTGTAATGAAGAAAGTACATGCACTGCCACTGGCTCAGTTCAGACACGAGTTGGACGAGATAGAACATTACAATAATATGTTAAAATTGCACCACGTTCCAGAACAAGAAGAGGTTTGATTAATGGTGTGGGAACATTGAGCAATTACTTATTTGGAATTTTGGATAACCAATTCGCTGAAAAATACTCTTAAGACATAAAATTAATACATCGAAACGAAATCTATCTGCAAAAGTTACTTAAAAATCAAACTACAATAATAGAAGCGGAAAATAATATAATACAGCGAAATGAATACATAATATATAAGCAATTCACGAGAATCGAAGTACAAATAAGGAATTTTTCGAGTGAAGTTCAACAAGTAAAACAGCGAGCCATAAACATATTTTATTTTACTACGCATGTTGTTACTCTTGACGTCATTTTATCAAATTTAAGAAGAATACAGGACACCCTGATTAATATTGTAACGAACATATATCACGGTGACTCGACGTGCTTTCTCCGGCACAATTGCAAGAACAGTTAAACGTCATATCAAGACATGTTCAAGGAGAGTTTTTAGTCCCGGTCAACGTTCAAAATATTAAAGAGTTATTCAAAATGCTACAAGTACAGGCAAGAATAACCGAGGATTACGTCATAATTGAAGTGAAGTTGCCACTACTGAGTACACTGAGTGACACTTATGAACTTAATAGAGTCATACCTATACCGCAAAGAAGAAATTTGAACTCTATCTACGTCACACCTTCTACCGACTACACAGCATTCAATTTACGAAAAGATACCTTTATGTCGGTGACGCAGAATGATTTACAGTTCTGCATCAGATACAACGACGTCAACCTACTATGCCCCATTACTAGTCCATTATACGAACTTAAAGTGGGTCAGTATATATGTGACGTAAAAATAATCACGGATGACAGCAATCAAACATATTGTCGTAGATAATCAAAGGAGTGCCCCGACAGATGGATTAAATTACAATCTCGTGATACTTGGCTGTACACATGCTCGAAAATGCAAGATCCATATTATGCCCGTCTGGGTTGGCGACGATGAGTCTGCGCAGCGGCAACATATCAGAATAGGTCAAGATTGCATTCTTATAGGAGACACGTTTTCTATACAAGGACATCGTGACTACAGGAGTGAAATATATACAGGAAGTTTTGATATCAGGAGTATGGCTGAAGAATCCATATTGAACTCATCAATACATCGACTAATCAGCTGCTATTCGTTGCTGAAAATCACAATAATACATTTTGGAAAATCAAGGGACAAATACAAGGCTTGCTGAATCAATCTGATGAAGGATATCAAATGAAGACATACACCACTATGTTATGATTTATATACTGTACTTCAGTAGCCGCAGCAATAGTAACGGCAGTTATCTACATTTGACAAGATTATTAAGTTCGAATGTAAAATAGACGAATAATATTTTCCTTATTTTTATATACTTTACAGATTTTATTATCTTTCTTTTGTTTTAGGCTTGGCAATATGTACGAGTAAACCCGTACATTTTTATATGTTAACGTAATTGAGCGTGCTCGTGTTTGACGTCATTTTAATGCATTGTACATGTTTTCTTTTAAAATAAATTTAGTACAATTAGCAAGGCGTTACAGTTAACAGTGTTTTATTTTGCATATATTTCATTTTTATACTCTTATACCATTTTGTTTTCTATTTGCGTTAAACATTGTTAAAAGTCATTTAGGCTTACTCATAATAATGTTGGCAATGCTGCGACCGACGATGAGATCATGACGCAATCGACAAATCTTCTGTATGCGGATTATATACTCGTAATACGTTATGGACAAGTGCCCAATATGAGTAGGAAATATGATAAAACTATTGAAATAATTAAATTGACCAAGCTTTATGAATAAAGTTCGTTACTTATTGGGCAGAGCAATAAAAAAAATAGGTAGGATAGATAGGTTAGCTTAAGTAATGACATTGTGATAAGTAATGAAATGTAAATCAGTATCGATTACATAGACTGATTTGACTTGTCATTATTCATATTGCCTGATAATTATAAATAATGCCATGATTAATAACTTGATCCAAAACATCTATACTACTAGCTACTACGATTCTATCTTTATTTTAAGGTAAAAATCTTGAGAATGCTAATTCTTTGAATATTTTGCTATAAGACAAGCGATGCAGTATCTAACTTAAATTCTGTCTAAATTAGAGACATAAAAAGTCGATGGATTTATGTGACCTAGGATAACAATAGAGTATTCTATGGTGGAAACCGATACGATGGGGTTGTAATATTAAATTGTAAAAAAAATGCCTTTAAAAATTTTACGTTTAGAAAATGTTATGCATTAAATCTCAGCGTAACTAAGCTAAACTAAACTACCGTAGTTAACTTTAAAGAAAATTTATTAAGTAAACTACATGCTTACTTGTAAGTTAATTTTAATATAATGTTATTACAAGTCCAGCGAACTTGTCTACAAGACGCAAAACAATTTATCTAAAGTTTAACTTTAAGATGAAAGTTTTCTTCTGTGCTGTTAAGGCCACTTTTATTTTATATAGAATGGTCTGTGTGTATTCAGTACAGGGGCTTCGGGGACTCCTTCAATAAACTGTTTATTTAATTTTAATCGTATAACTTTATTTCGATTGATTGCAGTTTTTAAATGTAGTATATAGTTACGTCGGCTAGTGACCGCGGAGATGTAATGATTGCAATGGCAGTAACAGCTAACAAAAAGAGGCTTCTTTCATCGGCTTCTCTTTTCTCGTTTCAAAAAGCTGTCACTGGATGGAGCTAGTAGGCGCCTTCCACGTCAATGTGCTTTAAAATATTGTAGGGAGAATGGGGAAACGTTGATGACATTATTTAAAACAAAATTAAAATACGTTGACAAATGAATATCATAATATATGAGCAAATGTCATTTGGTCGTTACTCTATATCTAATATAAGGAAGAAAAGTTGAAGATCCCGATTTCCCGTTGTCACTAATATCGGAGGAGGCCACAATGATTATCAGGATGCAGGCTTAAAACAGACTGATCATTAGTTTATAATGCATTGCTAAACGGAATAAAAGTAACAATAATAGCAAAAGTAGTAGTAATAATATAAAATTAAACTTTTAATAAAAAGTAAAAGCCGACTTCACAGGACTAAAAAATAATATAACTTCGCATAACAGCTTCAGAAGTCGATGCTGAGTAATAGTGTACAGAAACCGTGATTTCAGAAGCTACGTGAAAATTATATTAATTTGTAGAACTTTGTAATTTGCTTTTAATTTTATTTAACGAATAATTTATTTATTATTAAATTATCATCGTGCAAGCCTTACTGCAGAGACAGTTTGAAATCGTAAACGAGATCAAAAGGTTAACACCAATTTCAAAAAGGAAAATAGAGAAGAATTAAAGATTTGGATAAACATTGGCTCGAATTCAAAAGCAACAACGAACAATTATCGACATTAGAAGACAAGACTCACGAATATTTTACAAAGGACATTTTTCTTGTGTATGAACATTTCTACAGCAAAACGCGGAAAATGATAGCTGTGTTTGAGTATGAATTAGGATGAATCGACGAAGGATAATACCACCCAGGTTGACCTTGAGAAAGCTAAAGTTATTAAGCTTGCAGCGAACTAACTTTCGTGCATTTTCGAGAATAACTGAAAACATAGACATAAAACATCGACGAGAAATGGAAGCTAGAGTATGGGTTGAGAAACCTTCAAAATCGTTGAACAACATCGAAGAAACACTGAAGATTGACAATATTCCCGAAGATTCCAATTTAAAGTACGAAAAGGATATGAGGAAATGGAGGTCACGTTTAAAACATAAATAGCTTACTGAACAAACACTTAACATCTCAAAATAAAACATGCAACACAAAAATAGAAAACCTACGTTTTCTGGGAATTATATCCAATGGAGTACATTTTATGACCTGTTTAATGAAGCTGTTCACAACAATCCTTCTATGACTAAGGCATAAAAACAGCACTTAAAGGGCAAGCTCAGAGGTGAAGCCAAGCGCCTAATACAACACTTGCATATTTCTTCAGAAAACTATGACTCCGCGTGGAAAATATTAATTCATCGGTATGATAATCAGTAAGTCCTTTTAAGCACATTGAAACTCTTATAAATCAACCTAACATCCAAAACAACCATCAACAGAACTCAAACGACTTCACGATGTATCAATGGAATGCATTCATGGTGTTTTCAATATGGGGATTGACACTAGCTCTTGGGATCCGATTCTGGTACACCATATTGCAAAGAAGTTAGATACAACAACATACAGTGATTATATGGAGTCAAGAAAAGCCCACGAGAACTACCAATTTGGATGATTTTCTGGCGTTTTGGAGCTAAATTTACAGCCCTAGAGGCAATGAATAGAAAAGAGCAGACAGTAGAAACTTCAATTTTAATAAACATAACTATATCAAAATTTTTAACAACTTTATTATCAAAACAAACAAGAATAGAGATACATCATTCAAGAAATCGTTTTATGTAAACTCAAGTTTATACCTATTTGTCCTTTATGCAAACAAAATCACACATTGTTTCAATGCAAAATATTCAAGTCATGACACCTGAAATGAAATTACACCATTTCAAACTACACATTTGCGAAAACTGTTTATACGTGCATAAATATGAAGGTAATTCTGAAAAACGTGCAAGGTACAATAAAAACATAACACCTTATTGCACGACATTTTATTTAAGGCGGCTAATAATGCAAGTTCGGCGAACATGAGAACTAGGCCTCAAAGTCACAGGGCACGAAACCACATGTACAATCGAACCACGTGGCTGGAAATGACGACGAAATATTGCTTGCCACAATTAAGATGCATGTAAGGGTAGCAGATGGTTCTACATCACACTGCGCGCACTTCTGGACCAGGAATCATAAACGTCCCTATATCCGAAAATGCAGCGCAAAGGTTGGACTAAAACGTCAAAACTTCAATGCATCTGTCACCGGTATCGGTACATCGCCAAACAAAAGCCGAGAAAAGTATTATTGCACTGTAAATCATTATCGACCGACAAAGTTATTAACTGTCGACCTGTGACGTCATTCGAGAACAAAAATTGGCCACATACAACACTTGCAATTAGCAGATCCTGAATACAATATGAAAGCCTATTGATATTCTTTAGACGCAAAAGTTTATGCTGAAATCATCATGGATGGGTTGTTAAATAAACCATGCCAGCCAGCAAACACAGATGGGTTGGATATTGTCTAGTTCTACGACAAAAACATTGAAATGTTATTTTACCATCAATAAAATCGAAGACATTTGCAATTATAGGAAATGGAAAACATATCAGGAGCATGAACGCTCATTAACTTATAAAAGCAATTTTGTGAAGATTATTATATCAAAACTACTAAAAGATTATCAAATGGAGTATATGAATACGTTTACCCATGAAGAAAGGCTTTGAAAGGCAATTAGGTTACTCGAAACTAAAAGGTCGCACAGTTCAAGCAATTAGAGCGAAAGAAAAGATTCAAATCTATGTGAAAATACAACCATTTCATAAATGAGTATATTGCAATGAACCATATGAAACCGGCAGTGGGGAATAAATCTCTAGAATGTTTTCTAGAATGTAAGAATCACGGGGTCTAAAATTTGACTGTAATACTACAAAATTACGAGCTGTTTTCGGAAAAAAACATCGACTGGCTTTAGCTGGAATGACTTAATGGAATGCGGACCTAAACTGCAACGTGATATATTGGAATTATTATTAAGTTGGCGTGCTTACAAATACGTATATACAGCAGATTGTGAAATGTATCGTATGATCGAGGTACAAGAGGATGACCAGCAACTCCAGAAGATAATATGGCGGAACGAACAAAGCGCTATGCAATTTCAATTATGCACCGTTACATAGGGTATGAAAGCTGTACCTTGCCTCTCAGAACGATGCAGCAGTTAGCCAGTGATGACTGACGTTTACTATAGCAGCTGAGATCTTGAAGAAGAGATTCTATGTTGATGATTTGATATATGGTAGCAACAAGATCGAGGAAAGCAAACAAGCACAATTAATTGATATATTATGAGGAGGCGGTTTCAACTTGAGAAAATGGAGCAGTGATGAACTCCTGGAAGATTTATCTGAAGACCAAGTTAATTTCTCTACTGTTAACAACATCTCATCATCATCATCAACAAAGGCATTGGGGTTGCGTTGGAATCCATCCTCTGATATTTTACTTTTGACAATAAGATTGAAAACTCGCAAAAGCCCGACACAAAACGCAATGCTGTCAAACATATCGAAGCTTTTCGACCCGCTCGGTTGGTTATCTCCAGTACAATAAAACAAAATTATTTCAACGACTTTGGATGAGAATACGGAATGGGACCAATTATTGTCACCAGATATTCAACACGAGTGGACTAAACTAAAAGAAGAATTAAAGAACATAAGTAAAATTAAAATTTCGAGATGTGTCGGCAATACTCAATCTCCAGTACAGCTACACGGCTTTGCAGATGCCTTAGAAAAGGCTTATGCGGCCGTAGTTTACATCAAAACCTATAATGAGCATAAGACCCAGGATACATCTCACTTAAGCAAACAAAGCTAGCCCCACAGAAGAAACGTATTACATTGCCACTGCTGGAATTATGTGGAGCTGTTTTGTTATCTAAATTTATGCAAAAGATTATTGTTTCGATGTCATTAGCTCAGGACAAATTACAAATTCATGGCTGGACGGACTCGATGGTTGTCTTGGGCTGGATTCATGGCAATACTGCTAGATGGAAAACATACGTGGCGAACCGAGTGATGAAAAATAGTGGGTCAAACGGTCATTCTGCTGGAGGCATACTAAATCAGAGCATAATGCAGCTGACTGTGCGCGAGAACTTTCACCATCTCAACTATTGTCGTATTCTATATGGTGGGATGGACCCCGTGGCTCAAGGAGAACAAAGAGTATGCTCAGAAAATATGAAGCTCCGGAAATCGAACTGAAGACCAAAACTCGGATATGTGCGGCAGAGACTCATAATCAATCATACATCGTTTATAAATGAGCTTCTATATAAATACAGCTCAGTTACAAAGGCGACCGCGTGCTATGTCAGTATTACGTTTCATAACTATCGCTCGCGAGCGCGTGCAGAAACAATAACAATTTCATTCTAAGTTATATCACAGTGAATGAAATTCAGTCAGATAACTTTGCGCAAGAGATAGAACAATTATAAGTTTAAACCCATTTCTTGACAAAGATGGCATTCTGAGAATGAATGGAAGATTGCAACATTCTACATTACCACAACCAACAAACAGCCGATTGTACTTCCCTATCATTCACAGTTGACGGACCTGCTTATACTGGATGCTCATCACAGTACTTTACATGGTGGAGTTAAATTGACCTTGGCACACAGAAAACAAATACTGGATTATTAGTGGACGGCGACCAGTGAAGAAGATTATATGCCGGTGCAACATGTGTTCGACTCGATACACAAGCAAACACAGATCATGGGTGATTTGCCTACCCCTCGAGTGGTACAATCTCGCCGCTTTACATACAGGGGTGGACTTTACAGGACATGTTGAGGTGAAAGCAAATAAGGGTAGAGGCATTAGGACCACAAAAGGTTATATAGCTGTTTTATATGCCTAACTATAAAGCCGTTCACCTGGAGCTCGTGTCGGACCTATCAGCTTTTAGCTGCATTTAAACACATGTGCGCTCGGCGCGGGACGCCATACGTTTATAGTGACAACGGTACGCAACTTCGTGGGTGCGTCACGTGTACTTCAAATGGAATATAAGCAAGCACTAAAGCAAGCAACACCGATTTCCTCGAGAACGTTAGCCAGCTGGGAATTACTTGGCATTTTAACGTGGCTGCGTGGGCAGTGCGGGCGGCATATGGGAAGCCGCTGTTAAAAGTCTAAAGCACTATCTGAAGCGCGTAGTTGGCAGAATATACAACGCTGCTTGCGCAAATAGAGGCTTCCTCAACTCAAGCCTCTATGTTCTTTAACTGAAAACCAGAAGACATAGATTACCTTTCACCCGGCCACTTTCTTATCGGCGGTCCTATTCTAGCTGAACCATTATCTGATAACAATATTGAAAACGTAAAAACAAGGTGGCAACTAACTGAGCAGATATAACTACAAAGAGTTTTGGAAGCGGTGGTCTGCAAAATATTTGCATACGTTACAAACACGAAGCAAGTGGCATATACCTCAGAAGAATATAGAACTGGACAGCATAGTTGTGATGAAAGAAGATAATTTACCTCCTTCTAACTGGGCTTTAGCATCGATATGCACCCCGGCAAGGACGGGTTGTACGCGCTGTTACACTAAAAACTAAACACGGAGTCCTGAAACGGCCTATCACGAAGCTGTGTCCATTGCCAGTACTCCCAGATCAAGATGACAAAAGTTCGCGAGCGGACAGTGACCCCGGTGCTACTGGGCATACGTCAAAACGCAGTAGAAGTAAGCCAAATTATTTAATTTGTTTGCTTACTTATCATAGTTATATCGCCGTCGATGCAGCAAACTTACAAAATAACTCAGTTAGAATCGACTAAAGCGCTATATTTTGATCGAGCAGCTGATTTGCAACTTATATAGAGACACTGGATCATAATTGTATACTACAACATGTCAACATTCTGGAAAAACATTCAAAAGGTGGAAAGATATTTAGATCATTTAACCAGCATCTGTAATGAAGAAAGTACATGCACTGCCACTGGCTCAGTTCAGACACGAGTTGGACGAGATAGAACATTACAATAATATGTTAAAATTGCACCACGTTCCAGAACAAGAAGAGGTTTGATTAATGGTGTGGGAACATTGAGCAATTACTTATTTGGAATTTTGGATAACCAATTCGCTGAAAAATACTCTTAAGACATAAAATTAATACATCGAAACGAAATCTATCTGCAAAAGTTACTTAAAAATCAAACTACAATAATAGAAGCGGAAAATAATATAATACAGCGAAATGAATACATAATGGATAAGCAATTCACGAGAATCGAAGAACAAATAAGGAATTTTTCGAGTGAAGTTCAACAAGTAAAACAGCGAGCCATAAACATATTTTATTTTACTACGCATGTTGTTACTCTTGACGTCATTTTATCAAATTTAAGAAGAATACAGGACACCCTGATTAATATTGTAACGAACATATATCACGGTAGGCTCGACGTACACTTGCTTTCTCCGGCACAATTGCAAGAACAGTTAAACGTCATATCAAGACGTGTTCAAGGAGAGTTTTTAGTCCCGGTCAACGTTCAAAATATTAAAGAGTTATTCAAAATGCTACAAGTACAGGCAAGAATAACCGAGGATTACGTCATAATTGAAGTGAAGTTGCCACTACTGAGTACACTGAGTGACACTTATGAACTTAATAGAGTCATACCTATACCGCAAAAAAGAAGAAATTTGAACTCTATCTACGTCACACCTTCTACCGACTACACAGCATTCAATTTACGAAAAGATACCTTTATGTCGGTGACGCAGAATGATTTACAGTTCTGCATCAGATACAACGACGTCAACCTACTATGCCCCATTACTAGTCCATTATACGAACTTAAAGTGGGTCAGTATATATGTGACGTAAAAATAATCACGGATGACAGCAATCAAACATATTGTCGTAGAGAATCAAAGGAGTGCCCCGACAGATGGATTAAATTACAATCTCGTGATACTTGGCTGTACACATGCTCCGAAAAATGCAAGATCCACATATTATGCCCGTCTGGGTTGGCGACGATGAGTCTGCGCGGCGCAGCCTTATCAGAATAGGTCAAGATTGCATTCTTATAGAACACGTTTTCTATACAAGGACATCGTGACTACAGGGGTGAAATATATACAGAAGTTTTGATATCAGGAGTATGGCTGAAGAATCCATATTGAACTCTGTCATCAATACATTGACTAATCAGCTGCTATTCGTTGCTGAAAATCACAATAATACATTTTGGAAAATCAAGGGACAAATACAAGGCTTGCTGAATCAATCTGATGAAGGATATCAAATGAAGACATACACCACTATGTTATGATTTATATACTGTACTTCATAGTAGCAGCAATAGTAACGGCAGTTATCTACATTTGACAAGATTATTAAGTTCGAATGTAAAATAGACGAATAATATTTTCCTTATTTTTATATACTTACAGATTTTATTATCTTTCTTTTGTTTTAGGCAGGCAATATGTACGAGTAAACCCGTACATTTTATATGTTAACGTGTAATGGAGCGCGTGCTCGTGTTTGACGTCATTTTATGCATTGTACACATGTTTTCTTTTAAAATAAATTTAGTACAATTAGCAAGGCGTTACAGTTAACAGTGTTTTATTTTGCATATATTTCATTTTTATACTCTTATACCATTTTGTTTTCTATTTGCGTTAAACATTGTTAAAAGTCATTTAAACACTCCATAATAATGTTGGCAATGCTGCGACCGACGTGTGAGATCATGACGCAATCGACAAATCTTCTGTATGCGGATTATATACTCGTAATACGTTATGGACCAAGTGCCCAATATGAGTAGGAAATATGATAAAACTATTGAAATAATTAAATTGACCAAGCTTTATGAATAAAGTTCGTTACTTATTGGGCAGAGCAATAAAAAAATGGGTAGGATAGATAGGTTAGCTTAAGTAATGACATTGTGATAAGTAATGAAAGTGTAAATCAGTATCGATTACATAGACTGATTTGACTTGTCATTATTCATATTGCCTGATAATATAAATAATGCCATGATTAATAAATTGATCAAAACATCTACACCTAGCTACACAGATTCTATCTTTATTTTAAATAAAAATCTTGAGAATGCTAATTCTTTGAAAATTTTACTATAAGACAAGCGATGCAGTATCTAACTTAAATTCTGTCTAAATAAGAGACATAAAAGTCGATGGATTTATGTGACCTAGGACCCTCATAACTATAGAGTATTCTATGGTGGAAACCGATACGATGGGGTTATTATATTAAATTGTAAAAAAAATGCCTTTAAAATTTTACGTTTAGAAAATGTTATACATTAAATCTCAATGATAAAGCTAAACTAAACTACCGTAGCTAACAAAGAAAATTTATTAAGTAAAACTTCATGCTTGCACTTGTAAGTTAATTTTAATATAATGTTATTACAAGTCCAGCGAACTTGTCTACAAGACATAAAACAATTTATCTAAAGTTTAACTTTAAAATGAAAGTTTACTTCTGTGCTATTAGGTCACACTTTTTATATAGAATGTTCTGTGTGTGTTTAGTACAGGGGCTTCAGGACTCCTTCAATAAACTGTTTATTTAATTTTAATCATATAACTTTATTTCGATCGATTTCAGTTCTTAAATATAGTATATAGGTGCGTCGGCTATGACCGCGGAGATGTAATGATTGCAATAGCGTAACAGCTAACAAGAAAGCTTCTTTCATCGCTTCTCTTTCTCGTTTCAAAAGCTGTCACTGGATGGAGCTAGTAGGCGCCATCCACGTCAGTGTCTAAATATTAGGAGAATGGGATTGATGACATTATTTAAAACAAAATTAAAATACGTTGAGAAATGAACATCATAATATATGAGCAAATGTCATTTGGTCGTTACTCTATATCTAATATAAGGAAGAAAAGTTGAAGATCCTGATTTCCCGTTGTCACTGATATCGGAGGCCACAATGATTATCAGGATGCAGGTTTAAAACAGACTGATCATTAGTTTATAATGCATTGCTAAACGGAATAAAAGTAACAATAATAGCAAAAGTAGTAGTAATAATATAAAATTACTTTACTTTTACTTATTACTTATCTTCACACACAGTCCCTGACAGGTAGCCAGAGAACAGATCGCCATGTCACGATCCTTACATACCTCTTTCCTTCTTTCAGATTCATAATCTTCTTCATACATGCACGTCTAGGTATCCGAGTACTCTTGACCTCCCTCTTCGAGCAGTTTGCTCACATGGTCTTCGAAAGTTAGTCTCGGTCTACCTCGACACCTTTTAATATTAACTTTCGCGCTATATATTTTCTTCACCATTCGGTCTTCACTCATTCGCTCAACGTGCCCAAACCATCGAAGCACGCCCTTAATTTTTGTGATAAGGTCATCTTTCAAACCTGCCATATTGCGAATCTCTTCGTTTCGCTTTCGGTCGGCCATGGTAACGCCGCATTTTACAGAGATCGCATCTCCACTGCATTCAACTTGCTTTTATGCTTCTTCTGGCATACAGGTTTCGCTGCCATATAACAAAGTCGGTACCAACACTGCGTTATGTATTGCAAGGCGTGCACTCTTCACTACGCCTTGCCGACTAACGCAGTCAAGGCACCATTGACTTTGTTCCCGGCAGCTGACACGCCTATCCACATCTAAATCACATCTTCCATCCCGGCTAAAAGCACTCCCCAAGTATACAATTTCATTTACCTGTTCTGACATTCCTGATTTACCCATATTTCACATTTCGTTCTCTCTTCGTCCCTTTCAAATACCAGAACCTTAGTTTTATTGGCATTCAAACGGAGACCTTTAATTTCACATTCCTCTTTCATTACACGTGACTAATGCCTGCAGTTCTGCCTCTGATGGTGCAATAAGCACTGCATCATCAGCATACAGCAGACAATTTACTTTTATGTCACCCAATTTCACACCCAGACAGCTATCTTTTAGCTTCTGTAAACAGCTCGAGATATAGTATGAACAGCCAGGAAGACATGACACAACCCTGTTTTACGCCCGTTTGGACGCTAAACATGGTGACAGGTCATGCCCTACCCGCACAGGCTTTACAGTCACAGTAAAGTGCTTGTACAGCCCTTAGCAATCGACCATCCACACCGTACCCGGCAACAATTCCCACATTTTCTTCCCATAACCTTATCAAATGCTTTCTCAAGATCACAAAAGCACAGAAAATCCTCTGGTTGCAGCCAGAAGCTTCTCCGTGATCATGCGGAAGAAAACTTGATCCGTGCATCCTCTTCCAGGTCTAAATCCGCATTGAGCCTCCCATAGAAATCTTTCCGATTTCTCTTGCATCCTACGTGTCAAAACCTTCAGTATACTTTACTTGCCTAAACTGGTCAAGCTGATCGCCCGATAGCACCCGCAGTCAAAATGTGAACCTTTACCTTTATATAAAGGCACAATGACTGCGGATCATAATCATCCGGGACATCCCCGTCCGCCAGCACAAATTGCACAGCAGATGGCTGTCCCAGACGCGAGGCCCACCATATGACCATTTCAGCAGTAACTCTGTCTAGTCCCGCAGCCTTACCACATTTCAAACTTCGAATCACGTTCAATCTCTTTCATACTGATGACCTCAGTGTCATCGAGGTCCAGGTCTGGCGTACCAGTCACGGAGTCATCCCCGGATCCCTCACTAAGATCATCACACGCATACATTTCTCTATAAAATTCGCTCCATCGCTGCATGACGTCCGATTTTCTGTGAGGACGTCATTAGTTCTCGAAAACACTTTGTTCATTCTTAAGGCCGTCGCACCACTTCGGGTCCTTCAACCTCTTTCCAGAAGAGTTTGGGTTCTCCTTAAAGTTGTGCGACAACCTTTAATCGCTTCATTCTACACCTTTCACGCATTTCCTCAATCAATGCTTTCGTGTGAACTTTCTGCAGCTTATATCTTTCTTTCATCTTCTCTCATATCCTTATCATTACTAGAGGCCAAGTAGTCTAACCATGCTTTCTTCTTCTTCTTTACAGCTTCTTTCCTTCGTCATTCATGCATCTCTTCTTTCTACTTTTATTGTTCCACACACTTCTTCTGCTTACCATTCCATCCCTAAGGTTCTGCCATGTTCTCTCCACACATTCACTTCTGCCATCGATGGTGTCAAGCTTTCGGCTACCCTCGCATGATATTTGTCCCTAGTATCTGCTGGGCTTCCAACTTCGGATGCGACAGACCGACTGTGGTTCTGTTTTACCGCCGTCCGGTAGCGCCAACCCGAACAGACCCTAAATCTAGTAATCACTAGATAGTGATCCGTTCCTAGGTCAGCACCCTGAACACTCGCGTATCCATCACCTGTTTCGCAGTCGGTCATCCACCAGGAACAAATCGATCATACTTCTCTCATTCTTACTTTCTCTAGTATACATATGGATTTTCTTGTGATTAAACATAGTGTTTGTCACAAGAAGACCCTTTTCCTGCATACCGCCAGTATAAACGCCAGCATCATTAACCCTTTGTCGCAAACTTTCCAAGCACCGACTCGTACCCTGGTCGAGCGGTACCAACCATCCATTCAAATCACCACATACAACAATTCTTTCGTTTCCCTTAGCCAAATCTAGAACTTCTACATTCTCCCAAAACTCCTCCAGCTCAGCCCTGGACGACGAAGCTACCGGCGCATAAACAGCCAAAGGAATAACTTCGTCAGTCCCAATTTAAAGCAGACCCAGAAGTCTTGAGTTCACAATCTTATATTCAGTCATAACGTCGACCAACCGAGACGACAGCACTTACTCCCTGGCGGGCGCTCTCGCCTCTCCGGGACTCCGGACCATAGAGCTAACGCCCGCCAGGAGCTCTTCAGCCACTGCCCTTCCGTTTGGTCTCTGACATACACACGACATCTAATTCTTTCTTTCATTATTTCAATCAACTCATCGTCTTATCTTCATGCTTCCTTAACATTCCACGTGCCAACTCTGCACTCTGTCCTCCACCTTCCGCCGTGTCGGGCTGTGTGACGGGTGGCGGTCCCAATCGCGAGCGCTTGAACACGCTGCATTCCACACCAACTGGGATCAGCTGGTGTGTCGCTTGGGGACGCCCAACCCTCGTTAGCATGGTGCGCAGCTAGAATTGCAGCCCTGAAAAGGGCTGGTAGGGGTCGCGACGTACGCTTCTACAATTCCCAAATATAAATAAATATAAAATTAAACTTTTAATAAAAGTATCAGCCGACTTCACAGGACTAATAAATAATATAACTTCCGCATAACAGCTTCAGAAGTCGATGCTGAGTAATAGTGTACAGAAACCGTGATTTGAAGCTACGTGAAAATTATATTAATTATTTGTAGAACTTTGTAATTTGCTTTAATTTTTATTTAACGAATAATTTATTTATTATTAAATTATCATCGTGCAAGCCTTACTGCAGAGACAGTTTGAAATCGTAAACGAGATCAAAAGGTTAACACCATTTCAAAAAAGGATAGAGAAGAGAATTAAAGATTTGGATAAACATTGGCTGAATTCAAAAGCAACAACGAACGATTATCGACTTTACAAGACAAAACTCACGAATATTTTACAAATGACATCTTTCTTGTGTATGAACATTTCTACAGCAAAACGCGGGAAATGATAGCTGTGTTTGAGTATGAATTAAAGGATGAATCGACGAAGGATAATACCACCCAGGTTGACCTTGAGAAAGCTAAAGATGTATTAAGCTTGCAGCGTACTAACATTTGGGCATTTTCGAACTAACTGAAAACATAGACATAGAAAACATCGACGAGAAATGGAGCTAGAGTATGGGTTGAGAAACTTTCAAAATCGTTGGAGCATCATCAAAGAAACACACTTGAAGATTGACAATATTCCCGAAGATTCCAATTTAAAGTACGAAAAGGAATATGAGGAAATGGAGGTCACGTTTAAAAACATAAATAGCTTACTGAACAAACACTTAACATCTCAAAATAAAACATGTAACAACACAAAAATAGAAAACCTACGTTTTCTGGGAGTTATATCCAATGGAGTACATTTTATGACCTGTTTAATGAAGCTGTCACAACAATCCTTCTATGACTAAGGCACAAAAATGCAGCACTTAAAGGGCAAGCTCAGAGGTGAAGCCAAGCGCCTAATACAACACTTGCATATTTCTTCAGAAAACTATGACCGCGTGAAAATATTAATTCATCGGTATGATAATCAGTAAGTCCTTTTACGAAGCACATTGAAACTCTATAAATCAACCTAACATCCAAAAACAATCATCAACAGAACTCAAACGACTTCACGATGTATCAATGGAATGCATTCATGGTGTTTTCAATATGGGATTGACACTAGCTCTTGGGATCCGATTCTGGTACACCATATGCAAAGAAGTTAGATACAACAACATACAGTGATTATATGGAGTCAAGAAAAGCCCCACGGAACTCAGATTTGGATGAGTTTATGGCGTTTTTGGAAGCCAAATTTACAGCCCTAGAGGCAATGAATAGAAAAGAGCAGACAGTAGAAACTTCGAATTTTAATAAACATAACCATATATCAAAATTTAAACAACGTTATTATCAAAAACAAACAAGAATAGAGATACATCATTCAAGAAATCGTTTTATATAAACCCAAGTTTATACCTATTTGTCCTTTATGCAAACAAAATCACGCATGCAAAAGATTCGAAGTCATGACACCTGAAGTGAAATTACATACCATTTCGAAACTACACATATGCGAAAACTGTTTATACGTGCATAAATATGAATGTAATTTGAAAACGGTAAGGAGTACAATAAGAAACATAACACCTTATTGCACGACATTTATATTACAAAGGCGGCTAATAATGCAAGTTCGGCGAACATGAGAACTAAGGCCCGAAGTCACAGGGCACGAAACCACATGTACAATCGAACCACGTGGCTGGAAATGACGACGAAATATTGCTTGCCACAATTAAGATGCATGTGGTAGCAGATGGTTCACATCACACTGCGCACTTCTGGACCAGGAATCATAAACGTCCCTTATATCCGAAAATGCAGCGCAAAGGTTAGGACTAAAACGTCAAAACTTCAATGCATCTGTCACCGGTATCGGTACATCGCCAAACAAAAGCTGAGGAAAGTATTATTGCACTGTAAATCATTATCGACCGACAAAGTTATTAACTGTCGACCTGTCGTCATTCGAGAACAAAATTGGCCACACATAACACTTGCAATTAGCAGATCCTGAATACAATATATCGAAGCCTATTGATATTCTTTTAGACGCAAAAGTTTATGCTGAAATCATCATGGATGGGTTGTTAAATGGCTCTCCATGCCAAAAATAGCACAGCAAACAGAGATGGGTTGGATATTGTCTAGTTCTACGACAAAAACATTGAAATGTTATTTTACCATCAATAATATCGAAGACATTTGCAATTATAGGGAAATGGAAGACATATCGGAGCATGAACGCTCATCAACATTATAAGAGCAATTTTGTGAAGATTATTATATCAAAACGACTAAAATATTATCAAATGGAGTATATGAAGTACGTTTACCCATGAAGAAAGGCTTTGAAAGGCAATTAGGTTACTCGAAACTAAAAGCAGTCGCACAGTTTAAGCAATTAGAGCGAAAGCTAGAAAAAGATCCGCAGCTATGTGAAAAATACAACCATTACATGAATGAGTATATTGCAATGAACCATATGAAACCGGCAGTGGAGAATAAATCTCTAGAATGTTTTTTAATACATCACGGGGTCCTAAAATTTTACTCCAATACTGCAAAATTACGAGCTGTTTTTAATGCATCGGCAAAACATCGACTTGCTTTAGCTTGAATGACTTAATGGAATGCGGACCTAAACTGCAACGTGATATATTGGAATTATTATTAAGTTGGCGTGCCTACAAATACGTATATACAGCAGATTGCGAAAAGATGTATCGTATGATCAAGATACAAGAGGATGACCAGCAACTCCAGAAGATAATATGACGGAAATGACGGAACGAACAAGGCGCTATGCAAGAATTTCAATTATGCACCGTTACATATGGTATGAAAGCTGCACCTTACTTGGTTCTCAGAACGATGCAGCAGTTAGCCAGTGATGACGCTGACGTTTACCCTATAGCAGCTGAGATCTTAAAGAAGAGATTCTATGTTGATGATTTGATATATGGTAGCACAGATTGAGGAAGCAAAGCAAGCACAACGCCAATTAATTGATATATTACGAGAGGCGGTTTCAACTTGAGAAAATGGTCCAGTAATGAATGAACCCTCCTGGAAGATTTATCTGAAGACCAAGTTAATGTTCCACTGTTAACTTCAACAACATCTCATCATCATCAACAAAGGCATTGGGGTTGGTGTTGGCATCCATCCACTGATATTTTTACATTTGACAATAAGATTGAGAACACGCAAAAGTCCGACACAAAACGCTCCATGCTGTCAAACATATCGAAGCTTTTCGACCCGCTCAGTTGGTTATCTCCGAGTATAATAACGGCAAAACTATTATTTCAACGACTTTGGAGTGAGCATACGCAATGGGACCAATTATTGTCACCAGATATTCAACACGAGTGGAGTAAACTAAAAGAAGAATTAAAGAACATAAGTAAAATTAAAATTACGAGATGGGTCGGCAATACTCAATCTTCATTACAGCTATACGGCTTCGCAGATGCCTCAGAAAAGGCTTATGCGGCCGTAGCTAACATCAAAACCTATAATGAGCATAAGGAACCCAGGATACATCTCATAGCAGCGAAAACAAAGCTAGCCCCACAGAAGAAACGTATTACATTGCCACGGCTGGAATTATGTGGAGCTGTTTTGTTATCTAAATTGATGCAAAAGGTTATTGTTTCGATGTCATTAGCTCAGGACAAATTACAAATTCATGGCTGGACGGACTCAATGGTTGTCTTGGCTGGATTCATAGCAATACTGCAAGATGGAAAACATACGTGGCGAACTGAGTGAATGAAATAATTAAGGTCAAACGGTCATTCTGTTGAGGCATACTAAATCAGAGCATAATGCAGCTGATCTGCCGCGCGAGGACTTTCACCATCTCAACTATTGTCGTATTCTATATGGTGGGATGGACTCTCGTGGCTCAAGGAGAACAAAGAGTATGCTCCAGAAAAATATGAAGCTCCGGAAATCGAACTGAAGACCAAAACTCGGATATGTGCGGCAGAGACTCATAATCAATCATACACCGTTTATAAATGAGCTTCTATATAAATACAGCTCAGTTACAAAGGCGACCCGCGTGCTATGTCGAGTATTACGTTTCATAACAATCGCTCGCGAGCGCGTGCGAAACAATAACAATTTCATTCCAAGTTATATCACAGTGAATGAAATTCAGTCAGATAAGTTTGCGCAAGAGATAGAACAATTATAAGTTTAAACCCATTTCTTGACAAAGATGGCATTCTGAGAATGAATGGAAGATTGCAACATTCTACATTACCTACAACCAACAAACAGCCGATTGTACTATCATTCACAGTTGACGGACCTGCTTATACTGGATGCTCATCACACTACTTTACATGGTGGAGTTAAATTGACCTTGGCACACATAAGAAACAAATACTGGATTATTAGTGGACAGCGACCAGTGAAGAAGATTATATGCCGGTGCAACACATGTGTTCGACTCGATACAAAAGCAAACACATATCATGGGTGATTTGCCTACCCTCGAGTGGTACCATCTCGCCCCTTTACACACGGGGGTGGACTTTACGGGACATGTTGAGGTGAAAGCAAATAAGGGTAGAGGCATTAAGACCACAAAAGGTATAGCTGTTTTATATGCCTAACTATAAAAGCCGTTCACCTGGAGCTCGTGTCGGACCCCACTGCATCGTTTTTAGCTGCATTTAACGCATGTGCGCTTGCGGCACGCCATTACACGTTTGCAGTGACAATGGTACAAAATTCGTGCGTCACGTACTTCAAATGGAATATAAGCACCCAAACGATCAACACCGATTTCTCGAGAACGTTAGCCAGCTGGGAATTACTTGGCATTTTAACGTGGCTGCGTGGAGCAGTGGGCGGCATATGGGAAGCCGCTGTTAAAAGTCAAAGCACCATCTGAAGCGTAGTTGGCCATCAGAAGCTTACCTTTGAAGAATATTCAACGTTGCTTGGCAATAGAGGCTTCCTCTAACTCAAGCCCTATGTTCTTTAACTGAAACCCAGAAGACATAACATTACCTTTCACCCGGCCACTTTCTTATCGGCGGTCCTATTTTAGCTGAACCATTATCTGATAACAATATTGAAAACGTAAAAACAAGGTGGCAACTAACTGAGCAGATATAACTACAAAGAGTTTTGGAAGCGGTGGTCTGCAGAATATTTGCATACCTTACAAACACGAAGCAAGTGGCATATACCTCAGAAGAATATAGAACTGACAGCATAGTTGTGATGAAGCAAGATAATTTACCTCTAACTGGCCTTAGCAAAGGTCATCGATGTGCACCCCGGCAAGGACGGTATGTGCGCTGTTACTAAACTAAACACGGAGTCCTGAAATGGCCTATCACGAAGCTGTGTCCTTTGCCAGTACTCCAGACCAAGATGACAAAAGGTCGCGAGCGGACAGTGACCCCGGCGCTACTGGGCATTCATCAAAGGCAGTAGAAGTAAGCCAAATTATTTAATTTGTTTGCTTATTTACCATAGCAATTATATCGCCGTCGATGCAGCAAACTTACAAAATAACTCAGTTAGAATCAACTAAAGCGCTATATTTTGATGGAGCAGCTGATTTGCAACTTATAGAGAAACACTGGATCATAATTGTATACTACAACATGTCAATATTCTGGAAAACATCTCAAAAGGTGGAAAGATATTTAGATCATTTAAACAGCATCTGTAATGAAGAAAGTACATGCACTGCCACACTGGCTCAGTTCAGACACGAGTTGGATGAGATAGAACATTACAATAATATGTTAAACTTCGTGAACAACTTCTTGTTCTGGAACGTGGTGGTTTGATTGATGGTGTGGAAGATTGAGCAATTACTTATTTGGAATTTTGGATGACCGATTCGCTGAAAAATACTCTAAAGACATAAAATTAATACATTGAAACGAAATCTATCTGCAAAAGTTACTTAAAATCAAACTACAATAATAGAAGCGGAAAATAATATAATACAGCGAAATAATACATAATGGATAAGCAACCACGAGAATCGAAGAACAATAAGGAATTTTTCGAGTGAAGTTCAACAAGTAAAACAGCGAGCCATAAACATAATATATTATTTTACTACGCATGTTGTTACTCTTGATGTCTTTTATCAAATTTAAGAAGAATACAGGACACCCTGATTAATACTGTAACGAACATATATCACGATACTCGACGTACACTTGCTTTCTCCGACACAATTGCAAGAACAGTTAAACGTCATATCAAGACATGTTCAAGGAGAGTTTTAGTCCTGGTCAACGTTCAAAATATTAAAGAGTTATTCAAAATGCTACAAGTAAAGGCAAGAATAACCGAGGATTACGTCATAATTGAAGTGAAGGTGCCACTACTGAGTACACTGAGTGACACTTATGAACTTAATAAAGTCATACCTATACCGCAAAGAAGAAATTTGAACTCTATCTACGTCACACCTTCTACCGACTACATAGCATTCAATTTACGAAAAGTTACCTTTATGTCAGTGACGCAGAATGATTTACAGCTCTGCATCAGATACAACTACGTCAACCTACTATGCCCCATTACTAGTCCATTATATGAACTTAAAGTGGGTCAGTATATATGTGACGTAAAAATAATCACGGATGACAGCAATCAAACATATTGTCGTAGAGAAACAAAGGAGTGCCCTGACAGATGGATTAAATTACAATCTCTTGAAACCTGGCTGTACACATGTCCGAAAATGCAAGATCCGCATATTATGCCCGTCTGGGCTGGCGACGACGAGTCTGAGCGGCAGCGGCCTTATCAGAATAGGTCAAGATTGCATTCTTAAGGAGACACGTTTTCATACAAGGTCATCGTGCTACAGGAGTGAAACATATACAGGAAGTTTCGACATCGGGAGTATGGCTGAAGAATCCATATTGAACTCTGTCATCAATACATCGACTATTCAGCAGCCATTCGTTGCTGAAAATCACAATAATACATTTTGGAAAATCAAGGACAAATACATGACTTGCTGATTCAATCTAATGAAGGATATCAAATGAAGACATACACTATGTTATGATATATATACTGTATCATAGTAGCCGCAGCAATAGTAACGGCAGTTATCTACATGTATAGAAGAAAACTATATTATATCCCACGGCGAGACCAGACGACGCGACCCCGCGGCCCCGCGCCTGAGCAGCCCACCGCCGCCGCTACCGACCGAGCGCCATGCACTCAGCGGTCCGCGCACTGCGGATAAGACTACATACACAATGTTTGACAAGATTATTAAGTTCGAATATAAAATAGACGAATAATATTTTTCCATATGTACGAGTAACCCGTACATTTTTATATGTTAACGTAATTGAGCGAGCTCGTGTTTGACGTCATTTTAATGCATTGTACACATGTTTTCTTTTAAAATAAAGGAGTCAATCGTTTTGGGCCCACTTGAAATTTCAAGACCTCAATGGTATTATATACAAAAAAAGATACCAATTTATTATCGTAAATTGCATAAATATTTTATGAAAATCTAAACGGAATCAAGAAATCTGAAAAATAGAGTTGTTTTGATATTTGTTAGCAGCAGTTACGCAAATCGAATTGGCATAACGAATCTGTCAGTTTGTTACAAATTATTTTTATATTTGTTCTTACATCCATGATAATTATTATTACTTAACTTAATAGGTAGTTATATATTATTGGTTTGCGTATAGACAATCTTCATAAAATAATATCACTTAACTTTATGACGTAGCGTAAAGTTAATGATTAATAATTTAACTATAACGAATTATACTTAATCAGCTTATTGATATTCCATAATATATCAATAAATTGCTCGAATTGGTAAGTCGAGTTCACTGCTAAATTGAGACAGACTCTGCATTGACCGTAAGATAAAGATGAGACTCGAGTAGAATTTTGTGACTCGAGTCACTGGCTTTTATCATGACACTTTAGTTGTAATCGAGTTTTGAGTTATATGAATTAACTATTTACAGTCCCTACATCGATTGAAGTTTATAACTGGAGTTGAGAATAGCGATTATCTTAGTTAAAGCTTTTTAAATAGGTACCTTTATTAAATAGTAATATGTGGCAACATCGACGGCTCCGTGGCGCAGTGGCTTAGCAATGAGTTGTTGCGCTGGGGACGCGGGTTCGATTCCTAACGAAAAAGTATTTGAATGGCTACAAATTATTGTTCCGGGTCTGGATGTTTGTCTCGTGCAATTTATGTTTGTAAACTGCTCCACGACACAGGAGAAAACTTAGTGTGAAAACTTTTTTTTAAAAGTGAAAAAAATCAAATATGAAATAAAATACAAATATTTATTATTTATTTATTTGTAGTATTTCAAAATCTATAAACTGCTTTTCGCATATCCACAATCGCTTCATTTTTCAAAATAATGCCACACTGACGATTTTGTTTGTTATTGCATTGTTGTCTTCATACTTTAAACAAACAAGTATATTTAAATCACCTTTCATGTTACAGCACTACTTATACTAAGTAACAAAAATAAACAACAAATGATAGCAATCATGATATAATAAATCAAACTAAGTTCATATTTGACTACAACATGCCAGGTGCAAGTTTGAATTTGATGTAACCAGTGACGTCATCCGCGGCGGCTTATACTACAAGTGAATTAGTGAACTGACATCTATCTAGCGCTCCCTGAATTTACATGTGCGCCGAGTTGACTCGGTAACTCGAGTGCAAGGACTCGAGTATTTTCACCTGACAACCGAGTCACACAAATTCACCTCGATTGAATCGAATGAAAACAGATTCGAGTTGCATCACTACTGGAAGAATAAAAAGTGTGGTTAATGTTATTTTAAAATATTTTTGGTAGCAAAATTAGTAAATAGCAAAGTTTATACTTGTTTGTTTACAAGACAATAAAATAAATATCGTCTCATCGATGCACAAGTGTTTAACATAATATGGAGTTTAGACCTTTTATTTTTTTTTGTGTCGCATGGTAAAATTATCAATGACATTCGAAATTGGAAAATGAAAATTTATGAGTATCAGCATTAACATAAGAGTATGTATGTAATACAAGAGTTTAATAATAAGATATATTATTTATAATGAATTACCTAAAAAAATGACAAACACAGGTCTTAGAACCTTATTAGTGACTTAAAGTAACAAAGTATTAAAGTTTTATGTTATTAGTAAAATCTAAATTAAATAATAGATAGAGTAAATACACAAAAGAAGTTTTTGTGTATGTTAGAAGAAATAAGCACCATGGATCGAGGAATTTAAGAAAGCTTCTATTTGATGTAGCTCATCGGCTTTGAAGAGCGATTCATTTAACTGCATTTAGATATAAATACCTTATGTATTCAGTGTTTCTCCATAAACTTGATCAATACCAAATGGCATCAAACATGGATCCTGAATTTATGCCAGTCAGAGTTTAGTTAATTAATATAAGAGTATGTATGTAATACAAGAGTTTACTTTTACACCTAGAATTTTGAAAACTATAAGATATATTATTTATAATAAATTACCTAAAACAAATGACAAACACAGGTCTTAGAACCTTATTAGTAAGTTAAAAGTGACAAAGTATTAAAGTTTTATGTTATTAGTAAAATCTAAATTAAATAATATATAGAGTAAATACACACAAAGAAGTTTTTGTGTATGTTAAAAGAAAATTAGCACCAATGGTCGAGGAATTTTAGAGCTTCTCTATTTGATCTAGCTTCATCGGCTTTGAACAGCGATTCATTTAACTGCATTTAGATATAAATTCCTATGTACTCATTGTTGCTCCATAAACTTGACAATACCAAATGGCATCAAACATGGATCCTGAATTTATGCCAGTCATAGTAGATAGATAGTACATATATTTATGTAAATAAGTAGTACTTGTACTAGAAGCAAATACACAGTTTGCATAAGTATTGTTACTTAGTTAAGCCATTTTTACTTGTGTAATGGTTATACTTTGTTGATCAGATGCTTCATTATGCTTAGACTGCTGTGTTGTTAACTCCAGAAAGGAATATTATTTTTTCATTTACTATCAGATAATTAATATAAAATAATATCCTTTTCCTACATGAAACCAGTGAAAATAAGAAATCAGACAACTTTACAAATATTGTTGATGTAATCCATAATTAATACTTAGTATTTGGTCATCTGTAGCTGATTAATGTTGTATATTTTATAATAATTTCTTGATTATTTAGCATACAGGCAGCAACAAATACTGTCAGAAATATGGAAATATAGTTTATTTACATTGAAGTATAGTATATATATATACTTATATCTCTTATTATTGAAAATGTCCTGTTTTCAACAATATCATATGGATGTGTTTTTAGCTTTTTCCATACAAGCATAAACATAGACTCCACATACTATTTAGATTGCAATAAATATAGAAAACTAATATATTGACAATAATTATTTAGTATAGTACACTCTTTACAATATTCATTAACTTTTTCAGATGGATTGCTTAGAATAAAATGTATGTCTTGTAGGCTGAAATCTTGCAGAGCTGCTCTAAGCAGAGACAAAAAGTGTATGGATATTGAAGACAACAGTCTTATATCACATAAAATATCCTTATGATCCTAACAATTTATAAATGGACATGTTATTATCATATTATTTTGAGAAAATCTTTTGAATGATAATGACTGACAATAATAAATACAATTAAATTATACATGTGTTTTGTTATCCTTACACAACTAGTTTAAAATATCTCACTTCATATTTACCAACATAATAAACATGATATTACCTAGTCATTTTGGCTTTAATGGTGTTTGGGGTTATAATAACTAATCAGTTAATATATTTTAAAGCAAAGTTAGTTGCAACTTTACTAACCAACCAAGATGTATTAAAATAAAGTCTTGACACCGCGCCTGTCTGTCTGTCTGTTCCATATTATAGACTATTGAAATGATTACATTAATAAATACAGTGGTATTTTACTTTGTGTTTTATCCTTATACAACCAGATTAAAACATCTTTCTGACTTATATAGCATGTAAAGGTATATTATAAATGAACATATTATCTTTAATTCATTTTGGCTTTAATCATATTTATTTAATTACTGTAATGGTGTTTGTGATGTATATTCACTAATCAATCAATACATGTAAAAATAGCCTCCACACCATGTTTCTTTGTCAGTGTACTATTTTTGCCGGAACTACTAAAAGGATTTTTCATCAGTCTAAAAGTACCTATAAATGCTGAATGTACCTGCAACTTTGTTTTATGCTAATTTATTTTTCTATTCTATATAGACTATTCTAACTCATAATACTAATAGACAATAGCTTTTAGTTTAGGCTCAGAAGGGCTAGAACCCAGAGCCGTAAAGCCAGATTAAAAAATAGTTTAGTATCTTTTAGGTTATTGTGATATTCATATTTTAATTTCTCAGTATTCCCGTTAGATGCGATAAAACTAATATTAATTTTGTAACCTATAGATTATAAGGAATAAATCGACATATATTTCATTAAGTATTCCTAAAATTTGTAGTGGGCCCATTCTCCATACAAAAGAAATTGTCTCTTTAGTACCATTAGCAAGCGTTACAGTTAACAGTGTTTTATTTTGCATATATTTCATTTTTATACTTTATACCATTTTTGTTTTCTATTTGTATCAAACATTGTTAAAAGTCAACTAGGCTTACTCCATAATATTTTAATGCTGCGACCGACGCGTGAGATCATGAAGCAATCGACAAATTTTCATGCGGATTATATACTGTAATACGTTATGGACCAAGTGCCCAATATGAGTAGGAAATATGATAAAACTATTGAAATAATTAAATAAACCGTGATTTATGAATAAAGTTCGTTACTACTGGGCAAAAGTAAAAAAAAATAGGTAGGATAGATAGTTAGCTTAAGTAATGGCATAGTGATAAATAATGGAAGTAAATCAGTATCGATTACGTAGATGATTTGACTTGTCTATTTATATTGCCTGATAATTATAAATAATGCCATGATTAATAACTGATCCAAAACATCTACACTACTAGCTACTACGATTTTTATTTTAAGGTAAAAATCTTGAAAATGCTAATTTTTTGAATATTTTACTATAAGACAAGATGCAGTATCTAGCTTAAATTCTGTCTAAATAAGAGACATAAAAGTCGATGGATTTATGTGACTAGGACCTCCATAACAATGGAGTATTCTATGGTGGAAACCGATGATGGGGTTGTAATATTAAATTGAAAAAATACCTTAAAAATTTTACGTTTAGAAAATGTTATGCATTAAATCTCAGCGAAACTAAGCTAAACTAAATTATCCGTAGCTAACTTTAAAGAAAATGTATTAAGTAAACTACATGCTTACTTGTAAGTTAATTTTAATATAATGTTATTACAAGTCCAGTGAACTTGTCTACAAGACGCAAAACAATTTATCTAAAGTTTAACTTTAAAATGAAAGTTTACTGTGCTGTTAGGTCACTTTTATTTTATATAGAATGTTCTGTGTGTATTCAGTACAGGGGCTTCGGGGACTCCTTCAATAAACTGTTTATTTAATTTTAATCGTATAACTTTATTTCGATCGATTTCAGTTCTTAAATATAGTATATAGGTGCGTCGCTAGTGACCGCGGAGATGTAATGATTGCAATGGCAGTAACAGCTAACAAGAAGAGGCTTCTTTCATCGGCTTCTCTTTCTCGTTTCAAAAGCTGTCACTGGATGGAGTTAGTAGGCGCCATCCACGTCAGTGTGCTTTAAAATATTGTAGGGAGAATGGGGAAACATTGATGACATTATTTAAAACAAAATTAAAATACGTTGACAAATGAATATCATAATATATGAGCAAATGTCATTTGGTCGTTACTCTATATCTAATATAAGGAAGAAAAGTTGAAGATCCTGATTTCGTTGTCACTGATATCGGAGGAGGCCACAATGATTATCATGATGCAGGTTTAAAAGAGACTGATCATTAGTGTATAATGCACGGCTAAACGGAATAAAAGTAACAATAATAGCAAAAGTAGTAGTAATAATATAAAATTAAACTTTTAATAAAAAGTATAAGCCGACTTCACAGGACTAATAAACAATATAATTTCAGCATAACAGTTTGAAGTCGATGCTGAGTATTGTGTACAGAAACCGCGACTTCAGAAGCTACGTGAAAATTATATTAATTTTGTAGAACTTTGTAATTTGCTTTTAATTTTTATTTAACGTATAATTCTTTGGCCATTTTGAGTGGACTAAGTAATATCACAAGCATAAGGTAAAAACTTGAATGTCATCTAAAGAGTAAAATAAAAATTTATTCCCTGATTTGCCATCCTTAGGGATTGACTTTTTATAAGATAAGGGTGACATACGAGCACACAGTCCACCTGATGGTAAGGTAAGTGGCAAATGTAATGTAAAGGTGAATGGTAAGTGGCAAAATGCAGATGTGTTCTCACCCCTGAGGATTAAGATGGAATGCCCTTGCTCAGTAAAAGGGTATATTGTTCTCTCTCACCATACACGAAACACAGCAGCGTTAAGCTGCTATTTTGCTGGTATACTGTGAGGGCGTGGTCCTTCCCCGGTCAAGCCAACTTATTCGTGCTACAACTATACTACTAATATAACTCCAGCATGGCTCTACCACTTATCTCGTACGTTTTTCCTGAAGTTTATTTCTAACAACCTCTGAAGTATAAAGCATTTAATGAAAAAAGAATCATCAAAATCATGGTGATTAGTGTTGTACAGTACTGGTAGCTTGCCCTGTCACGGTTTCCTTAACGGTGTTATCCGAAGATTTTATTTCTATAAATTTTCCCTCGATTTTAGAGCCTTGTGAAAAATTAACAATGGCAGGTGACATCACGAATCGGAGTAGTTCGGTGGAATATTGTCTGCTCCAAAAACCTCTTAGAAATTGGAGGGAGTGCATTCTAACCAGTGGGATTTATTTAGGTTGTTACACTTTTATAATTAAATGAAACTAAATTTACTAATTTTATCGCTTTGAATTTTAACTTCCGGGCATATTTAGCACTTTACAGCACCCATGGTCACAGGGTATCCCCGTTACAATTTAACGCAATTAAATTTAAAAAGGTTACATTTAAATGCGATAAAATCAGTTAAATTACTTAGTTTCATTTAACATGTAGGATTGAATAATAAAATTTACTGATATTTCGAGAAATGAATTTTATTTTCTTTATAAAAATTCAAAGTTTTAGAAATTCTTTTAAAAAATACATAAACATTGTTACGCAAAGAGACAAAATCAATGAGGCAACACGGCGGTCGCAAACAAACGAAGATGAAGCCTTCCGCAGCATCTCTTTAATCAATTTTGAAGAAAAAAAAGGAGTCATTGACTTAATATTTGAATTCGTTGAGCTTAACAAAGTATTTTGATTAGGACATAAAAAAGCGACATTTTTATCACATAAAAAGGTTATTTAAAACTTGCCACATTAAGCATGACTTTGACGGCAGTGATATAACAGTGGCGGTGTAAGAATATCCATTATCCCATATCATCCCGTGGATGTCGTGCAATCACATAACCGTGAAATAGAGTTGTGAGAGTATCCGCTAACCCATATGCTCCCGCGGGTATCGTAAGAGGGAACAGAAGGAAACTAAAATAGGAAGCAGTCAAAATCAACTTCCTCATAACAACTTAAAATTATGAAAAATTGCGGTTGCTAACCCGTCTGACAAGCCTGGTAATTACGGCAAAATCCCCCCGTTGAGGCAGTCTATGGGGAAAGTCTATGTTCAGCAGGGGACTTCTACAGGCTATTATGGTTAAGATTAAAAGGCTCACAACACACTACTGGTGAAGGCATAACAGAATTTATTACTCATTACGTTTGGAAGTTGTCGTAAGAGGCAACATTAAAATACCAAGACGATATCATGTTCTGTGATACTCGGTGACAAAATTAATTGAAAGGAACCCAATAGAACTTTTTATTTTTTTTTTTTTTTTATTTTTGATTCTTAAAACGTTACCCCACACTAGGATTTTCTCCTGTATCGTAGAGGCAGTTCACAAACATAAATTGCACGAGGACAAACATCCAGACCCGGAACAATTATCTGTAGGCCATACAAATACTAGTTCCGTGCGGGATTCGAACACGCGACCCCAGCGCAACAACTCATTGCTAAGCCACTGCGCCACGGAGCCGTCATCAACTGCGTGATAAGAGGCTTATCGGTGACACCAATATGGCTAGAACCAATTTTACAGGCACAGACGCAAAGTAGCCAACCTTAAAGTGTTTTACAGGATACATTTCGGCTAGTGTGTGCAGAAATTGCATGACTTAATTCATTCCTCTCCATACCATCATCGGACCACCAGGCCCACGGCTAGTTCAACCCTTTGTTATTGACATCTTCCCTCTCCTTTCCACCATCGGACAACCAGACGTACGGCCAGTCTCTACCCTTTCGTTGTTGACTTACCACGCATTCGAACCAAATGGTTTGCTGCGTCGTTCATCATGCGTACAGCAAAGGAGTGGAATAAGTTGCCAGCATCTGTCTTTTCATCCGATTACAGTGTGGGTGTCTTCAAGGCAAGAGTGAATAGGCTTTTGTTAAGTCAGTGCGCTTCACCATCTTAGGCTACATCACCACTTACCATCAGGTGGGATTGTAAATAAGCTCTGGCTTATCTACTCAACCGTCCACGGTGACTACAGTCTCAAAAAAATTATTGCCTCACCTGTCCATGGCGACTATAGTCACCAAACGACATCTTTCGGGTTAAACGTGTACAGCGCAAAAGATAGCTGTTATTAATACAGTAAAAAATTATAGATGGTGCTATTTTAAATTTGTCATCTGTGAGAGTGAATTTTATCTGTATAATAGTAACAAAATATTTAGAAAAAAAGTGAAAATGAAATTACGCCATTTTTGTTTGTGGACTGTTAAAGTGTGAGAAATTCGATCAAAAATGTGATAACTATCTGTTTTTATACGTTATTTCTAATGTTATTGTACATCAAACTGATTGTGAAGATATTTTCTTTAGGAAATATGTATCATTACGACAATTCCAAAACATTTACATATAATAATTTAGCTCGACATTTTAATCACTATATGCGATCATCGTTTATTGATTATATGTTGTTTAAAAGGTATTCTAATCAGTTTTTTGTGTTAAATTAATGCTAAATATAAAAGAATGCTTCACTATTAACACGTTGATAGCCGTTTATAAACGAAATATCTGTTGAGATGTGCCTAGAAATTATTAAAGCTTATTTTTATTTATTTATTTACTTATTTATTAAAATTATGTTGAGTAATCATTATATACTTTTGTATATTGAGTATATAAGATATTATTGATATTGGTGTCATTTTAAAGGAATATCATGTTCTATTATAATATAAAATAATTGTCCCCACTAAATATTATACTTTTCTTGTAAAACTCGAAATAAAAATAAATACGATTCTTTTTATATTTCCATTTTAAGCTTTATTTTCAGCCTTTATTTTAATTTGACCTATTTTCTTTTAACATAATTAAATTTTGAATTATTTGAGTCTTTTGAGGATGTTTTATTTGAATGTAGCTAACGTAGTTTTTCAGTGATAATCGTTTTTGTTGAGACAGTCTCTGCGCGGCCGTAAAAATAGTGACATTTAATGCGCGGACAGGTGAGGCGAGAATCACTCGCGGGGTGGACGGTTCAATGGTTAGAATAATTAAAAATATATCACGCATTCAAACCGAATGGGTTGCTTGTCCTTCATAATGCGTACAGCAAAGGAGTGGAAAATTTGTCAGAATCTGTCTTTCCATCCAATAATAATGTGAGTGTCTTCAAGGCAAAAGTAAATAGGCCTTTGTTAAGATAAGTGTTTGCGTTTTACTATCCTCGGCTGCATCATCACTTACTGTCAGGTAAGTGGCTGACTTATAATAATTAAAATCGGTTAAGTGTGTGTGTGTGTGTAGAGTTCAGTATTTTTCCGTCATTATACGTGAACTTAGAAGAGCCCTTCTTGATACTATGCGTGTATTATGTGAGTTCGCGAATTGACCACTATAACAACTAAAACTGGGCCCAAATAGGTTGATGGTAACTAAAAGACTTATTTTACAAGTAGATTTATAGGGAGTGGTATTCAAAAAGGATTAAGAAAAACTTTTCGATTTTGAAAATAATATAATCTACATCAAATTATGCCAAGTCCGTACAAAATGTCTTAGTAAATCCATCTATTAGTTCCCATCAGTGCAACCCAAAGATATACATGTTTGTAACGAACCACCACTGTCCTAAACTATCCTGAGGGTTGTCGGCGTAAACTAAGAGTACCACGCATGAAACTGTAGGCCTAAAATAACTACTTACTAAAACATAAGCAAAAGTGGTATGTCAGGATCGGTGTTTTGGCGATCGATCCTTCCTCTCTACAGCATTACAGTAGTAATGCATAAGTCATTTTCTTCAATATTTTTTTTATTTTTTACCGTTTACAATAAAATTACAAAGTTATAATGCAGTTAGTTTTAGGTCATTTTCTATTGTAACGAAATTTTTACAAATCCAAGTGTATTTTATATAATTTTCCTTTTAACTTCGTTATACTTATTACTATAGTACATATTTTTCACATTTGCAAAAACAGCAGTTTAGTTAGTAGAGGGAGACACATGACTCTAATCAAAATTCCACTTTAAAGCTAAATATTTCGTAAACGAACCCTGAATCGAATAAAAGTTGTTCCATATCCGCAATATTTTTGAAAGATCAATCCAATGATACTCACACGTTGAATAGACGTGAAAAAAATCACCTGTATGAGAGGTATCCAAAATAAAAATGTTTTTCAAGATTTTATTTCACAACTTTGTAGGTGTAATTTATATCCATAACTGTGCTAAATCACAGATTTGTAGCACATCGGTTCGGACGGATGGACGGACACGGCGAAACTATAAGGGTTCCTTGTTGTTTAACTACGGAATCCTAAAAACTAGACCTAATAAAGGGCAGCGGCAAATTTATGAGACTTCTGGTAATACAACAACCAAACCTCCATACAAGTATGGCAATTATGCCAAATTCTCTCACATAAAAGAGGACCAAACTTAGCAACGAACTATTTATAACTTTCCTTCATAATATAAGAGGTGGTAATGACTATAGCCAACATAGTAAGCTAACCAAATGCCACTAAGAAACTATTAATGGATTGGGTATATTTCCACTTTGTTGCGGATGTTTATTTATATGTTTATTCAAAAGTTGTGGGCACTTACCATTAGGTAAGCCACAACTTCTTTGTCCCTCTTCTATTAAAAAAAGCTTAGTTACCTCATAAGACACCTTTGAGATGAAATAAAAATTTTGTTGGGTTTTATTAATTCTTCAATCGCTAGCCTTTAAGGACTCGTAAACGGATTATAAAAATTGCATCTTGCCAGAATTTTTGATAAGAACGGCTATACTTTTGCTGCTATACCTCAAAGACCATATTAAGGTAATGTTGTTTCAACGGTATCGCCGAGAAATTTAGTTCATAAGTGTGATCGAGGCTTTAGGTTAAGCAAAATTTTTATGGCTATGTCTGTCTAAAAATAGTTTAAAAGTAACCACGTAAAATCAGAAAGCAGCAACTTAGCTTATCATAAATATTCTAACAAAAATACCAAAAAATAATTTTAAAAAAGAGATTAAAACACCAACATGTTTCGATGAGTACATGTTTTACCTTTTACCATCAAAACAAAAAGTTCTCACATAAATCTCAAGAGTTATCTGCATACTCCGACTCTTTATTAAGAAAACTTTAAACATAATTTAACTTTATTTTAAAAAGTAATACAAGAAACTGCACGTAGCTTTTAGATTTTCTTCACTGCTACGTTGTAAATGAAATTTTTATAAAAAAATATCGGTAGACATTACAATCCAGGAAGAAGTTATCTCACCATTGAGCTTTTGTAAAAGAAGTGAGGGTGACAAACGGGCCCACAATTAACTGACTCTTTTATTTACCTTTCTTAAAGTAAGATTTTATTCGTTTAGGTGTTTTATATGCATGCATTGCACATGAACAATATCCAGACCAGGGAAAATAATTTATAGACCATATAAACATTTGTTTCGTGTAGGATTTGAACCCTGCAGTGCCGTAATCAAGAGCTCAGCCTACCGAGATGTTAATTACTAATCAAAATGCAGATGCGTTATCGTTACTAAAAGTGGAATGTACCATGAATGTGGGTGGGATCAGTATAAAGGGCTTCTTTCTCTGTTTAATTGTTTGAGATAAATTAGGTATTATTATCCGTCTACGCTGAAGCTCAAAAGGAGGATAGTAATTTTGACTGATATGTTGGACACAGAAACGGATATTCGCCTTATTATGTAATTCCAAATCTAGAAGTCGGGTTTTTGATAAATGATATATTGCTTAGACGAATATAATGATAATTATTTTAGATGTATAAGTAAAGAAATAACTCTTTATACAGTTGGTGTAACACTGTTCATCATCATCATTATAGTCATAGGTGTAACACTGTTCATCATCATCATTATAGTCATAGGCAATGTTCAGCAGTAGACTTTGATAGGCTGTCTCCGTAGATTACCTCATAAGAGGGATGTTTGACATAGTTGCCATGCTTGCCACGCTTGAGGTTGGCAATCGCATGTTTTATTTGTTATCAGGAAGACGTTGCTGCCAATCTCCTAAATTGTTTCGCTCTGTCGCCTTTTACGACACCCACGAGACGATATGGGATAGTGGATATTCTTGCAAATATACAGTTGTAACAATGTTTGTAGTTAAAACTTAAGAGGAGGCCCGTGCTCGCAGTGAGACGTATACAGGATGTAACTACGTTTTTATTTGAATCATAATATATGAATCCAATATATTATAACCATCGTTACGGGGCTATTAGTCAAAAGTATTTTATCGTCAAAATATTGACTGTAAACAGTTTCTGAACAGCGGTCACCGATTAGATTATCCGGCGTTCTGATTGAGGTCAATCCCTCCAATCTCATTACATTGTGCGGCTTTAGAGATGCCTGAACTTATCAGCAGTTGATTAACAAAGGCTTATTTCATTATATAAAACCTTTAAACAGATGAAAAGTTTAATGACCTCCAATGTTCTGTCACGGTGGCTATTTTTAAGGGGAGGCCTATATTCGGTAGTGGACTTTAATAGGCTGTAATAATAATAATAATAATATGCATTTTTGTCATTAATTCCTAGCGCTTCCGCTATAAATATTAAAGAAAGTTCAAAAGCAAAATTTATGTCAAAATTTAAAAAAAAGTTATCAAAAGTCATTTATCCGGTGGAAACAAAATTAGAGCATATAACTCCTGGGTAGCCTTCTTTATACTTTTGGTGTTACAAGATGGTCTCAAACGGAATTGGATGCCTTGGATAGACGAGTCCGTACATTAATGACTACGCACAGAATGCACCACCCGCGATCATCTGTCATGAGGTTGTATCTTCCAAGAAAAATTGTGGACGGGGTTTATTAAACATTAAAACCTACACAACCGTGAAGTATACAACCTCAGAGACTATTTTATTAAAAAAGATACATCACGCATTCATAGTGACGTAGTGATTAATGACAAATCATTAACCCTTAATATGTCGGCAAAGGACTGGCAGAGGCCTCATACTATGACTATAGATGAACGCAAAAGGTTTGGAATGACAAGCAACTGCATGGTCGATTTTTAAAACATTGACTAATCCTTATGTAGACATGGTTGCATCAGTACATTGGTTACAGTTTGGTGATCTTTTGCAGAAACTGAAGGTTTTATCTGTGCAATACAAGACGAAGTAATTAAAACGAACAACTACCGGAAGTACATTTTGAGGACGGCACGGTTGACGTATCTCGCGCATGTCACCGCCCTAGAGAGTCCCTCAGACATGTTATTTCCGGTTGTTCACAACTATCGAATGCTGAGTATTTGCACAGACATAACCAAGTAGCTAGAATAATACACCAGTAGCTTGCCATTAAATTTGGTTTTACTCAACAGGACGTTCCATATTATGAGTATGAACCAAAGCCAGTCCTTGAAAATAGAAGTGTCCTGTTGTACTGGGATCGGTCAATTATCACAGACAGGTTTATAGTGGCAAATAAAACTGACATTGTGGTGGTAGACCGAACTACACGCAAGGCAATAATAATAGATATCAGTGTTCCTCATGACGAAAATCTCGTGAAAGCAGAGAATGATAAAAATAAAATATATCGACTTAGCTCATTTTCGCTATATGGGATGTTGATTCTACTATTATTGTATCAATAGTTGTATCAGTCAACGGGCTTATCGGTAAAATATGGACGATTATCTGTCCAAGTTAGGTTTGGGCAAGTGGCTGAAGGGATTAATTCAAAAATCGGCCTTATTAAATACAGCTCGAATAGTAAGAAGGTGGATAATAGCCGAAATAATAATATTATATATATAGATTGTATTTATATTTATAATATTATAATTTTGTGACAATATATGTGATAATATAATAATATGCAATATTTTTATTTATTTATTATTCTGTACAATACTAATTGTGTTTTTTTTTATAGGATAGGGTGACAAACGAGCACACAGTCCACGTGATGGTAAGTGTTTGCTGTGACCCATAGACATCTACATCTATCCTCAATAAAGAATCAAAATGCAGATGCGTTGTCACCCCTGAGGGCTAAGATGGAATGCCTCGTTTCCAGTAAAAAGGGTCTCCGGTTCTCTACACTCACCATACGAAACACAGCAGCATTGAGCTGCTATTTTACGCTGGTATTCTGTGAGAATAGAATAGAATAGAATAGAATAGAATAGAATAGAATATTTTTTATTCAATATAGATCACATGTGTAATTCTTATTGAAAGTCATTTTTACTTTACCACTGGTTCGAAAAACCTCTGTCCTGGGAAGAACCAGCGAGAAACCCAGCGGGACTTTTTTTCAAAGTAAATTTTACATTAATGGTTGTACAAACTATTTAAGTACAAAATTTATTTTAGAAACTGCTTGGTAGCGACCACCTCATTCCCAGGGGTTATTATCAATCATATATTCATTTGTACTATAATAACCCTTTTATACAGTTTCAGCAATAAAACATTTAAACTTGGTAAAGAGAGCCTGTACACTTTCCGGGACCTTGTTGTAATAGCGTATACATTGCCCCAAGAATGAATTACTGACTCTGTGGAGTCGAGAAACTGGTATCACTAGCTTGTGTTTGTTCCTAGTGTTTACAGAATGTATATTACTTTTTTTACTAAAACTACCTTTGTTTTTGTGAACATGCATTTAATTTTTGTAAAAATACTGAGAGGCCAAAGTTAATATTTATTTCTTTAAATTTATCTCTAAGAGACTCTCTCGGTTTTAGGTTGTAAATAGCTCTAATGGCCCTCTTCTGTAAAACAAAATAGTTTCTGAATCAGTTGCATTTCATAGCAAAATCCCATAAGACATTATGCTATGGAAATAACTGAAATAAACTAGTCTAGCTGTCTCGACACTAGTGAGACCTCTAATCTTTTTAGCATAGGCTGCAGAACTTAGTCTGCTTGCTAGTTTGATATATGGGGCCCACTGAAGCTTTGCGTCGAGAGTGATGCCAAGAAAAACTGTGGATTCAACAGGGCTCAGTTCTTCCCCATTTAAAACACATTGGTACCCAGATTTTAACATTCGTTGTTGTAAATTTAATACATTTAGTTTTATTTCCGTTTAAATGTAGATTATTAACGTTAAACCAATGCACTAATTTTGATAAAGCATTATTCACTTCGTCACATTTAAATGATTGACGTTTAAATTTAAAAATCAAGGAAGTATCATCAGCAAATAATACTATATCATGATTATCCTCACAAGGGAAGGTAAGTCATTAATATATACCAGAAATAGGAATGGGCTGAGAATCGAGCCCTGAGGGACACCATTAGTACAGGTGACCCGGAAGAACTTTTACCATTGATAACAACTTTCTGCATTATATTACTTAAATATGAAATAATAAGTTTAAGCGCTTTGTTCTTGACACCATAGTACTGTAACTTCCTGATTAATGTCTCATGGTGAACACAGTCGAAGGCCTTAGAAAGGTCACAAAATATACCCAAAGCATTTTCCGAATTCTCCCATGCACAAAAAATATGTTTAATAAGCTCAACTCCAGCGTCAGTTGTCGAGCGACCCCTTGATAAACCGAATTGATTTTTATGTAGCAATTTATTAATATGGAAGAAACTTAAGATCTGATCTAAAATTATTTTTTTAAAAAATTTACTAAATGTTGGTAGTACAGAAATCGGTCTAAAATTGGCGGGGTCTAATGTACTACCAGATTTAAATAAAGGTATGACTTTACTATGTTTCATTAAATCAGGAAACACACCAGATTCAACGCTTGTATTAAATATAGTGGCTAGATAAGGTGCTATTATATCTATTATAGATAAAATAACTTTAACGGAAATCCCCGTAAGTCTGCCGTTTTCTAACATCTTCAATTGTTTTAAAATATTTAACGATATCTTTTGGCAATACTCTATGGAATTTAAAAGTATTTGAACAAGCCTTTACATTTTGTTTAAGCAATGATTCGGCGACAGTAGGAGAAGAATTTAATGATTTTGTTGTCAAAGGAACATCAGTAAAATGTTTCTCAAAAGCCATAGCAACTTCTTGATCAGATCGAGTTAAACTGTTGTTAATATTCAATTGAAAATCCGAGTTGCGCGGTTTGACCTTGCCCGTTTCACTATTTATTATTCTCCAGGTCATTTTAATTTTGTTGGATGCAGCGTGGTCCTTCCCGGTCGAGCCGACCCATTCATGCTACAACTATACTACTAATATAGCTGCGGCATGGCTCTACCACGTATTAATCATTTATGCAAAAATACAATTAAAATGCTTAACAACCAAATTTACAATTATATAAAATTACAATAAAAATTTAATTTACAATCAATATTAAATTAAAATTATTATAACAATTAATATAAAAATTAGATTATGAAAAAATTACAATTAAGTATATAAAACTTACAATAAAAATTACAAGTCAAATCTCATCAGTATAAATAAAATAAAGTATAAAATATCACAAAATAATAATAACAATATTTGTCACAAAAAATATGATTATTTTTAAAAATGTCATCAAAAATTTTAAAACATTGAAAGTTATATAATAGCATCAGCATGTAGAAATTCGTCAACACTATAATAACATTTTTCCAGTAGGAACTTTTTTAAGGTATTTTTGAAACTATTCTTGTATAACATATTTTTTAAGTCAGTAGGTAATCTATTAAATAGAAGTACTGATCGATATTGAGAACAGTGTCTAGTCATTACCATACAATATATACAATCAAAAGTCAATAGCTGAAAATAGGCCTCCACAATAAATTGCCTGTATCCTGGTTTTGTGGTGCCAAGATCGGGAATTGAGCCCGAGGCTCATAGCGTCGCAGCTAAATACTTATTTCAAGATGCTATAAGTTCCTTCTGCGTAGATCGGACCAAAAATGAATAATTTTAAAGGGAAGATAGTCGTGGTTAACTGTAAAGATGTTGTAAGATGTTGTGAAGTACCCGAAACGTCGAGCATATAAAATAAGATAAATAAAACTAGATAAAATATGTAGAAACAAGTTTCACTTAACGATTTACTTATTTTACACACATAAACACTCACGCCTGTCACCCTGAGGGGTAGGCAGAGACTACGGACTTCCATTTGGCACGATCCTGGCACACCTCTCTCGCCTCCTTTACATCCATATATCTACGCATACACGCTCGTCGGTTAAGGGTACTCCTTACTTGTTTTATGATTTATTACTCTCTTAGCTAGACAAACCCTTTTCACTCTTGACTTAAAATAAATTTTTGATTAAAAAAATAAAAACCAATTTCAAAAATGTATAAGAATATAGCTTCTGAACTCGATGCTAAGACATAACGTATCGATGAATTAAAATCCCGATTCCAGTAGCTTTCATGTGTAAACTATTTTATTCCTTTTATATAGTATAGAACATATTACTAGAACTCGGTAAGTAAAGAAAATTATAATTTATGATGAATTTGAAACCAAGATTGTTGCGAAATTATTAATTTAAAAACGCTGTATTGCTTCATAGAGATCTTAAAGTAACTTAAATTAAAAAAATAATAAAAAAACCCCGAAGGAAAAGAGATGATGACCTTCAAACGTCTGAAAAGATTTTCTTGAATCATAGCTAAGAACACTTTCGATCAAGTTACCTTTCAAGGTAAAAAAAAAAACTAAATATAAATCGTTTTGGGAGCTACGATGTCACAGACAGACACACACATACACACGTTAAAGTTAAACATATAATACCCCTCTTTTCCGTCGGGGGTTGATAAGAAATTACATTTACTTTTATCAAAAATACATGTAAGTAATTGACATCTATTTCACCCAAATGACGTCGTAGTGTGCTAAATAGAATGAGACCAATATGTAGTGATAAAAAAACATAGTGTCTTCGTTTTTGTCAATTTGTTAAATGTTTCGGATTTTGAATAAAATACTGTTTGATTTCTTACTTGGCTCGATTTATAATTTCATTGATAATATACAATAACCCTTGCGTTGACCATTTAGATATTAAGATATTTTAATTATCAAATAGTGTTTGCACCTACGATATGCACAGACGCAATGGTACAAAGGTTTTTTTTTACAATTATTGTAACCAACCGTTTTTCTCTTACTCGTAGGCTATGTCATCGAATTCGTCACCAAATCAGATCAAAAACGTAATAGTAATGAATGTAATCGTTAACAATATTGTTTAACATGTAAACAAACATGTTTATTACGATTACATTAATCATTGTAAAATGTTAAAGTTGAAAAAATTTACTTTGCCAATATCCGCTCAATAAAATAAAATGATGTGTCTTACCTAGTTTGAAGAGCACCTCCCGCCCTCCCTCAATTGCGTGCACTATCCTCGTCACCACTAATTCCAGCACCACTACTCCCACCACCACTACACTAGGAAAGACACACTACCAACGACAATACGACACGTATTTCGCCTCTACACGAGGCATCTTCAGGTGTAGTAGACTCTACGGTGCCTGACCGCTAAGTAATTTCCGCAAAGTTACGCCTGATTCTATTAATTATCATTATAAAATGTCAAGTTATGAGTTTATTATTTCTTTTTTATGTTTGATAAAGGTAGGGAACTATTCAGCACACTCGATAACGTTATCGTTATTACAAGTTAAAATTAACTACTGCTTTGATAACTAAAAAAAAAAAGAAATAATCCCTAAGTATACCTACAAAAATAAATAAAAAACGCCACCATAAAAACGTATATTTTCTGAATTAGAGACGAGCTTAGTATTTTATCGAAATGTGAATTTTCCAGGAAAATACACAAAAATTCAATAGCTTATAGCTAATAAAATGATTCAATTAAAATGTTCTTTCGATCTAAAAATGCGCATAGACTTTTATTAATTTAAGTTAGCGGGTAGAGGCTTTTAATTGAGTAGATTTTTGCAGAAGTTCCTTATAGCGTATGTTCACAACTTAAATGAATGAAATTCTATTTTACTGGTTGGATATACTTTTGGGAGTGACAGACGGGTTATCTGTCTGTTTCCGTCTCTTAGAGATAACGGTGATTAACGTAAAGTAATATTACTGCTTTTATTTGTCCCAGTACTGGGGACAGAACTATCTTATTTCTGAGAAGGTAATCATTTTTTAAAAATTAAATAAGGGTGACAAACGAGCACACGTTCCACCCTATAGCAAGCGGACACTGTGGCCCATAAGTATCTACATCTATCCTCGAACAAGAATTAAAATGCAGATACGCTGTCACTCCCAAGGACCAAGATGGAATGTCTCGTTTCCAGAAAAAAGGGTCCGCGGTTCTCTACACTTACCACGCTGGTATTCTGTGAGAACGCGATCCTCCCCCATTCGTACTGCAACCAATACAGCTGCAGCTTGACTCTACCACGTAGTGAATTAGTCCGCAAGCAGGCAGTTTCGCACTGCTTCAGTGCGGGTTAACGGACTTAACATTTCCACTATATATTATTTTCCTTAGATATGAAGGTTTCTTTATGATGTTTTCTTACACCGTGGGGCACGTAGAAATCAGCATTTTAAATTACAATTTATAATTTTGGTGGCACCAGCGATTGATCCCGGATTGTACGCGAACTTTATAATTTACTTTAAATAATCATGCGGTGTAAGATCCACTACGCAACATCATCCCGTGGGTGTCGTAAGAGGCGACAGAGGGAAGCAAATCAGTAGATGGACAGTAGCGTCTTCCTAATAACGACAAAATAAAAAAACTGCGCTTGCCAACCCGCTTGCAAAGCGTGTCAACTATGGCAAATGTCCCCCATAAAAGGCAATCCATGGGAGAGGTCTATATTCAGCAGTGGACTTTAATAGGCTGTAACGGTAACGGTAAAAAGTGCATGCGTAATCGCACGACATTTTTTATCAAGTTATTTTTCTGCTAAAGCTAATTTTTTTTACTTTGTTTACTCTTTCTTGGGTGTTTTGTATAGAATAGAATATGTTTTTATTTTATATAGAGATTACAAGTAAAATTATACAATAAGAACACTGGTTGTACATACCTTCAAAATTTATTTAAGAAACAGCATGGGAGCGACCACCTTATTCCCAGGGGATATTATCAACAATGTATTCATTTATATTATTATAATTCTTTTCATGCAGTTGTTTTAAAATAAAATATTTAAACTTGTTAATAGAGAACCCTTGTTTATCTTCTGATACTTTTATCTGATATTTAATATATATATATATATATATATATATATATATATATATATATATATATATATATATATATATATATATATATATATATTGCCCCATAAATTAATTACTGACTCTGTGGAGTCAAAAACTGGTATCACTGGCTTGTGTTTGCTCCTGGTGTTTATGGAGTGTATATAATTTTTTACAAAATAAATTGAGGTTTATACCAACATCGGAGTCCTTATTTTGTCGCTTCCACCTATAGTTCACAGGCACAAATACACAATAAAATAAATCGCATCATTTTTACGTATAAAAATCTTTCTTAAATCTAAAAATTAAAAAAGAATTATTTTATTGCGAAATACAAACATACAACTGAATTCTTCCGATGACATTTTGTTTCTATTTCGGCTTCTATTACAACATAATATTTATATTAAACGCGACTTAACTAACTGTAAATGAAACTCATTTGTCTTTGTCTCAGAATCACTTCCTGTCTACGGCAGGGGTTGAGAAAGTGTGTAATTGACGCTGCAAAACGGCAGTCAGGTGTCTCAAATGTTATCCCATTTTGATTTAATACCTACGTGAAATTCGCAAATTTTCTTGTGTATGTTTTATGTAATTAAAGGGCGGTTTTAACACGTAGTTACCCTACTTATTGATTACTGTGTAATTACTGTGTATGGTACACAGTAATGATTGTACTTTTATATTATTTATTATGATAATTACTCATCGTCATCATCATCAATATGTAAGTAATGACCACTGCGGAACATAGGCCTAAAAAGGTAATATTGCCATAGTAGCCATGTTTGGCGGGCGGGTTATCAACCGCAGTTTTGTATTATTTTGAATTGTTGTCAGTAAGATGCTGCTGTACTTTCCTATTTCGGCTTTCCTCTCTGTTGCCTCTTACGTATTAAACATCTGGTGTAAACGAGATGGTTATACTAGTATCTATCGTAAGCGGTAGAATCTTTCTGTGATTTCCCGTTGTTGCCTCTTACGACTCCTATGAGAACAAATGAGATGGATTCTCTGACGCCGCCACAACACGGCATAGTAAAATATAGAAACACGCACAAAGAAACCGAAACACGGAGAAGTTCACTATACAAATAAAAAAAAATCGGTTTCTGAATTAACTTACTATTATACGTGGTAGAGTCATGTGGACTGTGTGCTCGTATGTCACCTTTCTTTGAAAAAAAAAAAACTAATTTACCTAAAGAATATTATGTCGTATGTCTTTACAAAAAACATTTACAATTTCATTTATTGTTAGGACCTATTTGTAGGTAAATTGCATACTCGTAAATTATTCAAGCCGTAATGCGATTTTAATGCGCTCGGCCCAAACGAGAACCGATACTTTATCATTTAATATTTTATTAACATTAAACACACTGAATGGTACATTCAAATTCATATTGTATGAATTATAAGTTAGTGCTTGACTGCAACCCCATCTGATTGTAAATAGTCATGCTATATCCAGCGCGAAACGAATTTATTAACAATAAGAGAATCTCGTCTCGTCTCATGGGTGTCGTAAAAATGCGACTATGAAACACGTTTTAACAAAATTCTTTAGATCATCGCCAGTATGCGTTAAAGGTACGATACGTCTAATATTGCAATTAAACGTAGTGAATATATTCTCTTTGATTGCAATCATCAATCCGCCTGTCAAGCGGGCAAATCCTTCCTATAACGGGAGAGGCACGTTGATAGAGAAGAGGAAACAAGAGATGTACGAAATATTATGTATTAAGCTTCGCATCAGTATAAGGCAGGCATATTATTATGACATTGCATATATGATTTTGATGACATTCGATTTGACTAAATATTGTATAAATATCATATCTAATTATTAATATATGATTTAATTACGTCATTGCACATTAAATTACAATACAACTTATGTGAAGCATTTCTATATAATTACCTACACTAGTCACAAAAATAAAGCGATATAAAAAATCTAATTTTTGGGTAATTTTCAACAAGCTGTAATTAAGAGGAAAATGATCGTAAAGCAAAAAAAAGCAAATTGTAGCTCCAAGTGTCTACTTTTCAGATCTGGCCATGAATTTTTTATCATGTATGGTTCTGAGTAACTGGAGAAACTACCGAAAAAAATTCCAAATTTTCGTTCGTCCATTTTATCCAAGTTATCCAAATATGGTTAAATATGTGAATTTTTATCTTTTTTCAGTCAAAGTTATCCCATCGAAAAAAAAATTCGTCAAAAGCCATTCGTAGTACCTCATGGGAATGTCATGCAGTTTTTAAACCTCCTTCAATTTCGTATACGATCATTATTTCCAGAGTTATTGATTATCAAAGTTAAAAGAACTTTTTCCTTTGATTGATAATAATAACTCTGCGGCAAATCATCGGACAAGCTTTTGATTACTTCAAATTAAAGGGCATTAAATTTCCTGAAAAGAGTTTTAGTTAAATAATGAAAATCTTTTTGAAGCCCGTAGACCTTTTTAAGACGAGAAAAATTTTTGGTAGTTTTAGTATCACTACAAATCAAACAAGTTAAAAAATTATGGCAAGATCTGAAAACTAGACACTTGAGCTACGATTTCTTGTTTTGATATTTGCAGTACGATCATTTTCCTGTATGATCATTTTCCTCGAGTTACTGTTTGTTGAAAATGACACAAAAATTTAGATTTTTTATATTCCTTAATTTTGTGACTAGAGTATAATATCAATAATATAATGAAATAGTTTAACTGTAGTAATGTAGTAGATTTAATTGTACCTGTCATATTTTTATACCTAAGTGTTGAATGCAGCTAACTTAATTTTTTCAAAGATCTATTCTGTCTGTACTTTTACCTGTATTCACAAATAAAATAAATTGGAATTTGATTTTGAATCTATATTAGTCCATAAAGTCCGTTAGTGTCATAAGAGCGACTAAGGAAAACCCAGGCCTCAAAGTTTCTTTAGATAGCTGTGTAACCATCCCGCTTACGTCTGACACATTAGATCAAAACTCGACATGTGAAGCACGACAGATATAAGAAATCTTCCTCGTAACGGAGGGCTCCATCCAGCAGTTTGTTCATGCATGTATTTGTAATTTATGTGCATAAATAATCATAGAACATAGACCTCCATAATAGATTACCTCATAAGAGTGATACTTGTCAAATTTGTCACGCTTGACAGGCGGGTGGATGCTGTTGATCATCTCTTGTTTAATTTACCTCATCACCTCTTACGGCACTACCGGGATGATATAAGATAGTATAACCCATGGGCATACACATGGGTAGTAATTCTATACACTGCCACTAGATCTACAAGGTACATTGACTAGAAAAATCCTAGGTAAAAGATCGTAAGTAAATTATCTTGTTAATGACTTATATGCTATCCTAATCGAATAAAGGTAAAATATATAAACCAATAAAATAAATAAAATTTTATATTTCTTTTCTATTATATTATAGACCACAAATAAATACAATGGATCCCTGATCAAAACATAAATAATATAAATTGACATTTACATTTTCCTTCTTCAAGAAACTAAGACAATATTTGATGACCAAATGTGAAAATTATACCAAACCTTTCCAGAAAAGTACAAAACAGAGTAAGGTCCTAGTTTTCTGTATGTATTGGAATGTGAGTGAGTTGTCAATACATATTACTTTCCAGGTAACTTTTTCCATCCAATATGTTCCTGCGACGAAATATCTGGACATATAAGTAAAAAATTTATCTGTCTTATCCATGTTATCCCATTCGGAGAAAATATGTACACAATTTGTTTTAGAAAATTTTGTGACAATTTGCGTTATTACTTATATTTTTCTACCAACTTCTAAAAGGAGGAGGTACTCAATTCGAGTGTATGTTTTATTGTTCAACACACATTATTTTACGTCATACTTACAAAACAGCACTTGGACATCAATGGAAGCATATAAATCTTGTACTCTCGTATCCGCCCGTTCCGTGTTCAGTCTGATGCAATAAAATATTATGGGATTTTTAAATATTCATCAATAATAGTGAAACGTTTTTCCGGGCAAATCAAAGTATTTTTATAGGATAGGATAGTGACAAACGAGCACACAGTCCACTTGATGGTAAATGGTTGCTGTGGCCCATAGACATCTACATCTATCCGCGATTACGAATCAAAATGCAGATGCATTGTCACCCGTGAGGACTAAGATGGAATGCCTCGTTTCCAGTATAAAGGGTCTCCGGTTCTCTACACTCACCATACGAAACACAGCAGCGTTAAGCTGATATTTTATGCTTGTATTCTGTGAGAGCATTCCATTCGTGCTATAACTATACCAGCAACATAGCTGCAGCATGACTCTACTACGTAAAAAGTATAAAAGAGTAGATCATTTTATTTCAATATTTACACATAAGCTATTGAGTGTTAAACAGAACTGCAAAAAAATGTGTCTCTATAATATATTATGTATGGGTGTTGCTTATTAAGATAACGTATGGAACCAAACATCCGATGAACAAAATAGCACACTGTCTCGTTGACCGTTGGTCTGGTAGTCATTAGCGTAAATGTTGATCATGGGTTCGAGTCCCAAAATCAGTTATTGTGTTTTTTTTTGTCAAGAAATTCAGCAACAGTCCGGAGTCAGGAAGTTGGCGGTGCTTCACCCCGTGCCTCATAAAACATGTAAAGACGTTTAAGTTACGCTTGGTCTTCCTCCGGTCGTATCAGATTGCAATCCTATCGCATCTTACTAAGATAGTAAGGGAATAGAGAGTGCAAATATGCTTGCGCACACACTCGTACTATATGCTTGCGCACACACTCGTACTATATCCCTGTCCTAAGCAGTTGTCTTTTAATTGAGTAGATTTTTGCAGAAATCCCATATAGCGTATGTTCACAATTTAAACGAATAATACAATTTTCCTAGTTGAAGAGCTCTTATAATATTTCCGTCATAACAATGAATATACGTTTGGAACTGTCAGACTACTGCTTTTATTGCTTATATTTGTCCCATTGCTGGGCACAGGCCTCGTTTGCTTTCTGAGAGGGTTATGAATTAGTCCGTAAGTAAGTAATTATTTAGCGCACTTCACATAGCCAATAAATATTATATTCATCAGACATGCAGGTTTCTTTATGATGTTTTCTTACACCGTGGGGCACGTAGAAATACATCGCTTTAAATTGCAATTTATTATTTAATTGGTGCCGGCGGGAATTGAACCCGCATTGCTCCTTAAAATGTACGGCAAGCGCCTACTACAAGCATTTACTGTTATCGTGTTTAATAATTTTAGTTTTAGGTGTATTCCTATAGACATTTATATATTGCGGTCTTATTAAAATTACCATTTAGCAGCGGCATATGAATATCACATATCCCATATCTTCCCTTGGGTATCGTAAGAGGTGACAGAGGGAAATTTAAACAGGAGATGAGCAGCAGCATCTTCCTGATAAGAACTTAAAATAATGACAAAACTGCGGTTGCCAACCCGCCTGCCAAGTGTGGCAACTATGGCAAATATTCCCCTATGAGGCAATCTATGGGGGACACCTACATATGTTCAGCAATGGACTTTAATAAGCTGTAACGGTAACGGTAATGGATGTTATCAACGGAGTATTAAAAATATAGAAAAAAATAATTTGCTTAGTCTCGTCCGCATATTTGACACGATATTAAATTTTTCAGAACGTTATTATTAGTTAAAAAACCTGGTTATTTTTGGGTTGGCCTTCGCGTGATCGCAACATTTTTTTTCATCAAGTGCATGCGTGATCACGACATTTATTATCAAGTTTTCCTCTACAAAACTTATATATTTTTACTTTTAAGTTATACACTTTAAAGGTTTTTGTATATAATAGAGTAGAATATTTTTTTTATTTAATATAGATTACAGGTACAATTATACAACAAGAACACAAGTTGTACAAACTAACACTAAACCTATTTAAAGAAACAGCTTGGAGCGACCACCTCCTTCCCAGGGATATTTTGAACCATTTATTAATTTATATTATAATAACCCTTTTTATAAGTTTTGTTTAATAAAATATTTAGACTTGGCAATAGAGAAACCTTGTTTATTTTCTGAGACTTGTTGTTACAGGGTATATATAGCCCCATAAATTAATTACTGACTCTGTGGTTGAGAACAATCGAGAGTCGAGAAACTGGTGTCACCGGCTTGTGCTTTCTCCTGGTGTTTACGGGGTGTCTATCACTTTTTTATTAAAACTACTTATGTTTTTTTTTCTATATTAAATTTTCTTAAATATACCGAGAGGCCAAAGTCAACATTTTTATTTCTTTAAATTTTTCTTTCAGAGACTATCTCGGTTTTAGATTGTGAATCGTTTTTACGACCCTCTTCTGCAAAACAAAAAGAATTTCTAAATCAGCCGCATTTTCTCATAGCAAAATCCCAAAAGACATTATGCCATGGAAATAAACTAATCTAGATGTCTCGACACTAGTGAGACTTTTAATTTTTTTACAGCATAAGATGCAGAGCTTGCTAGTTTAGATATACGGGGGTCCCAATAAATTTATATTAAAATAGATAAAATTTAAAATATCAAGATTTATACTTAGCCTCTTACTACATCAGATTTGGCAGACTACAAATCTTCGCAAAGAACACCGATCCCAACCAAGGATGATTAGCGAAGCTTAGATTGAATTTGAAAATCTAAATCATTTTATTATAAGAATTCTTCCAATAATAAGTTTTCCAATAATAAGATTAAAATAAGAGAGCCTTGGATGCATGGCCTCATTCCATTGCTAAGATCGACAGGGTTATACAATCATTTCTTTTCATTTTACGATATATTGGAACGAAGTTCCTTATCGGATGGTACGAATTTGTCGGATGAGGGCTAGGCGAGAAAAAGTGTAAGATTTTTCCGTCACAACCCCTTCTGACGTAGTGTAGACGGTCTTGGCAGCTATAAGGAAGCGAGATGGAATAATATCCATCTCCCTCGCACTTTTTCTTACCTTGCCATGAAATAAATATTATTTTATTTTAAATGACGCTTCATTTTAATAGACGCTAGTAATTCATTTATTTGTATTTATCAATAATATAATACGTTTATCAATAATAATATACAAAAGGAACTTCGTTCCAACCGAGTGTTCTACGACACTCACACATGTTTTTCAAAAGGGAGATTTTAATGTAAAGTTTATAAAAGTCAAGATTTTGTCCTAAAACAGATTGCTACTTTGACTTTTACAACGTTCCATGTTGGTCGTATGGCTGAAAACGTTGCAGGCGAAATTCAACCGTAATGCAGAGCGACAAATTGCGATTCTAACGCGCGATAGATCACCCCACCCAGCGGCGTTTTGCTAGTGTGTCGACGTTGCATGCGAGTACCGCCGCCAGCAAAGCCCTGTCACACGAGATGAAAAGTGGAAATAGCGACAGAACGGCCGTACTATAAATACATGAACTTCTGAAAATGATATATTATATACACGTATTAAGGGCTGATTTTTTTTATATTTTATTTGCAGGCTATTTAACTATTGAGTACTGAGTAATAAAATCTCTTTTACTATAAACTACAGTCCTATTGCAGCGTATTGTCCCCGGTCGAACTATTACGCTCCCGCGTCTTTCCGTTTTAAACAATCAGTACGTTGGGGTGAAACTAATATATGTGTAAAATATATCTTCTATATGATTTTGCGTCAAATTGCGAAGTTTTCAGGAGATTTTGACAAAGTTTAAACCAGCGGGCAGTAGATGTCGACAGTACCTCAATTTCTTAAGGGCCTAAGCGTACAAAATAGTTTGAGGTTTATACCAACATCGGATACTTGTTTCGCCGTTTCCATGCACAGACACTAAAATTCACATGCATAATACACAAAGTCACATCACTTTTACGTATCAAAATCCACTTCAAACAATTACTTAAAAGATAAAACAGGGCAACATTCATGGTATCAATTGACATCAGGACGTCAAACACCTCAGTCCCTCCGTGACTATGGGTGCTGTTAATCGTCTGAAACGTCAGAAGCTTTGGCTTTCGTTCGTATTCATTACGAAATATATGACGAGCTCCGTCCAAGATGTACAATAATAAAAAAACTTGAACGTTATTAAATTAAAAATTTTTTTCAATTTAAGTAATCTAATACCGTTTTGAAATGAGGTGAATGACTGGAGAAAAACGACTAAAGAAGCCATAATATCTCTCTTTCCAGTTTATTATATAAACAATTGAAATTCCTTTAAAATAATCTAAAGAGAATATACTACACTCTGGCAAAAACAGCGCACCTATGCTTGAAAATATTGTTAGTCAAAGCTACTGCTTTTTGTAAGCTTTTTAAGAATAGGAACAAAGTTCATTAAGGAATAAAGAGACAAACGAGCATAATTCACCTAATGTTCTCAGATCAAATGCCGGTCACGGCGGCCAGTTTCAATGGAGACTTTCTGCGCAGAACAGTTTTATAGTGCTCCAGTGCAAACACAGGTGCGCTCTCGTAGTACGATGGGACGGCAATCTCTTCCTTCTAACGCTTAAAGCCTTGATAGCTCAGGGCTAAGCGCTTTCTGTAAATACCATAATACGTAATTCAGGTTCGATCCCGCCGGCACTAATGAAATTGTTAAAAAGATCGTGAAAATCTGCACGTCTGAGAAATAAGAAAAAAATCGAAGACGTGAAGTTTGTCAACATGCATTGGAACTGCGCAGCGGACATTTCCTTGCCCTAAAACCTTCTCAGAAATGAGGAGGCCTGTGCCTAGCAGTGGGATTGTATATAGGCAACTTCTTTATTAAGTAACGCAAAAAGAATTATTTTATGAAAAAAACCTACAACGTAATTCTTGCGCTGACATTTTGTTCCTATGTCGGCTTCTATTGCAACATAATATTATATTAAACGCGACTTAAGTAACTGTAAATGAAACTCATTTGTCTTTGTCTCAGAATCACTTCCTGTCTACGGCAGGGGTTGAGAAAGTGTGTAATTAACGCTGCGAAACGGCAGTCAGGTGTCTCAAATGTTATCCCATTTTGATTTAATACCTACGTGAAATTTGCAAATTTTCTTGTGCATGTTTTATGTTATTAAAGGGCGGTTTTAACATGTAGTTATTCATTACTGTGTATGGTACACAATAATAAATGTGCTTTAAATATAAAAGCACATTTATTATTATCATGAATGTGTCGCTCTTATAATGATATGGTTTCGACAGAGTCAGGTAGGGACATTGACCTCTATGACAATAATACAAATAAACTTCGCACTCAACTGTTCCACTACTTAAAGTCAAATCCACATTAATTTTTTATCGTCTTTAATTAATATAAAAAAAAAAACTTTCACTAAATTGTCATAAAATTGTTTAACAATTTTTTTTTTCATTGATATGTTTACGTATAATGCATGTTGCAACTGTATGTACGCGTTTTTGGTTTGTATTCCAGCTCAAAACTTTGTATATGTTAGGTATTTATGTTACGTAAAAGTGAATATACGAGTAATACTCGTAAACTGTTGTGTACATCCAATAAATTAATAAATAAATATCGAAGTTTGATATTTTTCATCATCATCATCATCATTACAGCCATTCACAAGTTCACTGCTGAACATAAGCGTTAATATTTTTAATTAGATACAATAAAATTTACATTTATAAATCTCAAGCTAATATGCAAAGATTAGCATTTAACATAATACATTTATGTACATTACATTTGAAATACGAGTATATATTATACAATATTTAAAACCTATTATAAAAATAAATTTTATATTATGTACTGTGATAATAACTGATCATCATCATCATCACCATTACAGCCCGTAAAAGTCCACTGCAGAACATAGGCCTAATAGGAGGGATATAGCGATAGTAGCCATGCTTGGTAGGCGGGTTACCAACCGCAGTTATGTATTATTTTGAATTGTTATCAATAAGATGCTGCTGTGCTTTCCTGTTTCGGTTTCGCTCTGTCGTCTATCGTCGTAACATATTTTACATTTGGTTTAAACGCCTCTTACGACACTTATGAGAGCAAATGGGAAAGTAAAGATTTTCTAACGCCAGCACGGCATATCACGGCGAACAAGTAAACAGAAACACGGAGAAGCTCACTATACAAAGAAAATTCGGTTATTGAACAACTTACTTTTATACGTGGTAGAACCATGCTGCAGCTATGTTATGGTTGTAACACGAATGGGTTGGACTAACCGGGGATGGACCATGCTCTCATAGATTACCAGCGTAAAATAGCAGCTTTATGCTGCTGCGAGACACAGCAGCATAAAGTTGCTATTTCACGCTTCTCTATAATTTAAAAAAAAGTCGCTTTCCGCCGTCTGTACGCTTAGATCTTTTAAAATATTCAAGAGGAAGGTTTATAAGTATAATAAATGCATATTATATATATTATATAATTCTTCAGTCCATGTGTACGTGACTGAACTCCTTCTAAACGGCTGGACCGATTTTGATGAAGTTTTGTGTGTTCACAATTGGACGCGGTAGGTGGTGTTGTTGTCGAGATCCAGAAATCAACCGTGCGAAGCCGAGGCGGAACGCTAGTATGGTATATTTAGAGAACCGGAGACCCTTTCCACTGGTAACGGGGCTTTCTATCTAAGCCCTCAGGAGTGTATCTGTATTTTGATTCTTCATGTAGGATAGATGTACTACCCGTGCGGTTAAAGAATGAGATTAAATATGGTGTCGCCTCTCGCTCGTACATTAGCGCTATCTATACTCATACCCGCCGGTAAAGACTACAAAAAAAATACGTTACGATATGCGTTTTCCGTACGTTCTATAACTTCAGTCCAACATGTCATTTGAATCAATGATACCAAAATGCCATAATCTACAAAAAAAATCAGACCGGTTTCGCTAATTTGTGAGCTACAACGCGTTCTGCGAGTTTTCTTCATAATTATTGTTGATTTTGATTGTAATAAAACTTCAAGAGCAAATATAGTATTACCAGGAGTTATCTAGACCAAATTTTATCCGAAATATATGGAGGTTTTATTAAAATAGAAATATCGATAAGATAAAATAAATTATCTTTAATGATTATCTTAAGTCTAAATAACGCCACATTAATAGCAGTCCCATAAATCCCACCCAGGCGAAGCCAGAGCCGGTCGCTAGTTATAAATATTATTTAAAAATTAATGTACCTACTTGGGTATACTATACTTCTTTCGAATATTTCCCATTAATAGAACGTTTTCAATTAACCAAATAATACAACGCTATAACGATATACCGTTATAAGCGGGTTTACGCTACTGGTACTGTGCATGTTGATTGTACGGGCTCGATGAGCCGCCAATTCTAATCCCATTCTTTATCCGTACGGACTGTAGATGTCTATGTACTATAAGCATGCACTTGTCATAAATTAGACTGTATGCTCGTATGTCACCTTATTCTATAAGAAAAAATACTTATGTACCAAGAGAATATTATGTCGCATTTTTTAGAAATAACATTTACAATCTCATTTATTGTTACGACCTATTTGAAGGTAAATTGCATACTCGTAAATTATTCAAGCCGTAATGCGATTTTAATGCGATCAGCCCAAACGAGCCCGATACTTTACCATTTAATATTTTATTACCATAAAACATTATCATTTAATATTACACAGAATGGTACATTCAAATTCATATTTTATGAAATATAAGCTAGTGCTGGACTGCGACCCCACCTGATTGTGAATTGCCATTTTGGGCGCGAAAACAGATTTGTTAACGGTAAGAGGTAGCTCAGATGGTTAGCGCTCGCTGTAAGTTACACAGTACGCGAGCAACCATGGTTTGATCCCCGCCGGCACCAATGAAATTGTTAATTGCAATTTTAAGTGCTGATTTACCACGTGCTCAGCGGTGAAGGAAAACATCGTGAGGAAACCTGCATGTCTGAGTAAAGAATTCGAAGACATGTGAAGTTCTCAACACGCATTGGGGCAGCGCGGCGGACATTTCCGCCCTAAAACCCTCTCAGAAATGAGAGGCCTGTGCCAACAGTGGGACATGTAGGCTGTAACCTTACTTTACCTTTACTTTTAAGAGAATTCCGTTTCGTCCCGTGGTTTTGTAAGGCGACTATGAGTAATGCCATGTAAATCTCTCGGTTTCCGATAGATGGCATTTTAACAAACTCGTTTACATCTGATGTAAAATACGCGTATTGGCAACGATCAGCAGCAATAAATCTGGTAATGCAGTCATCAATCCGCCTGTCAAGCGTGACGATTAAGGCAAATCCTCTCTATAACGTGAGAGGCACGTTGACAGAGAGGAAGAAACAAAAGAATACATTAGTCCATAAATTCCCGTTAGTATCGTAAGAGGCGACTAAGGAAATCTCCAGACCTCATGGCCTCCGCTAAATAGCGGTGTAATCATCCCGCTTACGCCAGACGTCCTAGATCAAAAATCCTCCAGTGAAGCGTGGCAGATATGAGAAATCTTCCTTATAACGGAAGCTCCATCCAGCAGTGGACTTTACTCCCCTATGAAAACGATATAAAGATTAACTCCTTAATAATCCTTTTGCATTCTTTTCCTTTTGGCACCGGCAACACGTAGCGTTTTGCATGCGCAAATAATTTGTGCAATAAAATTGCGCAAAAAATGTGTAAAAATTTGCGCAAACAATTTATTCAAAAATTGCGCAAAGAACATGGTGCACTACATAACGTCCACACGATAGCGTCTTGCATGCAAAAGTTTTACAAACTTTTCGCAAGGAACATGATGATGTGCCGTCTTAACTTACATGCTTGCTTGTGCAACTTTAGTTTGAGATACGAGTAATTAAGCATTCGTGCAAGCCATTTGCACGGTAAACCGTTTTGCCGGCATAGCGTATAATGTGCAAATTAAATTTGTGCAAGTAAGATTGAGATATTGATTTAAAATTTACGGCAAGCGCCTACAAGCATTTACTGTTATCGTGTTTAATAATTTTAGTTTTAGGTGTACCGAAAAAATATCACCGGAAAAAATTTGTTCTTCCTATAGACATTTATATGTTGCGATCTTATTAAAATCACCATTTAGCGACGTATGAATATCACATACCCCATATCTTCCCTTGGGTATCGTAAGAGTGACAGAGAACTTAAACAGGAGATGAGCAGCAGCATCTTCCTGATAAGAACTTAAAATAATGACAAAACTGCGGTTGCCAACCCGCCTGCCAAGTGTGGCAACTATGGCAAATATTCCCTATGAGGCAATCTATGGGGAACCTCATAAGCTCAGCAGTGGACTTTAATAAGCTGTAACGGTAACAGTAATGGATGGTATCAATGGTGTATTAAAATATAGAAAAAATAACTTGAGTCTCCTCCGCGTATTTGACACGATATTTAATTTTTCAGAACGTTATTATTAGTTAAAAACCTGGTTATTTTGGGTTAGCGCTTCGTGATCGCATAACATTTTTTTTCATCAAGTGCATGCGTGATCGCACGACATTTATTATCAAGTTTTTCCCCTACAAAACTTATATATTTTTACTTTGTATACACTTTTAAGGGTTTTTGAATATAATAGAATAGAATATGTTTTTATTAATATAGATTACAAGTACAATTATACAATAAGAACACAGGTTGTACAGACTACTACTAAACCTATTTAAAAAAACAGCTTGGAAGCGACCACCTCATTCCCAGGGATATTTTGAACCATTTATTAATTTATATTTTAATAACCCTTTTATGAAGTTTTTGTTTAATAAAATATTTAGACTTGGCAATAGAAACCTTGTTTATTTTCTGAGACTTGTTATTATAGGGTATATATAGCCCCATAAATTAATTACTGACTCTGTGGTTGAGAACAGTCGAGAGTCGAGAAACTGGTGTCACCGGCTTGCTTTCTCCTGGTGTTTACAGTGTCTATCACTTTTTATAAAACTACTTATGTTTTTTCTATATTAAATTTTCTTAAATATACCGAGAGTAAAAGTCATATATTTATTTCTTTAAATTTTTCTGAGACTATCTCGGTTTTAGATTGTACGAGTAAATAGTTTTACGGCCCTCTTCTGCAAAACAAAAATAATTTCTAAATCAGCCGCATTTTCTCATAGCAAAATCCCACAAGACATTATGCCATGAAATAAACTATTCTAGATGTCTCGACACTAGTGAGACTTTTAATTTTTTTACAGCATAAGATGCAGAGCTTGCTAGTTTAGATATATGGGGTCCCAATAAATTTATATTAAAATAGATAAAATTTAAAATATCAAGATTTATACTTAGCCTCTTATTACATCAGATTTGGCAGACTACAAATCTTCGCAAAGGAACACCGATCCCTATCAAAGATGATTAGCGAAGCTTGAATTGAATTTTAAAAATCTAAATCATTTTATTATAAGAATTCTTCCAATAATAAGTTTTCCAATAATAAGATTAAAATAAGATAGTCTTGGATGATGGCCTCATTCCATTGCTAAGATCGACATGGGTGATACAATCATTTCTTTTCATTTTAAGATATATTGGAACAAAGTTCCTTATCGGATGGTACGAATTTAGCGGATGAGGGCTAGGCGAGAAAAAGTGTAAGATTTTTCCGTCACGACCCCTTCTGACGTAGTGTAGACGGCCTTGGCGGCTATAAGGAAGCGAGATGGAATATATCCATCTCCCTCACTTTTCTTATCTTGCCATGAAATAAATATTATTTTATTTTAAATGACGCTTCATTTTAATAGACGCTAGTAATTCATTTATTTGTATTTGTTTATCAATAATATAATACGTTTATCAAAAATAATATACTACAAAAGGAACTTCGTTCCAACCGAGTGTTCTACGACACTCACACATGTTTTTTTCTTTAATATTTAAAAAAGGGAGATTTTAATGTAAAGTTTATAAAAAGTCAAGATTTTTGTCCTAAAAACAGATTGCTACTTTGACTTTTACAACGTTCCATGTTGGTCGTATAGCTGAAAACGTTGCAGGCGAAATTCAACCGTAAATGCAGAGCGACAAATTGCGATTCTAACGCGCGATAGATCACCCCACTTGCCAGCGGCGTTTTGCTAATTGTGTCGACGTTGCATGCGAGTACCGCCGCCAGCAAAGCCCTGTCACACGAGATGAAAAGTGGAAATAGCGACAGAACGGCCGTACTATAAATACATGGACTACTGAAAATGATATGTTATATACACGTATTAAGGGCTGATTTTTTCTGTATTTTATTTGCAGGCTATTTAACTATTGAGTACTAAAGAGTAATAAAATCTCTTTGCTATAGAAACTACAGTCCTATTGCAGCGTATTGTCCCCGGTCGAACTATTACGCTCCCGCGTCTTTCCGTTTTAAACAATCAGTACGTTAGGGGGTGAAACTAATATATGTGTAAAATATATCTTCTATATGATTTTGCGTCAAATTGCGAAGTTTTCGGGAGATTTTGACAAAAGTTTAAACCAGCGGGCAGTAGATGTCGACAGTACCTCAATTTCTTAAGGCGCCTAAGCGTACAAAATAGTTTGAGGTTTATACCAACATCGGAACACTTGTTTCGCCGTTTCCATACAGACACTAAAAATTCACATGCATAATACACAAAGTCACATCACTTTTACGTATCAAAATCCACTTCAAACAATTACTAAAAAGATAAAACAGGAGCAATATTCATGGTATCAATTGACATCAGGACGTCAAACACCTCAGTCCCTCCGTGACTATGGGTGCTGTTAATCGTCTGAAACGTCAAAGCTTTGGCTTTCGTTCGTATTCATTACGAAATATATGCGACGAACGTAAAGCTCACGTCCAAGATGTACAATAATAAAAAACATGAACGTTATTAAATTAAAAATTTTTCAATTTAAGTAATCTAATACCGTTTCGAAATGAGGTGAATGACTGGAGAAAAACGACTAAAGAAGCGCCGCTGATATCCTCTCTTCCAATTTATTATATAAACAATTGAAATTCCTTTAAAATAATCTAAAGGGAATATACTACTCTGGCAAAAGCAGCGCACTTATACCCCGCTTGAAAATATTGTTAGTCAAAGCTACTGCTTTTTTATGAAAGCTTTTTTAAAGAATAGGGAACAAAGTTTATTAAGGAATAAGGGAGACAAACGAGCACATAATTCACCTAATGTCCTCCAGATCAAATGCCGGTCACGGCGGCCAGTTTCAATGGAGACTTTCCATCTGCGCAGAACAGTATTATAGTGCTCCAGTGCAAACACAGGTGCGCTCTCGTAGTACGATGGGACGGCAATCTCTTCTAACTTCTAACGCTTAAAGCCTTGATAGCTCAGGGGCTAAGCGCTTTCTGTAAATACCATAATACGCGAGTGATTCAGGTTCGATCCCCGCCGGCACTAATGAAATTGTTAAAAAAGATCGTGAGGAAATCTGCACGTCTGAGAAATAAGAAAAAAAAATCGAAGACGTGAAGTTTGTCAACATGCATTGGAACTGCGCAGCGGACATTTGCTTGCCCTAAAACCTTCTCAGAAATGAGAGGAGGCCTAACAGTAGCAGGATTGTATATAGGCTGTAACTTTAACTTTATTAGTAACGCAAAAAATTATTTTATTATGAAAAACAAACCTACAACGTAATTCTTGCGCTGACATTTTGTTCCTATGTCGGCTTCTATTGCAACATAATATTATATTAAACGCGCAAGTAACTGTAAATGAAACTCATTGTCTTTGTCTCAGAATCACTTCTGTCTACGGCAGGGTTAAGAAAGTGTATGATTAACGCTGCGAAACGGCAGTCAGGTGTCTCAAATGTTATCCCATTTTGATTTAATACTACGTGAAATTTGCAAATTTTCTTGTGCATGTTTTATGTTATTAAGGGCGGTTTTAAATGTAGTTATTCACTCAGAATTTTTAGTTCTCTCAGAAATGAGAGAGGCCTGTGCCAGCAGTGGGACGTATATAGTGTAACTTCTTTTAACTTTACTTTTTAAGAGAATTCCGTTTCGTCTCGTGGTTTTTGTAAGAGGCGACTATGAGTAATGCCATGTAAATCTCTCGGCTTCCGATAGATGGCATTTTAACAAACTCGTTTACATCTGATGTAAAATACGCGTATTGGCAACGATCAGCAATAAATCTGGTAATGCAGTCATCAATCCGCCTGTCAAGCGTGACGATTAAGCAAATCCTCTCATAACGTGAGAGGCACGTTGACAGAGAGGAAGAAACAAGAATACATTAGTCCATAAATTCCCGTTAGTATCGTAAGAGGCGACTAAGGAAATCTCCAGACCTCATGGCCTCCGCTAAATAGCGGTGTAATCATCCCGCTTACGCCAGACGTCCTAGATCAAAAATCCTCCAGTGAAGCGTGGCAGATATGAGAAATCTTCCTTATAACGGAAGAGGCTCCATCCAGCAGTGGACTTTACTCCCCTATGAAAACGATATAAGAGATTAACTCTACTTAATAATCCTTTTGCATTCTTTTTCCTTTTTGGCACCTGCAACACGTAGCTTTTTGCATGCGCAAACAATTTGTGCAATAAAATTGCGCAAAAATGTGCAAAATTTGCAAACAATTTATTCAAAAATTGCGCGAACATAGTGCACTACATAACGTCCACACGATAGCGTCTTGCATGCGCAAAAAGTTTTACAAACTTTTCGCAAGGAACATGATGTGTGCCGTCTTAACGTACATGCTTGCTTGTGCAACTTTAGTTTGAGATACGAGTAATTAAGCATTCGTGCAAGCCATTTGCACGGTAAACCGTTGCCGGCATAGCGTATAATGTGTGCAAATTAAATTTGTGCAAGTAAGATTGAGATATTGATTTAAAATTTACGGCAAGCGCCTACTACAAGCATTTACTGTTATCGTGTTTAATAATTTTAGTTTTAGGTGTACCGAAAAAATATCACCGGAAAAAATTTGTTCTTCTATAGACATTTATATGTTGCGATCTTATTAAAATCACCATTTAGCGGCGACGTATGAATATCACATACCCCATATCTTCCTTGGGTATCGTAAGAGGTGACAGAGAAACTTAAACAGGAGATGAGCAGCATCTTCCTGATAAGAACTTAAAATAATGACAAAACTGCGGTTGCCAACCCGCCTGCCAAGTGTGGCAACTATGGCAAATATTCCCTATGAGGCAATCTGGGGAGACCTACATAAGCTCTGCAGTGGACTTTAATAAGCTGTAACGGTAACGGTAATGGATGGTATCAATGGTGTATTAAAATATAGAAAAAATAACGCTATCTCCTCCGCGTATTTGACACGATATTTAATTTTCAGAACGTTATTATTAGTTAAAAACCTGGTTATTTTGGGTTAGCGCTTCGCGTGATCGCATAACATTTTTTTCATCAAGTGCATGCGTGATCGACATTTATTATCAAGTTTTTCCCCTACAAAACATATATTTTTACTGTATACTTTTAAGTTTTTGAATATAATAGAATAGAATATGTTTTTATTTAATATAGATTACAAGTACAATTATACAATAAGAACACAGGTTGTACAGACTACTTACTAAACCTATTTAAAGAAACAGCTTGGAAGCGACCACCTCATTCCAGGGGATATTTTGAACCATTTATTAATTTATATTTTAATAACCCTTTTATGAAGTTTTGTTTAATAAAATATTTAGACTTGAGAAACCTTGTTTATTTTCTGAGACTTGTTATAGGGATATATAGCCCCATAAATTAATTACTGACTCTGTGGTTGAGAACAGTCGAGTCGAGAAACTGGTGTCACCGGCGCTTTCTCCTGGTGTTTACGGAGTGTCTATCACTTTTTATTAAAACTACTTGTTTTTTTCTATGTTAAATTTTCTTAAATATACCGAGAGGCCAAAGTCAACATATTTATTTCTTTAAATTTTTCTCACAGAGACTATCTCGGTTTTAGATTGTACGAGTAAATAGTTTTTTGGCCCTCTTCTGCAAAACAAAAATAATTTCTAAATCAGCCGCATTTTCTCATAGCAAAATCCACAAGACATTATGCCATGGAAATAAACTATTCTAGATGTCTCGACACTAGTGAGACTTTTAATATTACAGCATAAGATAGAGCTTGCTAGTTTAGATATATGGGGTCCCAATAAATTTATATTAAAATAGATAAAATTTAAAATATCAAGATTTACTACTTAGCCTCTTACTACGTCAGATTTGGCAGACTACAAATATTCGCAAAGAACACCGATCCCTACCAAGGATGATTAGCGAAGCTTGAATTGAATTTGAAAAATCTAAATCATTTTATTATAAAATTCTTCAAATAATAAGTTTTCCAATAATAAGATTAAAATAAAGAGCCTTGGATGGATGACCTCATTCCAATGCTAAGATCGACAGGGTGATACAATCATTTCTTTTCATTTGATATATTGGAACGAAGTTCCTTATCGGATGGTACGAATTTGTCGGATGAGGGCTAGGCGAAAAAGTGTAAGATTTTTCCGTCACAACTTCTGACGTGTGTAGACGGTCTTGGCTATAAGGAAGCGAGATGGAATAATATCCATCTCCCTCACACTTTCTTATCTTGCCATGAAATAAATATTATTTTATTTTAAATGACGCTTCATTTTAATAGACGCTAGTAATTCATTTATTTGTATTTGTTTATCAATAATATAATACGTTTATCAATAATAATATACTACAAAAGGAACTTCGTTCAACCGAGTGTTCTACGACACTCACACATGTTTTCTTTAATATTTAAAAAGGAGATTTTAATGTAAAGTTTATAAAAGTCAAGATTTTTGTCCAAAACAGATTGCTACTTTGACTTTTACAACGTTCCATGTTGGTCGTATAGCTGAAAACGTTGCAGGCGAAATTCAACCGTAAATGCAGAGCGACAAATTGCGATTCTAACGCGCGATAGATCACCCCACTTGCCAGCGGCGTTTTTAATGTGTCGACGTTGCATGCAGTACCGCCGCCAGCAAAGCCCTGTCACACGAGATGAAAAGTGGAAATAGCGACAGAACGGCCGTACTATAAATACATGGACTACTAAATGATATGTTATATACACGTATTAAAGGCTGATTTTTTGTTTGCAGGCTATTTAACTATTGAGTACTAAAGAGTAATAAAATCTCTTTGCTATAGAAACTACAGTCCTATTGCAGCGTATTGTCCCCGGTCGAACTATTACGCTCCCGCGTCTTTCCGTTTTAAACAATCAGTACGTTGGGGTGAAACTAATATATGTGTAAAATATATCTTCTATATGATTTTGCGTCAAATTGCGAAGTTTTCAGGAGATTTGACAAAGTTTAAACCAGCGGGCAGTAGATGTCGACAGTACCTCAATTTCTTAAGGCGCCTAAGCGTACAAAATAGTTTGAGGTTTATACCAACATCAGGTACTTGTTTCGCCGTTTCCATGCTGAGACACTAAAATTCACATGCATAATACACAAAGTCACATCACTTTTACGTATCAAAATCCACTTCAAACAATTACTTAAAAGATAAAACAGGAGCAACATTCATGGTATCAATTGACATCAGGACGTCAAACACCTCAGTCCCCTCCGTGACTATGGGTGCTGTTAATCGTCTGAAACGTCAGAAGCTTTGGCTTTCGTTCGTATTCATTACGAAATATATGCGACGAGAACGTAAAGCTCACGTCCAAGATGTACAATAATAAAAAACACTTGAACGTTATTAAATTAAAAAAATTTTTTTTTCAATTTAAGTAATCTAATACCGTTTCGAAATGAGGTGAATGACTGGAGAAAAAACGACTAAAGAAGCGCCGCTGATATCCTCTCTTTTCCAGTTTATTATATAAACAATTGAAATTCCTTTAAAATAATCTAAAGGAATATATACTACTCTGGCAAAAGCAGCGCACTTATACCCCTTGAAAATATTGTTAGTCAAAGCTACTGCTTTTTTATGAAAGCTTTTTTAAAGAATAGGGAACAAAGTTTATTAAGGAATAAGGGAGACAAACGAGCACATAATTCACCTAATGTCCTCCAGATCAAATGCCGGTCACGGCGGCCAGTTTCAATGGAGACTTTCCATCTGCGCAGAACAGTATTATAGTGCTCCAGTGCAAACACAGGTGCGCTCTCGTAGTACGATGGGACGGCAATCTCTTCTAACTTCTAACGCTTAAAGCCTTGATAGCTCAGGGGCTAAGCGCTTTCTGTAAATACCATAATACGCGAAGTAATGGGTTCGATCCCGCCGGCACTAATGAAATTGTTAAAAAGATCGTGAGAAATCTGCGTCTGAAATAAGAAAAAAAATCGAAGACGTGAAGTTTGTCAACATGCATTGGAACTGCGCAGCGGACATTTGCTTGCCCTAAAACCTTCTCAGAAATGAGAGGAGGCCTGTGCCTAGCAGTGGGATTGTATATAGGCTGTAACTTTAACTTTATTAAGTAACGCTTAAAGAATTATTTTATTATGAAAAACAAACCTACAACGTAATTCTGCGCTGACATTTTGTTCCTATGTCGGCTTCTATGCAACATAATATTATATTAAACGCGACTTAAGTAACTGTAAATGAAACTCATTTGTCTTTGTCTCAGAATCACTTCCTGTCTACAGCGGGTTAAGAAAGTGTGTAATTAACGCTGCGAAACAGCATCAGGTGTCTCAAATGTTATCCATTTTGATTTAATACCTACGTAAAATTTGCAAATTTTCTTGTGCATGTTTTATGTTATTAAAGGCGGTTTTAAATGTAGTTATTCACTCAAATTTTTAGTTCTCTCAGAAATGAGAGGCCTGTGCCAGCAGTGGGACGTATATAGGCTGTAACTTTACTTTAACTTTACTTTTAAAGAATTCCGTTTCATCTCGTGGTTTTGTAAGGCGACTATGAGTAATGCCATATAAATCTCGGTTTCCGATAGATGGCATTTTAACAAACTCGTTTACATCTGATGTAAAATACGCGTATTGGCAACGATCAGCAGCAATAAATCTGGTAATGCAGTCATCAATCCGCCTGTCAAGCGTGACGATTAGGCAAATCCTCTCTATAACGTGAGAGGCACGTTGACAGAAGGAAGAAACAAAAGAATACATTAGTCCATAAATTCCCGTTAGTATCGTAAGAGGCGACTAAGAAATCTCCAGACCTCATGGCCTCCGCTAAATAGCGGTGTAATCATCCGCTTACGCCTGACGTCTAGATCAAAAATCCTCAGTGAAGCGTGCAGATATAGAAATCTTCCTTATAACGGAAGGCTCCATCCAGCAGTGGACTTTACTCCCGATGAAAACGATATAAGAGATTGACTCTACTTAATAATCCTTTTGCATTCTTTTCCTTTTTGCACCAGCAACACGTAGCGTTTTGCATGCGCAAATATTGCAATAAAATTGCGCAAAAAAAAATAAAAATTTGCGCAAACAATTTATTCAAAAATTGCGCAAAGAACATGGTGCACTACATAACGTCACACGATAGCGTCTTGCATGCGCAAAAAGTTTTACAAACTTTTCGCAAGGAACATGATGTGCCGTCTTAACACATGCTTGCTTGTGCAACTTTAGTTTGAGATACGGTAATTAAGCATTCGTGCAACCATTTGCACGGTAAACCGTTTTGCCGGCATAGCGTATAATGTGTGCAAATTAAATTTGTGCAAGTAAGATTGAGATATTGATTTAAAATTTACGGCAAGCGCCTACAAGCATTTACTGTTATCGTGTTTAATAATTTTAGTTTTAGGTGTACCGAAAAAATATCACGGAAAAATTTGTTCTTCCTATAGACATTTATATGTTGCGATCTTATTAAAATCACCATTTAGCGGCGACGTATGAATATCACATACCCCATATCTTCCCTTGGGTATCGTAAGAGGTGACAGAGGAAACTTAAACAGGAGATGAGCAGCAGCATCTTCCTGTAAGAACTTAAAATAATGACAAAACTGCGGTTGCCAACCCGCCTGCCAAGTGTGGCAACTATGGCAAATATTCCCTGAGGCAATCTATGGGGAGACCTACATAAGCTCAGCAGTGGACTTTAATAAGCTGTAACGGTAACGGTAATGGATGGTATCAATGGTGTATTAAAATATAGAAAAAATAACACTTAGTCTCCTCCGCGTATTTGACACGATATTTAATTTTTCAGAACGTTATTAGTTAAAAACCTGGTTATTTTGGGTTAGCGCTTCGCGTGATCGCATTTTTTTTCATCAAGTGCATGCGTGATCGCACGACATTTATTATCAAGTTTTCCCTACAAAACTTATATATTTTTACTTTGTATACACTTTTAAGGTTTTTTGAATATAATAGAATAGAATATGTTTTATTTAATATAGATTACAAGTACAATTATACAATAAGAACACAGGTTGTACAGACTACTTACTAAACCTATTTAAAGAAACAGCTTGGAAGCGACCACCTCATTCCCAGGGATATTTTGAACCATTTATTAATTTATATTTTAATAACCCTTTTATGAAGTTTTTGTTTAATAAAATATTTAGACTTGGCAATAGAGAAATTGTTTATTTTCTGAGACTTTTGTTATAGGGTATATATAGCCCATAAATTAATTACTGACTCTGTGGTTGAGAACAGTCGAGAGTCGAGAACTGGTGTCACCGGCTTGTGCTTTCTCCTGGTGTTTACGGAGTGTCTATCACTTTTTATTAAAACTACTTATGTTTTTTTCTATATTAAATTTTCTTAAATATACCGAGGCCAAAGTCAATATTTATTTCTTTAAATTTTTCTCACAGAGACTATCTCGGTTTTAGATTGTACAGTAAATAGTTTTACGGCCCTCTTCCAAAACAAAAATAATTTCTAAATCAGCCGCATTTTCTCATAGCAAAATCCACAAGACATTATATGGAAATAAACTATTCTAAATGTCTCGACACTAGTGAGACTTTTAATATTTTACAGCATAAGATGCAGAGCTTGCTAGTTTAGATATATAGGGGTCCCAATAAATTATATTAAAATAGATAAAATTTAAAATATCAAGATTTACTACTTAGCCTCTTACTACGTCAGATTTGGCAGACTACAAATATTCGCAAAGGAACACCGATCCCTACCAAGGATGATTAGCGGCTTGAATTGAATTTGAAAAATCTAAATCATTTTATTATAAGAATTCTTCAAATAATAAGTTTTCCAATAATAAGATTAAAATAAGAGCCTTGGATGGATGACCTCATTCCAATGCTAAGATCGACATGGGTGATACAATCATTTCTTTTCATTTTAAGATATATTGGAACAAAGTTCCTTATCGGATGGTGGAATTGTCGGATGAGGGCTAGGCGAGAAAAAGTGTAAGATTTTTCCGTCACAACCCCTTCTGACGTAGTGTGACGGTCTTGGCAGCTATAAGGAAGCGAGATGGAATAATATCCATCTCCCTCGCACTTTTTCTTACCTTGCCATGAAATAAATATTATTTTATTTTAAATGACGCTTCATTTTAATAGACGCTAGTAATTCATTTATTTGTATTTGTTTATCAATAATATAATACGTTTATCAATAATAATATACTACAAAAGGAACTTCGTTCCAACCGAGTGTTCTACGACACTCACACATGTTTTTTTCTTTTATATTTAAAAAAGGGAGATTTTAATGTAAAGTTTATAAAAAGTCAAGATTTTTGTCCTAAAAACAGATTGCTACTTTGACTTTTACAACGTTCCATGTTGGTCGTATAGCTGGAAACGTTGCAGGCGAAATTCAACCGTAAATGCAGAGCGACAAATTGCGATTCTAACGCGCGATAGATCACCCCACTTGCCAGCGGCGTTTTGCTAATTGTGTCGACGTTGCATGCGAGTACCGCCGCCAGCAAAGCCCTGTCACACGAGATGAAAAGTGGAAATAGCGACAGAACGGCCGTACTATAAATACATGGACTACTGAAAATGATATGTTATATACACGTATTAAGGGCTGATTTTTTTTTTGTATTTTATTTGCAGGCTATTTAACTATTGAGTACTAAAGAGTAATAAAATCTCTTTGCTATAGAAACTACAGTCCTATTGCAGCGTATTGTCCCCAGTCGAACTATTACGCTCCCGCGTCTTTCCGTTTTAAACAATCAGTACGTTAGGTGAAACTAATGTAAAATATATCTTCTATATGATTTTGCGTCAAATTGCAAAGTTTTCGGAGATTTTGACAAAGTTTAAACCAGCGGGCAGTAGATGTCGACAGTACCTCAATTTCTTAGGCGCCTAAGCGTACAAAATAGTTTGAGGTTTATACCAACATCGAGTACTTGTTTCGTTTCCATGCACACAGACACTAAAATTCACATGCATAATACACAAGTCACATCACTTTTACGTATCAAAATCCACTTCAAACAATTACTTAAAAGATAAAATAGGGCAACATTCATGTTATCAATTGACATCAGGACGTCAAACACCTCAGTCCCTCCGTGACTATGGGTGCTGTTAATCGTCTGAAACGTCAGAAGCTTTGGCTTTCGTTCGTATTCATTACGAAATATATGCGACGAGAACGTAAGCTCACGTCCAAGATGTACAATAATAAAAACACGAACGTTATTAAATTAAAAATTTTTTTCAATTTAAGTAATCTAATACCGTTTCGAAATGAGGTGAATGACTGGAGAAAAACGACTAAAGAAGCCCGCAATATCTCCTCTTTTCCAATTTATTATATAAACAATTGAAATTCCTTTAAAATAATCTAAAGGGAATATACTACACTCTGGCAAAAGCAGCGCACTTATACCCCTTGAAAATATTGTTAGTCAAACTACTGCTTTTATAAACTTTTTTAAGAATAGGAACAAAGTTTATTAAGGAATAAGGAGACAAACGAGCACAAATTCACCTAATGTCCTCCAGATCAAATGCCGGTCACGGCGGCCAGTTCAATGGAGACTTTCCATCTGCGCAGAACAGTATTATAGTGCTCCAGTGCAAACACAGGTGCGCTCTCGTAGTACGATGGGACGGCAATCTCTTCTGACTTCTAACGCTTAAAGCCTTGTAGCTCAGGGCTAAGCGCTCTGTAAATACCATAATGCAGAGTAATTCGGGTTCGATCCCGCCGGCACTAATGAAATTGTTAAAAAGATCGTGAGGAAATCTGCGTCTAGAAATAGAAAAAAAAAAAATCGAAGACGTGAAGTTTGTCAACATGCATTGGAACTGCGCAGCAGACATTTCCTTGCCCTAAAACCTTCTCAAATGAGGAGGCCTGTGCCTAGCAGTGGGATTATATATGGAACTTTAACTTTGTTAAGTAACGCTTAAAAATTATTTTATTATGAAAAACAAACCTACAACGTAATTCTTGCGCTGACATTTTGTTCCTATGCGGCTTCTATAACATAATATTATATTAAACGCGACTTAAGTAACTGTAAATGAAACTCATTTGTCTTTGTCTCAGAATCACTTCCTGTCTGGCAGGGTTGAAAGGTGTAATTAACGCTGCGAAACAGCAGTCAGGTGTCTCAAATGTTATCCCATTTTGATTTAATACCTACGTGAAATTTGCAAATTTTCTTGTGCATGTTTTATGTTATTAAAGGGCGGTTTTAACATGTAGTTATTCATTACTGTGTGGTACAATAATAAATGTGCTTTAAATATAAAGCACATTTATTATTATCATGAATGTCGCTCTATTGATATGGTTTCGAGAGTCAGTGGGGACATTGACCTCTAACACAATAATACAAATAAACTGCACTCAACTGTTCCACTACTTAAAGTCAAATCCACATTAATTTTTATCGTCTTTAATTAATATAACTTTCCTAAATTGTCATAAAATTGTTTAACAATTTTTTTTCATTGATATGTTTACTATAATGCATGTTGCAACTGTATGTACGCGTTTTGGTTTGTATTCCAGCTCAAAACTTTATATAGGTATGTTGGTATTTATATTACGTAAAGTGAATATACAGTAATACTCGTAAACTGTTATGTACATCCAATAAATTAATAAATAAATATCGAAGTTTGATATTCATCATCATCATCATCATTACAGCCATTCTACAATTCACTGAACATAAGCGTTAATATTTTAATGGTACAATAAAATTTACATTTATAAATCTCAAGCTATTATGCACAGATTAGCATTTAACATAATATTTACATTACATTTGAAATAGTATATATTATACAATATTTAAAACTATTATAAAAATAAATTTTATATTATGTACTGTGATAATAACTGATCATCATCATCATCACCATTACAGCCCGTAAAAGTCCACTGCAGAACATAGGCCTAATAGGAGGGATATAGCGATAGTAGCCATGCTTGGTAGGCGGGTTACCAACCGCAGTTATGTATTATTTTGAATTGTTATCAATAAGATGCTGCTGTGCTTTCCTGTTTCGGTTTCGCTCTCTCGTCTCTAACATATTTTACATCTGGTGTAAACGCCTCTTACGACACTTATAAGAGCAAATGGGATAGTAAAGATTTTCTAACGCCAGCACGGCATATCACGGCGAACAAGTAAACAGAAACACGGAGAAGCTCACTATACAAAGAAAATTCGGTTATTGAACTAACTTACTTTTATACGTGGTAGAGCCATGCTGCAGCTATGTTATGGTTGTAACACGAATGGGTTGGGCTAACCGGGGATGGACCATGCTCTCATAGATTACCAGCATAACATAGCAGCTTTATGCTGCTACGAGACACAGCAGCATAAAGTTGCTATTTCACGCTTCTCTATAATTTAAAAAAAAAGTCGCATTTCGCCATCTGTACGCTTAGATCTTTTAAAATATTCAAGAGGAAGGTTTATAAGTATAATACATGCATATTATATATATTATATAATTCTTCAGTCCATGTGTACGTGACTGAACTCCTTCTAAACAGCTGGACCGATTTTGATGAAGTTTTGTGTGTTCACAACTGAACCCGGTAGGTGGTGTTGTTGTCGAGATCCAGAAATCAACCGTGCGAAGCCGGTGCGGAACGCTAGTATGGTATATTTAGAGAACCGGAGACCCTTTCCACTGGTAACGGGGCTTTCTATCGAAGCCCTCAGGAGTGTATCTGTATTTTGATTCTTCATCTAGGATAGATGTACTACCCGTGCGGTTAAAGAATGGGATTAAATATGGTGTCGCCTCCCGCTCGTACATTGTCGCTATCTATACTCATGTACGTTCTATAACTTCAGTCCAACATGCATTGGAATCAATGATACCAAAATGCCATAGTCTACATAAAAAAATCAGACCGGTTTCGCTAATTTGTGAGCTACAACGCGTTCTGCGAGTTTTCTTCATAATTATTGTTGATTTTGATTGTAATAAAACTTCAAGAGCAAATATAGTATTACCAGGAGTTATCTAGACCAAATTTTATCCGAAAAATATAGAAGTTTTATTAAAATAGAAATATTGATAAGATAAAATAAATGATCTTTAATGATTATCTAAGTCTAAATAACGCCACATTAATAGCGGTCCCATAAATCCCACCCAGGCGAAGCCAGAGCCGGTCGCTAGTTATAAATATTATTAAAAATTAATGTACCTACTTGGGTATACTATACTTTTTTCAAATATTTCCCATTAATAGAAAATTTTCAATTAACCAAATAATACAACGCTATAACGATATACCGTTATAAGCGGGTTTACGCTACTGGTACTGTGCATGTTGACTGAACGGGCTTGATGAGCCGCCAATTCTAATCCCATTCTTTATCCGTACGGACTGTAGATGTCTATGTACTATAGCATGCACTTATCAATTAGACTGTATGCTCGTATGTTACCTTATTCTATAAGAAAAAATGCTTATGTACCAGAGATATTATGTCGTATTTTTAAATAACATTTACAATCTCATTTATTGTTACGACCTATTTGAAGGTAAATTGCATACTCGTTAATTATTCAAGCCATAATGCGATTTTAATGCGATCAGCCCAAACAGAGCCGATACTTTACCATTTAATATTTTATTACACAACATCATTTAATATTACACAGAATGGTACATTCAAATTCATATTTTATGAAATATAAGCTAGTGCTGGACTGCGACCCCACCTGATTGTGAATTGCCATTTTGGGCGCGAACAGATTTGTTAACGGTAAAGGTAGCTCAGATGGTTAGCGCTCGCTGTAAGTTACACAGTACGCGAGCAACCATGGTTCGATCGCCGGCATAATGAGGTATTGGTACAATTTTAAGTGCTGATTTACCACGTGCTCGGCGGTGAAAACATCGTGAAACCTGCATGTCTGAGAAATAAAAAAATATTTCGAAGATATGTGAAGTTCACTCAACACGCATTGGGGCAGCGCGGCGGACATTTCCTTGCCCTAAAACCCTCTCGAAATGAGGAGGCCTGTGCCAAGCAGTGGGACGTATATAGGCTGTAACCTTACTTTAACTACTTTTAGAAAATTCCGTTTCATCTCGTGGTTTTTGTAAGGGCGACGAGTAATGCCATGTAAATCTCTCGGTTTCCATAGATGGCATTTTAACAAACTCGTTTACATCTGATGTAAAATACGCGTATTGGCAACGATCAGGCAATAAATCTGGTAATGCAGTCATCAATCCGCCTGTCAAGCGTGACGATTAAGGCAAATCCTCTATAACGTGAGAGGCACGTTGACAGAGAGGAAGAAACAAAAATACATTAGTCCATAAATACCCGTTAGTATCGTGAGGCGACTAAAAATCTCCAGACCTCATGGCCTCCGCTAAATAGCGGTGTAATCATCCGCTTACGCCTGACGTCCTAGATCAAAAATCCTCCAGTGAAGCGTGGCAGATATGGCTTCCTTATAACGGAAGAGCTCCATCCAGCAGTGGACTTTACTCCCCGATGAAAACGATATAAAGATTAACTCTGTAAATCCTTTGCATTCTTTTCCTTTTTGGCACCGGCAACACGTAGCTTTTTGCATGCGCAAACAATTTGTGCAATAAAATTGCGCAAAAAAAATGTGCAGAAAATTTGCGGAAACGATTTATTCAAAAAAATTGCGCAAAGAACATGGTGCACTACATAACGTCACACGATAGCGTCTTGCATGCGCAAAAGTTTCTAACTTTTCGCAGGGAACATGATGTGTGCCGTCTTAACCTACATGCTTGTGCAACTTTAGTTTGAGATACGAGTAATTAAGCATTCATGCAAGCCATTTGCAGTAAACCGACTGGCATATGCGTATAATGTGTGCAAATTAAATTTAGTGCAAGTAAGATTGAGCGATGTAGCCGTCTATTACACATTTTTTTATAATGATTTCTTAAATTAAAGCGAACACTAGGCACACATTGAATAAAGCTATTATAATTTACTTAATTTTAATTTCCGACATTCTTTTTTTATCAGCCCGTAATAGTTCTCTTCCATCACAACAAAGATTCTGTAATATGTAAAATGATTGCACAGAGTAAGTATTTGGGTAACAACGTATATGTAATTTATACGCGTAAAAGACCTCCAAAGTCATTAATTGCAGAATATTAAAAATCCACTTCTGAATATAGGCCTCCCCAATAAATGACCTTATAAAGGGGTTACTTGTCAAATTTGCCATGTTTGACAGGCGGGTGGAAACCGTAGCTTTTTATTATTTTGAGTTGCAGTCAGAAAGATAATACTCCTGATTTCCTGTTTGATTTCCCTCTGTCACTTCTAACGGCACTGACGGGATGATACGATTTATTATATTCCTATAATATGGGGTAGTGAATTTCCTTACACTGCCACTAGCCCTATAAGGTACATCGACTAGAAAAAGTCCTAGGGTAAAAATTCGTAAGTAAATAATCTTGTAAATGATTTTCAAGCTGTTCAAATCGAATGAAGGTAAAACATATAAGGCAATAAAAAAAATCTAATTTTATATTTCTGGTCTACAAATAAATACAATGGATCCCTGCTTAAAACATAAATAATTGAAAATGACATTTACATTTTCTTTCTCCGAAAACTAAGACAATATTTTGATGACAAAATGTGAAATTTATACCAATTTTTTCCAAGAAAGTGCAAAACAGACTAACTAAACACTAGTTTTCTGTATTGGAATGTGAGTGAGTTGTCAATACATATTACTTTCCAGGTAACTTTTTCCATCCAATATGTTCCTGCGACGGAAAATCCCGACAAATAACTAAAAAATTTATCTGACTTATCCATGTTATCCCATTCGGAGAAAATGCGTACATAATTTATTTTAGAAAAATTGTTTGTGTCAATTTTTGTTATTATTATTTTTTACGTTTGTTCGTAAAAAAGTGACAACCGAGTATAATCAATCTAACAAGTTAAGAATCAAAATGCATTTTCAACACGTTGGGCTAAGTTAGAACGATAAGATCACTGACTCCGCATTATACAGGAGAAATTCCTTGCGTGGAGGTAACATTAAAAAAAAGAAACATGCTACAGCCTCAGACAAAAATGAAACTGACAGAAAAAATTACAGCTCGTAAAAGTTCACTGCTGTTCGCACACATACGAGTATATACATATGATCATGTCGTCGATGAAAATAATTTCATATGGATATGTGTACTTGAGTGCGTGATCTTACAATAACTTAAGCATGGCTTTGGCTTGGTGTTACGTCACTTGAAATGTACACTCCGTCTTTCTTTCTTTTTTGGTCTGAGGTTACTGCAATGATACTGCAGCGCGGTTATATTTATTTCATCGGCGTCGCTGACAAAACCTAGATTCCACCAAAATTATGGACAACCAATTTTGTTCACAAATATTTTGTGCAGAACTCCAACGGTGCAAGTACTGAGCTATAAGTGCGTGTCTCTATTTCTAATGGCTAGGCTGTGCGTAACTTTTGTAAGCGTACAGTGCAACCCATTTGTAAATGAACATGTTAACCTCTAGGGAGCTTTGCTTTCAGTCGTTAACATAGAAGGGCAGGAAAACTTGTATCATATTGTGGTCTAGATGTTTGTCCTTGTGAAATTTATGCATGTAAACTGTCTCGATACAGTAAAAAAATCCTGGTGTGGGTAAACGTTACATTTTATTAAAAGAAACGAAACTTAGTACTCAGGAGTGACAACGTATCTACATTTTGATTCTTAATCGAGGATAGATCTGTCTGTGTGCCACAACTTCAACTTACTATCAGGTGGAATATGCATTCATTTGTCACCCATGTTCTTTAAAAAATCCAACACACATTATTTTACGCCATACTTACAAAACCGCACCTAGACATCAATGGACACATATAAATCTTGTACCCTCGATTCCGCCCGTTCCGTGTTCAGTCTGATGCAATAAAATATTTTGGGCTTTTTAAATATTCATCATATTGAAACGCTTTTCTGGCCAAATCAAAGTATAAAAGAGTAAATCATTCTATTTTAATAGTTACACATTTACGCGACTGAGTGTTATACAGAATATTATGTATGGGTGTTGCTTATTACCCAATGAACTAAAGAGCATACTGCCTTGTTGATCGTTGAGCTGGTAGTCGTTAGCGCAACTGCTTATCATGAGTTCAAATCCCAAAATCAGTTATTGGGTATCATCAGTATCAGTTCTGTCAAGAAATTCAGTAGCAGCCAGGAGTTAGTGGTCGTGACGTGGTGATCTTCACCTCCGTGCCTCGGAAAGCACTTAGAGCCGTTAACCCTGTACATGATCTCTCTCCTGTCGTATCAGATTGCCATCCCAGTACTAAGACAGTAAGGGAATAGAGAGTGTACATGTGCTTGCGCACACACTCGTGCACCCTGAGCAGAAGGCTACTTTTCGTTGAGACTGGTCGCTTTGACCGAAATTCGGATGAAATCGAGAAATGATTTTTCACTGCTGGTCATATGAAGATGCTCAAAGCTATGGGGGAGGTTAAGTTTGCCGTTTTTACTGAGTGATATGATGTAGTAGCCTATGTATATAACATCAGAAATATCGTGTACTCGTTTGTTACATTATATGTTGAGTTACAAAATCGTTTAAGTGCCTAGAAGATTGCAATGCAGTGGACGGTATGAATGACAAGCTCGTGGAAACTGCCATGCAGTTGGTGCAAAGTACTGTAAGACCCTTCGCAGAAAAACACAAAAACTCTCCGGTCACACTCTTAATCTCATGGCCATTAGACGGGAAATGAACAGATCTCCAAATGCATGCGGCGGGACTTACGCAAATACAATACAGCTCTCGCGGAACCAGAGCTTAAAAGTCTTCGCCAGAGATCTGTCTACCAGAAAGAGCCAACTGTCGAAGCTGGAGACCGAATGTGGCAGCATCATTTCAGGGACATCTGAGATTTTTGAGAGAGCAGATTTTCTATGGGCATCTGTACACGTCATCGTTGGAGCCATACGCAAGGGTAAGTAACGATCTAAAAGCAAGTCTGATCCGACACTATTCCGATGATATTCCGGATGTCAGTCTGAGCGAGATTAGAATGGCTCTCGAGCACCTTATAAACGTGCTGTAATGTTGAGCAGAAGTGCGGTGGTCTTCTTCTTCAAGAAAGGCAACAACACTCTCTTGAAGAACTACAGACCAATTTCATCTACTAATACAACAGCATCTACGTGTTGTTTTCGAGAGTCATTACGAATAATCTCGCACGCAGACTCGACGACTTCCAGCCTCACAAGCAAGCCGGTAACCGAAAAGGCTATAGCACCATAGACCATATATGTACATACCCTTCGGTAAATTGTACAGAAGACCGAAGAGTACAATCTGCCACTTTGTCTTGCGTATGTGGACTATGAGAAAGCCTTTGATTCCGTCGAAATTTGGGCGGTACTGCAGTCCCTTCAGCTTTGCCAAGTTGACTGTCGGTATATCGAAGTGCTGAAGTGTTTGTACAGTAGGGCCACGATGGCTATCCGAGTACAGAACCAGAGTACGAAACCTATCCAACTGTAGAGAGGTGTAAGACAGGGTGACGTTATATCCACGAAACTCTTTACCGCTGCATTGGAAGTCGTTCTCAAGCTACTGGACTAGTAAGGATACGATATTAACATCAATGGCGAGTACATCACTCACCTTCGATTGGCCAACGACGAAAAAGTACAAATAAATCATCATCAGTTATCATATGAAAATTACTAATTCCACGCGAACGAATTCGCGGGCACTGCTAGTTTACTAATAAAATATTTCAAATGGTAATACACAATGGTGAGAAACGAGCACACATTCCACCTGATGGTAAGTGATTGGTGCAGCCCACAGACTCCTACACATCCATTTTCGATTAAGGATCAAAATGTGGATGCCTTATTTCCTGTAAACACGGTCTCCAGTTCTCTATACTCGCCATAAGAAACACAGCAACATTAAGTTGCTAATTCACGCTGGTATTCTATGAAAGCATTGGACATACATTCTTTGACATAGATCTTCCCGGTCGAGCCGAACTATTCGTGCAACAACCATAATAAAGATCAGCGTGGGTCTACAACGTATAGAAGGTTTAGAGGAACATTTGGTGGGCTTGAAAATACATGAGAAAGATAATAAATAAATTAGACAACAAGTATGTGTCGACGTTTTCGAGTATTGACGATTTCTACAATTTTTAATATTTTAAAAGCCTGTCCATTGTTTTTATATCCTAGCCTATAAGGGGGGAGCATATCACTAAAACAAAGTATTAAGAAATTAAACTGTAAATTTTAAAAATTTACAGTCTACATTCTCACAGTTGGATCACAGGCCTGGTCTCTTTTTGTGACAGGGTTATGGAGCAATTATTCCACTGGCCTGCTCCAGTGCGTGTTGGCGGACTTTACTAAGTTCTCAAAATATTATATTCCTCAAATGTGCAAGTTTCGTCACAATGTTTTCCTTCACCGTCGTGGTTGCCATTAATAATGTCATTGGTACCGGTAGGGATCGAACCCGAATTGCATTTTTTACTATGGTAAACCCTCGCTTGACTAACCCACCTGAATATAAGTGGTGATGCAGTCGAAGATGGTGATACATACAGTGAAATTTACAGCTCACGTTTAGATCTTAAGCTGCCACAACTCAACTTTTGTTTGTGTTACCTCAGATCCTTTTTGTAGGTGAACCGATTTTGATGATTCTTTTTTATTTCGAAGCTGGTATTTCTCATGTGGTCCCATATAAATTTGATCAAGATTTGACCAGTAGTTTTTGAGTTATCCTTAATAATGCGTATTTTATTGACTTCGATTACATTGATGATGTTATTTTTTTTTTATATTGAAGTCGGTTGTACAAAACTTTTAATTTTACCACTTGTTTACTAAGTACAAGCCTGAATTTATTAAAAGATCGCAGTTCGCTACAAGACAGTTGCCATTGTGTTTACACAATTAAGGTTTAATTTCCCTTTCCTTCCATTTATTTCGCTAAGATGTTTTTGAAATAAAAAGTTTTGTATGCGCTAAACCACTACGTAATATGTACCGGGTTTTAGATTATCACTCTTAAGCTTTAGCATTATACCCAAAAAAAATTGGACAAGTAAGGGTCACTTGTCAATTGAAGTAACGTAAATGGGACCGTCGTTACCCTTTCTTTAGTAGAGGACACATCTGTTAACACTACAGTAACAGACAGTACAAGACATCTTATATACATAAAAACATGCGTGAGTGTCGTGGAACACGCGGTTGGAACGAAATTCCATTCGTAGTATATTATTATTGATAAACGTATTATATTATTGATTAACAAATAAATGAAATACTAGCGTCTATTAAAATGAAGCGTTATTTAAAATAAAATAATATTTCTGTCACGGCAAGATAAGAAAAAGTGCGAGGGAGATGGATATTATTCCATCTCCTTCCTTATAAACTCCAAGGCCGTCTGCACTACGTCAGAAGGGGTCGTGACGGAAAAATCTTACACTTTTTCTCGAATAATCCCCATCCGCCAAATTCGTACCGTCCGATTAGGAACTTCGTTCCAAAAATGCTTTATTCGTTCTGATACCATTCATCCGATTACGATGGAACTTTAGTTTTTGTGTGCAGGTCTACGAAGGTTTCTGACAACAATTAAGAATATGCCTATTTTTATTTTTTTATTCGTTTTCTGTTCGTTCCTATACCATACGGTAATGTATCTGTATATGTATGTATGTATGTATACCATACAATGATACTTCGGTGAGATATTATGTGCGCGCCCGCGAAGATTTCTAACTATTGGTAATAAAAGCTTATGATTGTGACTTTCAATAAGTATTCTTGTTATATATATTGAATAAAAATATTCTAATGTATTCTATTCTATTACTTTAATTCAAACAAATAAAAATAATAAAATAATTTCACATTTTGAAGTCGGTGCTAAGACATGATATTGTAGATAAGAATTATTACAGCCCTTCAAAGTCCGCTGCTGAACATAGGCCTCATTTTATTATATTTAACTTCAATTTAACATTGAACAAATTTTCTAACACCACTTCAAAACTTAACTCTAGGCAGAAATATTGTTTTTTTAAGTAAAATTCACAGAAACACAGAAATTCACAGAAGCTACGAGGAATAAAAGTTTTGTAAAAAAATATTTACGTTGACTTCCTTTGACGCCTGAGCTGTGTTAAAAAAAATGCTAAGCAGCCACCGCTTTGCAGCCTCGTAATAGAATTAAGGGATTTCTCCAAGGAAAAATTTGGTAAATATTTGCTATACAGTTTGCGCAAATAATTCGCCCTAACCGATGACTTCAAATTTAACTGTTTTCAATTCGACGGCCCCTAAATAAATAAGGAGAACTATATATATATTTTATCAAAAAATTTTTGCTACATAGTGTCTAAATAAACATACTTTAACCCAGTTTAAACAAAAAATTGATATCTGCAGTAATTATTGATATAAATTGGCGTAGTATGAGACAACTAGCATGATTTTTCTGGTTTGTACGATGTGAACACGGTCAAGTTACTTCTCCGTATATACACGGGAGGGCGCACACCCATCGCTCGGCATAAAAAGACAGCTGCCACTTGTCTCTCTCTCCCTTTAACAAACAGTGGACCGGTCGGTGCCTATTTTTGATGTTTTGTTAGAAATATTTGATTAAAGTGTCAAACATTTATTGTTTTGTTATCACATAAGTTATCGACTATCGTGTAATGGTAAAAAATGTATGGTCGACGAAATAAATATTAAATCTAGGAGCGAAAAATAATATGTTTCGAACAGTGAGGATTTGATAAATCTAACTAAAAAGATAGCTCAGTCCGCCGAAGGTAAGTGTTTTTATGAGTTTTTTTATATTTAGTTTTAGCATAATACCAGTCAACAATAACTACATTTCAATCAGATTAAACGTTTAGATTATCCGAGATATAAGTTATCTTTGTTAGTCTATATTATATTTTGATTATAGGATCCGATCGATTGACAGCCTCCCTATCATTATGATTTTCTTACTATTTAATTGCAATAACTATGATATTTGTTAAATTCAGAATCGGAAATCGACGAGCAGCCTAACAATTTGCTTGAAGGTGATGAACAAGTATCCGATAGCTACAGAACGAGCTGTGAATGTTTGGACGTAGGTACATTTAAAATAGCTGGAGATAATACACTCAAGCAAATTCTTGAAAAAATCAAAAATCTCCACGAAATATTAGAATTGAACGATGCTAACAATTAATATCTTCAAAAAAAATCTCTTTTGAGCCTGTAAACAATTTTAAACGTAATGATATTAATCTGAAATAAGCTCGATCTTTTTTTCTAATACTGAGCAGGTATGAGAGAGAAAGATCGATGCGGCGGAGATGGTATAAATAAACCCAGATCTAAATTGCACCCCCAACCCTTAAAACAAGGCGACATTCTGCTTTGTTTTTAAACAAATTATCTGTTGGACAGCCATTGACACCATCACAACCTATGAAGTACAATTTATTTAAGGAAAGATCGAGAGCCCCGTCATTACAATCGTTATGGCCGAACACAATTCAAAATCAGTGCTTTTTATAGAAAAGAAAATAATGAATTTCGTTTGGTAAATCCTGGACCCAACAGAGACTTAATATTGAATGCACCTTTGAGTCTAAAAAGTGGATCGTCTCTTAGTGTAGGATCAACATCAAATATTGGAATTACTGCATTCGAAGCATCAAATGAATGCTCAGCACCATCTAACAGAATCGGTAGAAAGAAAAGAAAGATGAATATAATAGACACTAATAGACACACAATAAAAGAAGACAAGTTGAGAAAAATATTGGATAAATACGAGAAGAAAAATACTGTTATATCATTGTTAGAAAAACTTATCAAAGAACGGAAATGAATAAACTGGAAAAAAACTTCCGACCAGGATGTGACAATAAATGTAAACTTAAATTTGACTCAAACTTTTCGGACGAAAAACGCACTTATCGCTAAAACAAACATAGAAACGGCAATATTCTTTAACGATAAACATCGATGTAAGAGCCGTGGTAGCTCAGATGGTTAGCGCTCGCTGTAAGTTACACAGTACGCGAGCAACCCGGGTTCGATCCCCGCCGGCACCAATGAAATTGTTAATTGCAATTTTAAGTGCTGATTTACCACGTGCTCGCCGGTGAAGGAAAACATCGTGAGGAAACCTGCATGTCTGAGAAATCAAAAAAAATATTTCGAAGACATGTGAAGTTCGCCAACACGCATTGGGGCAGCGCGGCGGACACTTCCTTGCCCTAAAACCCTCTCAGAAATGAGAGGAGGCCTGTGCCCAGCAGTGGGACGTATATAGGCTGTAACTTTAAACATCGATGTATAACCGGATAGATGTGGTAGATGTTTTACTTTTCATTTGTATAATAACGAAGTATTAGAAGACATCTACATTAAAAACCAAAATACAACACTTTATAGCTAAAAACAGTCGCTCGTAATTTGCACAGTTGTATTTTAAGCTTATTTGTCAGTTTCATTGAAATCTGCTCAATAGCAAAAAAAATAATTTAACTTATAAGCTTCAAACCGCCGTCCTGTAAAATTCACTTTTTGCAGTTGTCCGTATGTACTTAGGGGCCGTTGAATTGTTCGAGTAAATGGTTATATTTGAACATAATAGCATTTAAAAGCGTAGCTAAGACTTTTAAAATGGTTAAGATAGTGTATCGAGTAAATGGTTGTGATTAAACTTATAAAAAAGTAAAACCGACTTTAAAATAAAATAAAAAAACTTTTTCACATATTAGCTTCTGAAATCGGTGCTAAGACTGTGTCGAAGAATCAAAGCCGCGGCTTCACCGTCTCAATGTGGACATTCCCATCTGGAAGTTATATAATTACAGTTTTACTTTTATTACGTTTGATTATTTTAAACTTTCTCTTAAAATTTATGTTAGACCATTCTTGAAGTATAACCTATTTAATAAAAGAAGAAACATTAATAAAATTATTACTAAATTTTCATTCGTTTTTGAGAAATCGGTGAACATACATAAAATAAAATCGCGTCGAATCCAGAACCTTCTCGTTTTTGGAACTCAGTTAAAAAATAAATTCTTACGCCGCTACTGCACGGACAATGATATAACACATATTACATCCATTTGAAAACGCCTAGCCCAAATCTTACGGAATGGCAATACTTTGGCAAAATCTAAATGGAAAGGCAAGGGCCCACTATTTCGCCTAGGTAAGTCGGTGTATTCTTAATACAGCCTATATCCAGCAGAATATTGAGATTATACGCCGTCGTAGTGTAAAATATCTAATACACCATGTCGTCCCATGGATGTCATAAGAGATGAGAGAGCAACAAACTAGGAGATGTACAACAGCGTCTTTGTGATAACAATTAGAGAATAAAAAACTGCGGTTGCTTACTCGCCTGCCAAGTATGACAATTATGGCAAATATGCTCCTAATGAGGTAATTTATGGGAAGGCCTATGTTTAGCAGTGGAATTTGTGCTGTCATAGATAGAATAGAATTAGTTATGTTCAGAGCACTTCTCTGTGGATGCAAATCCGAGTCGCAAGCAATATTTGTGAAAAACCCACATAAAATCAATTGTTTTTAATTCCTGGATGTGCCGTTATTGTCGCCATTTCTCATTCTATCTAATTACGCACATTATATTAAGCACGTAGGATTATAAAAATAAAGCTATTGCTATTATTACCGGACTGCACCCGGATAATGTTACTGTCAGTGTTAGTGTTGTGGGAAGGTAATATAAGTTAACCAAAGCTGTAGGCTAGGGAGGTAGGGAAGAAATCATCATCATCTTCATCATTACAGCTATTCACAAGTCCACTGCTGAACATTTTGGAACGAAGTTCCTTATCGGACAGTACGAATTTGGCAGACGGGGCTAGGCGAAAAGTGTAGATTTTTCCGTCACGACCCCTTCTCACGTAATGTAAACGGCCTTGGCGGCTATAAGGAAGCGAGATGGAATAATATCCATCTCCCACGCACTTTATTTTATTTTGCCATGAAAAAAATATTATTTTATTTTAGATGACGCTTCATTTTAATAGCCGCTAGTAATTAATTTATTTGTATTTGTTAATCAATGATATAATACGATTATCAATAATAATATATATGAAGCGTCAGTAGCCTAACGGACCACGAACTCGAAAGGTCGTGATTTCGAATCCGCCATTCTTTACTGTCGTGAACCACTTCTAACACAATCATTTTAAGCTAACCAGAAGTAGTTTAAGGGAATATTAGTAATGTTTAATAGCATTAATAGTATTTAAAAAAAATACGAAAGTAACTTCGTTCCAACCGAGTGATCCACGACACTCACGCATGTTTTTTTTATATTAATAATTGTTGGTGCGTCTGTTATCTTTATTGACATTGTAATTTCTAAATAACTTTGACCGATTGAGGTCATACTTACACATTATTTTTTGTCGAGACGGTGGTTCATAACCATTTAGTAAAGCTATTAAAAACTCCTTATTTATGGGCCAAAATTACATTCGTATTATGTTGATTTATGGCCAAAAAGAAAACCACAAAATTTGGACCCCAATAAGTGCCGCTGTGGTCGAGTTATTAATAAATTTTATACCTATTTTCACTTCAAAAGGTCCAGAGTAAATTCGAAATGAAAGTCACCACGCCATCTACCGGAGAGATTCTGCTCTTCGCCTTGCCCACATTTGCAAGCCAGCTATAGCATTTACACATTTTATTGATGTTTTTATTTAAATAATTTTATTGTGTCATTCCTTGGGAAAGGGCTATGTTCAGCAGTGGACTTGTGAAGGGCTGTAATGATGATGATGATTAAAAATATGACTATTTTGGGACAGTTAAAATAGTCAATATATAAGTATCTTTAAAAAAAACATAAAAAATTGTTGAAAAATTTAAATTACTTTTCAAACCAGCACGTCGTTGAAAAAACAAATTCTCCAATTCTAATCGGGGGTGAATTTGAAAATGAAATAATCTAAGACCCAGACCTGCTGACCAATTTAATAAAATTTCTAAACAAAACGGTCAAATGTGCCTCTTGAGGAAACATGGTCTATCCTTTGAGGGATTTCGGTGACTCGTCGAAATAATCGAATGAAGTAATTGAGTGTTGTTTTACTAATGTTTTAATTCAAGAACAAAACGAAATGTGGAAATATTCATTCTACTTAGTTAATATGCAACCTAGTTTTAAATAAATCGTTAGTATGTTATCAGCTCTCTCTTACTTACTTACGCTTTTTTTTAATAATAATAATATCCTCCAGACTGAATTTAAGTAACGGCGGCCAGTCTGACCGAAGACTAGCCATCTGCGTAGGACATCAGTGCCCGAGTGTATATGCAAACACAGGTGCACTCTCTATTCCCTCACTCTCATAGTTCGATGGGACATTCGACACGAACGGAGAGAGTTGAGGCGCAGGATCAACGGCTTTACGTGCTTTCCGAGGACTTTCACGGGAGTTAAACACTATTGATAATTTCTGGACAGAAAAACTCAATAACCAATTTTTGGCCCGACCCGGGAGTCGAACACGGGATCTCATGATCATTAATTGCGTTTACGACCACGATACCAACGGGGCATGCATTTTTTAAATAACTACATTTTAACTGTCTTGCTACGTTTAGAAGAGATTACCAGAAACTGTTTCAAAAATATTGGAACTAAGGATCATCGTCCTTATTTTTCTTATAATTATCTTCTTTCTTTCCGTCTTCCTCAACAGTCCGCAAATATCCAGTGCTGGAAATGCTCACTCACTTGTAGGGAGAAATTGCCTTTTTTATAGGATAGGGTGACAAACGAGCACACAGTCCACCTGATGGTAAGTGGTTGCTGTGACCCATAGACATACACATCTATCCTCAATAAAGAATCAAAATGCAGATGCTATGTCACCCGTGAGGACTAAGATGGAATACCTCTTTTCGAGTAAAAGGGGTCACCGGTTCTCTACACTCGCCATACGAAACACAGCAGTATTAAGCTGCTATTTTACGCTGGTATTCTGTAAGAGCGTGGTCTTTCCCGGTCGAGCGGACCCATTTGTGCTACAACTATACTATTAATATAGCTGCAGCATGGCTCTACCACGTATGAATGATAAGCCTTGATCGCCACACTGGCATTAGTGCGCCCGTCGTGCATACTTATTATAAAAGAGTGAAGGTGTAGTCTATAATATACGTCCGACTGGTGGGCAGAAGCTTTTATCATTTATTCAGAATTAAGTCAGAATGCACACGTCTTCGAAACATTTTGGTCCTCAGACATGTAGGTTTCCTCACGATGTTTTCCTTGATAATGCAAATTGTAAATTTACATTTAAAATTGCAATTTAACACCTTTATTAGTGCGAACTGGGATCAAGCCCGGGTTTCACGCATTCTGTGAAATTTGCGCCCACATTACTACGAATACTAAAGTACAATTTCAATAACTTTTATACGAAAGTTTTAAATGTACGAATGTTTCTGATCACGTACATCAAAAGCATAAACTTATTGTTCATCATATCGTGGAGACGCGCTCATCATACCAAATAGAAATGGTAATTTATTAAATATACCAAATAACATTTTGTTATTTTTATTTATTAGCATTTGCAAGAATATTTCTGTATTTGTTCAATTTACAGTTTTAAATTTTACTGGAAACAGGAACATATTTATATTTCCAGCCAGATCTATTATCGATTAAGAATCAAAATGCGTTGTCACTCCTAAAAGGACTAGAATGGAATGCCTCGATAACAGTAAAAAGGTCTCTGGTTCTCTAGACTCACCATACGAAATACAGCATTAATGTGCTATTTTATGTATTCACAAACAGTACTTTCTTAAGTATAGGTGTAACGCTTTAAGTGAATTTCTATAATCAAAAAATGCTAATATCCTTCTGTTTCACGCTGGTATTCTGTGAAAGTGGTTCTACCCTGGTCGTACGGATCGTTTCGTACAGCATGGCCTAGCATGTAAATACGCATTTTTATTTTTATTCAGAAATGTTTTCTTAAGGCACTAGAACCTTTTAGTCAAATTTGCGCATTCTTGGAGTATTCCTCTCTATTTTTATTTTTTCGCCAGTTTGTTATAATCTGTATCTACATTTGCAATTATATTTTAAGTATCTATATAAACCTTCATTGGATCGCGCCTTAAAAAACTTTCCATATAGCTGAGTGTTCAATAGAATCGAAAACTTTTATAATCTAGAAATCCATGTAGAATGGCTTTCTGAATTTGTAAATTTTTCTACAACTCGTTCAACGACTTGAATGTGATCTGTGGTTTCAGCACCACAGATCCTTTTCTAAATTCCGTGTTGATATTGTGTTTATATGTTATTTTATTTTTATTTTGTAGCATTAAAATGTATTAAAAATTTATAATTACCCGTGTCGAAAACTTGACGACTGGAAGCATATTTGTCTCATACACATAACACTCTGCCATAACACATTAACTCCACACTGCCGTTTAGTACCGTGTAGTGGCGGTGTAAGAATATCACCCCACCCCATATCCTGTGTGTCGTAAGAGGCGACAGAGGGAAACAAACTAGAGATGCAGCAGCGTCTTACCAATAACGAGTAAAATTAAAAAACTGCGGTTGTCAACCCGCTTGCTAAGCTTGGCAACTGTGGCAAATATCACCCTATGTGGCAGTCTACGGGGTGGCCTATGTCCAGCATTGAACTTTAATGGGCTGTAACGGTAACTGTCGTTTAGTGGCAGCGGAAGAGCGTAGATCCACTATCACATGAATCCCGTGGGTGTCGTAAGAAGCGACAGAGGAAATGAAACAGGAGATGGGCAGCAGAATCTGCTTCATCACAAATCAATAATAATAACTCTATGTGGCAATCTATGGGGAGACCAATGTTCAGATGTGGACTTTTCCTCACTTTCAACATAAAATGAAAGACCTAGAATAATATTATTTAAACATTTTTCATAAACATGATTACCGACCAGATCGGCGATATATTACTGAAGATGGCCAAGTTAGGATAGGCCTTGATCGACGATCATTTATGCATAGATATATGAAAGTGATAGAAGCGAGAGGTGTGTCAGGATCGTGCCAAATAGAAGTCCATAGTCTCTGTCCCCTCTGGCTGTTAGGTGTGAGAGTTTATGTATGCATGTATTTATAATGTAATTATTATACTACTCGCATATTATACAGGTACGGTCAATATTTACAAACGTGGAATATTTACGAGTATGCTCCGTCATCTTATTAGGCTCTGAGTAAAATGGCAATGTTAAAAATAACTTTTAACGAAAAGTTAAAGCCGACTCCAAAGAACCAAACATAATAAAACAATTCCACATTCTTTAGACGGTGTTGAGATATAGTATAATATATAGAAGATATGGATATAGAATTACAGCCCTCACTTTCGATTGTGATTTTGTTAAAAGTTATTTTTAAACCTTTTGAGTGAATCCCCTATTTTATCACCCTTGAGGGTGGAATTTTTTCTTCAAATTTTAATGGGATTACCCTTGAAGTGTAACAATTTTAATTAAAAAATTGTCGAAATCGGTTCATAATATGTGGAGATATCGCGTACCATCCATTCTAAAAAACATACAGTCGAATTGTAAGACTCCTCCTTTTTTGAAATCGGATAAAAAGTTCTCATGGCCTCCAATAGATGGTGGTGTAAAAATTTTGTTTACGACAAACATAAAATACCTAGATCGGAGACATGGAGAAGCGTCAAATGTGTAATACGTCAGCTACAGCGGTCGCCAATCTGCCTGCTAGCCTCCTGCCAAGTGTGGCAATCAAGGCACACACACACACTTAGATCAATTTTTTAAATTCTGTTTATGTAAATATTTCTTTGCATTAAAACTCTTAGGATATGAAAATACTTTTAGAGAAAGTTTCTGTCGTTACGGCAACTCTTGATACCTAATTACTATTTTCTTAAAAGGTCTGTAATGGAGAAAGTTATAAATAACTCAATGAATTATAATCAGGCTTATCAAAAACAAGAATCATGCTTATTAAGATTACAAAATAAAAAGGTTTTCGGCGATATCGCAGCAGTGTTATAGCCCTTGATCTAAATACTATAACTTCAATACTCAAAGTCAGCTAAGTTGTTAATCTATACAAATAAAATAAATTTGAAGTCTGTAATATTAAAATAATTTCTATTAAACTCGGGAGGTTATTTGCATGTATTCGAGATTATAAATAACCATTTTTTTATTTTGTCTGTCTGTCTGGTCTGTATGTCTGTCTGTCCGGGATAATTTTCAGAATGGATGAGTCGATTGCGATAAAACTTTATGAACAGTAGAAAGCAATGCCAGGATGGATCTAGGCTGTATATTATAAGAAAAACATGAAGATTTTTTTGAAATAAACGAAAAATTTATAAAATACATGGCATTCGTTTATTTCAAATCGAAATAACCCCGTATTAGTAGTTCCCATCCAGGCGACGTCGGGGCGGGTCGCTAGTACATAGTAAATTTAGTCTTACATTAACTTTTTTTATAAAATTAAAGTGACATTCGAAAGTGTGTGAGCACTGAGAGGCCATGCTGAGAATCCGCGAAATAAATTACACTAAATAATTCAAATACTGCTACAAGCATATAGCATTCACAAAATGAAAATGCTGCTCTTTTATATTTTATTACTTCGTTTATTTATTTTATTTTTGTATAACGATTGAATGTAAGACTTTAACACTAAAGTTACATAGGGCGAATTTAATGACATTTGGCATTTTCTGCTAGTCAATCCTGGGTGTTAAAGAAAAATGTCGGCAAGTGGAAAATATCTAAATGTATAACAAACAACTAAAATACCGTGAAACCTGGCAACTTTGCCATTTTTAGAAGGACTTAAAAGTTTAGGACCAATTTTCCAAGAAAAAATGTACTGTTAGACAGGGCGTCAATGTTAAATGTGACATTATATTCTTCATAGATTTCGTATATATTAGTGATTTAAACAAATACTAACAATAAATAGACAAAATACTCAAAATAGAAAATGGCAAAGTTAACCTCACTTTGTGGCAACTTTGCCATCAGGGTTTATAAAGAAAATAATAGGATTTGACTAAAAGGTTGAAGGTAAGTTTACCTCATAATATAATACACATCACTCAGAGTTATGATTTGCTCCTTTAATTGTGCTGTAAATAGCAAAATTTACTCTTATGGCAAAGTTGCCCTCCCATTTTTCAATATTTCATACAAACTTGAAAATATGTGTCAGGGTTGTCAAAACTCCATGATTACGTACTCAATTTTATTTTTTTTATTTAAATCTTGTCACAATATTTTTATACATACATAAACACTCACGCCTGTCACACAGAGGGGTAGGCAGAGACTACGGACTTCCATTTGGCACGATCCTGACACACCTCTCTCGCCACCTTTACATCCATATATCTACGCATACACGCTCGTCTGTTAAGGGTACTCCTAATCTGGCCTTTTTTCAATATAACGCCAATTTGGTCGATAAACCTTCGTCTAGGGCATCCCTTCCCGACTCTACCGTTCACTTCTGCAACATAAATTTGATTTGTCACTTTTTCCTCGTTCATTCTTTCTACATGACCAAACCACCGAAGTTCCTTTCTTAATCCTGGTCACAACTTCATCTTGCAAACTATACTTTTCTCTTATCACACTATTTTTCACCCTGTCATTCAGATTCAACCTAGCATACCCTTAATGACCGCATTTCTACAGCATTTATTCTACTCTCATGCTTTTTGCCAGACCCAACTTTCACTACCATACATTAAAGTAGGGACTAACGCAGCATTATGAATTGCCAAACGTGCCTTTTTTGACACATTCTGACTCTTCACAATAGCGTGTATAGCCCCATTCACTCTATTTCCTGCGTTCACTCGTCGTTCTATATCCTTATCATATCTACCATCCCTGCTAAATAAACATTCCAAATAAACAAACTCATCCACTTGCTCATTCAACTCCCCTTCTATTCTTATTTCACATAACGTTTTATTTTCTTCTCTTTCAAAAACTATCACTTTCGTCTTACGTGCGTTCACTTTCATACTTTTTCATACGCCTTTCTTTTAATGACTAGTTCATTAAAGTAACCATCATTTGCAACTCGGCCGCCGACGATGCAAATAAGACTTGATCATCGGCGTACAAAAGGCATTTGACGGTTAACTCACCCATTCTCAACCCACATTCTTCAACTTTCAAAGTTTGCAAACAACTGTCCATAAATAGGTTAAACACCCACGGGGAAGCTATACAGCCCCGTTTGACACCTTTTTGGATGCCAAACCTGTCCGAGTAGACCCCGTTGATCCTGACACAAGCACTAGAGTCCCTATAAAGAGACCTTAATGCCTGTATCAAACCAGCGCTCAAGCCAAATGAGTTCAGTGTTTGCCATAACACATTCATGTCCACTCTGTCATAAGCCTTTTCAAGTCCATGAACGCATAAAAACTTTCTGGTTTTGGCCAAAACCTCCGCAATCATTCGCATGGAAAATACTTGATCCATACACCCTATCCCCTTTTAAATCCAGCTCACATCCCAAATTTTTCCATCAGCTTCTTCCATAACTCTTTCAATTAACACCTTAGCATACAGTTTACCCACAATATTAAGTGCTGAAACCACAGTAGTTCTTAAAGTCCTGCTGTGACCTTTTCCTTATATATTGAAACCTTAACGGCTTTGCATCAGTCTTCCGGCACCCCGCTCAGTTCCCAACATAAATTAAACAATGTACAGCAGGCCTGCCACCACTCCCTCTCCAGCCTTAGCATTTCGAGTGATACTCTATCATATCCGGCTGCCTTACCTGCTTTCATGCTTTTCATTGCTTTCATTATTTCAACTACACTTATCTCCCTACCTCTCTCCACTTCTTTCAGAGTTTCTATTTCACTTAATTCAGACGACTCTTCACTCATAAACACGCTTTCAAAGTATTCCTTCCATCTTTTTATTCATTTGAAACTTAATCATTCAGCATACAGCCATTCTCGTCTCGTATAGCATTTCATATTCATTCTAGGCTGTTTTGAATTTCCCCTGGCAGTTCTTACGAGTTTCCGGAACATTTTAATATTTGCCTGGAAGTTATTGGATATCCTTCTATCATTCTTATCCTTTCTTTCTTGCTTTTTCCTTTCAACAACTTCTTTTACTCTCTTATTTATACGTCTAAAGTCTGCCTTTTTTCATTCAATCTAATCATTCATACCGTCAGAATTACCAGCTTTGTTTGCTAGTAAATCTAGCCATGCTCTCTTCTTTGCTTCAACTTCCATCCGTACATCATCATCCCACCACAACGTATTATTTTTCCTTTCATTCGTTCTCTTACTTACACCACATACTTCGGTGGCTGCATCCACCAAAACTTTCTTAACATTATTCCATACAGTCTTAAAGTCTAAATCACTCGTACATAATTCATTCAAACCACTTATATTTTCCCTCAGTCTACATTTATACTTCTCTTTCATACCCTCATCTTGTAACCTCTCTATTCTTATACGCTGTAACGTAGTGGTAGATACAGATATCCGATGCCGCCAATACCTGAATAGACCAATAATTCGGAATAACACCAAGTAATTATCCGTCCCTATGTTGGACCCCCGGTAAACCCTTGTATCTACCACTGCGCTCCTCATTCTTTCATCCACTATTATGAAATCTATAATGCTCTATCATCACCTCTTTCCCATGTATACATGTGAACTTATGGCGAAAGAAAGTGTTCGTTACAAAATATTCTTTCCACACATACGGTGAGGAGGTCTTCACAATTCTCATTTATAATTTCATCGCCAAACGTTCCTTATATCCTTTCATAACCAAACTTCTACCCCAACCCTTCCATTAAAATCTCCTAACATAATAATATTCTCATTTCCATTACATTTCATCAACACCATCCTTACCATGTCCCAAAACTGCTCTCGGATATCAGTGGGCTTAGATATGTCTGGGGCGTACACCCTAGCACAAACAAATTCTTTAAGCCCACTTTCATTCGTATCGATAGCAGCCTTGAGCTTACATTCATACTCTTCACACATTGGCTTATTCTTTTGAAAGGATGACACCGTCTCGTCTCACGTAAGCGGTATATGTGCAGTGGCATCCTTTCCTTTCGTTTCGTCTCATTTACATAACACATCTATTCCTCTATCATTAATCATTTTGCATACTTCATCCATTTTATCATTCATTGCTCCACATACATTCAGCATAGCCAGACGGGCCTCCGCAATCCACTTTTCGCCCTCCGGGAGACAGAACGTGACGGATGGCGAACCTCGTCGCCGGGAGAAAACCGGCTTGCCACAATAATTTCTTAAACAAAATCTAAAATACATTAAACAAAAATACTCTAGTTTAAAATTAAAATCAAATTGGTGCAATAACAAGCTTAAATCAATTATAGTATAAATAAAAAAAGCTTGTCACAATCATTTTTAACAAGTATTCGTTTTTTTTATTAGTCATCATCATCATCATTTTATTACGGGTCGTAATAAAATGATGTCATGTCATAATTATTGTAATCAATGTAAATATTGTTTCCCACAATAGCAAAATATTAATACTCATCAAAAATGACAATTAATGTTTTGTTTAATGTCAATACACTAAGTGGAAATTATGAAAAATACTGAGTAGTAATAATATTATTCATGCCCAACAACGCAGTAAAAATAACATAGATTTCTCTTTTATTTTCCTTTACTTTTAATAAAGATGAATTGATTGACGACTCATTTGGTAAAATCGATCTAATGGGCGGCTACGGTGAAACATCGATACAAACATACATACATACCATAGAATGTCAAGTAAAGAAGACTTTGTTTAAATAGTTGTAATCGGTTAAAACTATAGGTTGAAAGTGGCAACCCTTGGTTGTAGCAAAACATGGCAAAGTAACCATCACATCGTGGCACTACTAGTGTGGTAACTATACCATGTTAGTTTTATAGATAAATATTAAGACCAACATGTTAAAAACGATACATTAAATTTTATAACCATTAATCTTATGTTACTACAAAGATATAGATACCTACATAGAGTATTTGAAACAAAAAAAAAACTAACAAAAAAAAAACTTTTGTACGTGGTAGAGCCATGCTGCAGCTATATTAGTAGTATAGTTGTAGCACGAATGTATGGCTCGACCGAAGGACCACGCTCACAGAATAGCAAAGGTAAAATGGCAGCTTGACACTGCTGTATTTCGTATGGTGAGTGTAGAGAACCGGAGACCCATTTTACTGGAAAAGAGGCATTCCATCTTAGTCCTCACGGGTGACGACGCATCTGCATTTTGATTCTTTATTGAGGATAAATGTAGATGTCTATGGGTCACAGCAACCACTTACCATCAGGTGGACTGTGCTCGTTTGTCACCCTATCCTATAAAAAAAAAAAAAAATAAAGTTCTGGAGCACTGAACAAATAGGGTATTCCGGCACAATTCCGTGTAAATTAACCAAAATTAAATCGTGTTGCCATATCGAAAGCAATGCTGTCAATTAGTTATTGTATTTTATCAAAAATGGTATATCTCGAAAACGTTACGTTTTCCGTGTTAATCGTAATTTTGAACCAGTACACCCTGATGGCAAAGTTAACTCCATTTGTAAAGTTGCCAGACTTGACTGTAGTAAATCTTGCATAACATATATCAATAAATTCTATTCTAAAATATTCTACTTTAGTGAAAAGTTGAAATATCGTTGAATAAAACTAAAAAATAATACTACAATACAAGTGAACAACAAAGCAAACAGAGCGGATCATAGGAAAACATTTCAGAAAACTTGATATACACAAGTAAACATTTAACCGTGAAGCAAATATTAGGTGTGGAGATGTTGCATAACAGTTTATAATAAACTTAAATCCCTCGTATGTCAAAACAAAATGGCACTACATTTACTTTAGATATTTTATACTGTAAGTATGTACATAACATTTAATAATAAATATATATATAAAATGTTAAAGGCACTGACTTAACAAAAGCCTATTTCACTTGTCTTGAAAATGAGAGACAGATTTTTTTTATATGAGAGGGGCAACGAGCATGCGGCTCACCTGATGGTAAGTGACTACTGCGCCCATGAACAACTGCAACACTAGGGGAACCAGAGGAATTGCAGATGCGTTGCCGGACTTTTAGAAAGGAGTAGGCTCTTTCTTGAAGGTCCCTAAGTCGTATCGGTCCGGAAAATCGCTGGTGGTAATCGATTCCACAAGGAAGTTGTGCGAGGAAGAAAACATCTTCTAAATCGCACAGTGGTGGACCGCCAATCATCCAGGTGGTATGGATGGTATCGCGAGTTTTGTCGCAATGTGCGATGGTGTAATTGAGCGGCTGGAATTAGTCGGAACACCTCAGAGCACTCCCGTGGTACATGCGATAAAATATGCAAAGAGATGCAACATCTCTACGCAGTGGCAGTGAGTCAAGCCGATCGGAAAGAACTCGGTCGTCGACGATTCGAACCGTTCTGCGCTGGATGCGGTCAAGTGGAAGGAGCTGGCACTGGGAGCCTCGCCTAGAGATGGAACAGTATTCCATGGGGCCGAACCTGCGCCTTGTAAAGGCAATCGTCGTACCGGCATGAAATACTGTCCCGCTCTGCTGATCACGCTAAGTTTTATAGCCAATTTGGCCTTCTTCCAAATGACCACGAAACTGCACATCACTCGATATGTCGACACCGAGGATTCCAATACTAGCTGAAGCAACAAGGGAGTGTCTTGAAATTGAAAAGATACGACAAAGGGTTCTTTTAACGGTAAACGCGCAAACTTGTGTCTTCTGGGATTGAACTGGACTAGATTTAGTCGCCCCAATCCGAGACTTGTTCAGCAAAGACTCGACTTCAGACACAAGTTTGTCCCGGTACTCGGCGACGTTTTCCGAGAAATATTTGCACGGCCGGTATATAACATCACTAGTGCTGTCGTCTGCATAGCAATGAATGTTACCACTTTGCAACATATCATTGATATGCAGGAAGCAGCCTTGTGGAACACCAGTGTTGATAGGCTTGTAATCAGAGCATGTACCGTCTACTATGACCTTGATGCTCCGATCAAGGAAACTGGTGATCCAATTGCACACCGGGAAGCCCATAGGAAGGAGCTTCGAATGAAGCGCTTTGTGCCAGACCCGATCGAAGGCCTCGCTATGTTCAAACTAACGGCCAATGCCTCCCCTTTTACTCTACTGCCTCCGCCCAGCTATGAATCAGGTAGATCAGAAGATCACCAGCTGATCGACCACGACGAAAACCAGATGATGGTAAATAATTATTCCACTCTTTTACCGTACGCATGACAAAAGACGAAGTAAACCGTTTGGTTTGAATTGATATTCATTACAATAAAAGAAACTTAAACTAAAATTATCAAAAATCCTATCTAACGCGGCGCGGTGCAAATGCCAAGATTTTTTCTTTTACATGGGAAAACGCCTACGCATACTGCCTGCGTGGGCAAGGGCCGGTTATTTTGAACTTGCACCGACTAAAACTTCATGGTGTTCCACATCGGCGCATATTGGTAGAGCTACGGAAACGCTTTCACATACATCCACAGCCCCACCAGCGCCGGCCGCCGCATGCAGGAGAGGACTATTCCTCTCCATCTCCTCTTCAAGTAAGGTGCACCAGAACATATGGCGCACCTTTCTCCGCTCCTCCACTTCACGCAATTGCGCAACGGACGCCCCGTGACCGATGTGCGAAGTTTTTCTATTCGAAAAAATGATCGAATGAAGTAATTAAGTGTTGTTTTACTTATGTTTTAATTCAAGAACAAAACGAAATGTGGAAATATTCATTCTACTTAGTTAATATGCAACCTAGTTTTAAATAAATCGTTAGTACGTTATCAGCTCTCTCTTACTTACTTACGCTTTTTTTTAATAATAATAATATCCTCCAGACTGAATTTAAGTAACGGCGGCCAGTCTGACCGAAGACTAGCCATCTGCGTAGGACATCAGTGCCCGAGTGTATATGCAAACACAGGTGCACTCTCTATTCCCTCACTCTCATAGTTCGATGGGACATTCGACACGAACGGAGAGAGTTGAGGCGCAGGATCAACCGCTTTACGTGCTTTCCGAGGACTTTCACGGGAGTTAAACACTATTGATAATTTCTGGACAGAAAAACTCAATAACTAATTTTTCGAAGTCGAACACGGATCTCATGATCAGCAATCGCGTTTGCGACCACGATACCAACGAGACATGCATTTTAAATAACTACATTTTAACTGTCTTGCACGTTTAGAAGAGATTACCAGATACTATTTCAAAAATATTGGAACTGAGGATCATCGTCCTTATTTTCTTATAATTATCTTCTTCTTTTCGTCTTCCTCAACAGTCCGCAAATATCCAGTGCTGAAATGCTCACTCCTTGTAGGAGAAATTGCTTTATTTTTATAGGATAGGGTGACAAACGAGCACACAGTCCACCTGATTGTAAGTGGTTGCTGTGACCCATAGACATCCACATCTATCCTCAATAAAGAATCAAAATGCAGATGCTATGTCACCCGTGAGGACTAAGATGGAATGCCTCTTTTCCAGTAAAAGGAGTCACCGGTTCTCTACACTCGCCATACGAAACACAGCAGTATTAAGCTGCTATTTTACACTGGTATTCTGTAAGAGCGTGGTCTTTCCCCGGTCGAGTGGACCCATTTGTGCTACAACTATACTATTAATATAGCTGCAGCATGGCTCTACCACGTATGAATGATATGCCTTGATCGCCACACTGGCATTAGGTGCGCCTCGTGCATACTTATTATAAAAGAGTGAAGGTGTAGTCTATAATATACGTCCGACTGGTGGGCAGAAGCTTTCTATCATTTATTCAGAATTAAGTCAGAATGCACACGTCTTCGAAACATTTTTGGTCCTCAGACATGTAGGTTTCCTCACGATGTTTTCCTTGATAATGCAAATTGTAAATTTACATTTAAAATTGCAATTTAACACCTTTATTAGTGCGAACTGGGATCAAGCCCGGGTTTCACGCATTCTGTGAAATTTGCGCCCACATTTACGAATACTAAAGTACAATTTCCAATAACTTTTATACGAAAGTTTTAAATGTACGAATGTTTCTGATCACGTACATCAAAAGCATAAACTTATTGTTCATCATATCGTGGAGACGCGCTCATCATACCAAATAGAAATGGTAATTTATTAAATATACCAAATAACATTTTGTTATTTTTATTTATTAGCATTTGCAAGAATATTTCTGTATTTGTTCAATTTACAGTTTTAAATTTTACTGGAAACAGGAACATATTTATATTTTCAGCAAGATCTATCATCGATAAGAATCAAAATCGTTGTCACTCCTAAAAGGACTAGAATGGAATGCCTCGATAACAGTAAAAAGGTCTCTGGTTCTCTAGACTCACCATACGAAATACAGCATTAATGTGCTATTTTATGTATTCACAAACAGTACTTTCTTAAGTATAGGTGTAACGCTTTAAGTGAATTTCCTATAATCAAAAAATGCTAATATCCTTCTGTTTTACGCTGGTATTCTGTGAAAGCGTGGTTCTACCCAGTCGTACGGATCGTTTCGTACAGCATGGCCTAGCATGTAAATACGCATTTTTATTTTTTATTCAGAAATGTTTTCTTAAGGCACTAGAACCTTTTAGTCAAATTTGCGCATTCTTGGAGTATTCCTCTCTATTTTTATTTCTTCGCCAGTTTGTTATAATCTGTCTCTACATTTGCAATTATATTTTTAAGTATCTATATAAACCTTTATTGAACCCGCACTTTAAAAGGGCTTTCCATATAGCTGAGTGTTCGGTAGAATCGAAAGCTTTTGTATAATCTATGAAATCCATGTAGAATGGATTTCTGAATTCTGTAAATTTTTCTACAACTCGTTCAACGACTTGAATGTGATCTGTGGTTTCAGCACCACAGATCCTTTTCTAAATCGCGTAATGATATTGTGAGCTTATATTTTATTTCTTATTTTTATTTTGTAGCATTAAAATGTGTATTAAAAATTTATAATTACCCGTGTCGGAAACTTGACGACTGGAAGCATATTTGTCTCATTCACATAACACTATGCCATAACACATTAACTCTCCACACTGCTGTTTAGTACCGTTTAGTGGCGGTGTAAGAATATCAACTACCCCATATTATCCCGTGGGTGTCATAAGAGGCGAAAGAGGGAAACAAACCAGGAGATGTGCAGCAGCGTCTTACCAATAACGAGTAAAATTAAAAAAACTGCGGTTGTCAACCCGCTTGCTGCTTGGCAACTGTGGCAAATATCACCCATGTGGCAGTCTACGGGGTGGCCTATGTCCAGCATTGAACTTTAATGGGCTGTAACGGTAACTGTCGTTTAGTGGCAGCGGAAGAGCGTAGATCCACTATCACATGAATCCCGTGGGTGTCGTAAGAAGCGACAGAGGAAATGAAACAGGAGATGGGCAGCAGAATCTGCTTCATCACAAATCAATAATAACTCTATGTGGCAATCTATGGGGAGACCAATGTTCAGATGTGGACTTTTCCTCACTTTCAACATAAAATGAAAGACCTAGAATAATATTATTTAAACATTTTTCATAAACATGATTACCGACCAGATCGGCGATATATTATTGAAGATGGGCCAAGTTAGATAGGCCTTGATCGACGATCATTTATGCATAGATATATGAAAGTGATAGAAGGAGAGTGTGTCAGGATCGTGCCAAATAGAAGTCCATAGTCTCTGTCCCTCTGGCTGATAGTGTGAGAGTTTATATGTATGTATTTATAATGTAATTATTATACTACTCGCATATTATACAGGTACGATCAATATTTACAAACGTGGAATATTTACGAGTATGCTCGTTCATCTTATTAGGCTCTGAGTAAAATGGCAATGTTAAAAATAACTTTTAACAAAAAGTAAAAGCCGACTCCAAAGAACCAAAAATAATAAAACAATTCCACATTCTTAAGAGATATAGTATATATAGAAGATATGGATATAGAATTACAGCAATAACTTTCGATTGTGATTTTGTTAAAAGTTATTTTTAAACCTTTTGAGTGAATCCCATTTTTTACCACCCTTAAGGGTGGAATATTTTCTTCAAATTTTAATGGGATCACCCTTGAAGTGTAACAATTTTAATTAAAAAATTGTCGAAATCGGTTCATAATATGTGGAGATATCGCGTACCATCCATTCTAAAAAACATACAGTCGAATTGTAAGACTCCTCCTTTTTTGAAATCGGATAAAAAGTTCTCATGGCCTCCAATAGATGGTGGTGTAAAAATTTTGTTTACGACAAACATAAAATACCTAGATCGGAGACATGGAGAAGCGTCAAATGTAATACGTCAGCTACAGCGGTCGCCAATCTGCCTGCTAGCCTCCTGCCAAGTGTGGCAATCAAGGCACACACACACACTTAGATCAATTTTTAAATTCTGTTTATGTAAATATTTCTTTGCATTAAAACTCTTAGGATATGAAAATACTTTTAGAGAAAGTTTCTGTCGTTACGGCAACTCTTGATACCTAATTACTTTTTAAAAGGTCTGTAATGAGAAAGTTATAAATAACTCAATGAATTATAATCAGGCTTAACAAAAACAAGAATCATGCTTATTAAGATTACAAAATAAAAGGTTTTCATGATATCAGCAGCAGTTTATAGCCCTTGATCTAAATACTATAACTTCAATACTCAAAGTCAGCTAAGTTGTTAATCTATACAAATAAAATAAATTTGAAGTCTGTAATATTAAAATAATTTCTATTAAACTCGGGAGGTTATTTGCATGTATTCGAGATTATAAATAACCATTTTTTTAATTTTGTCTGTCTGTCTGGTCTGTGTGTCTGTCTGTCCGGGATAATTTTCGGAATGGATGAGTCGATTGCGATAAAACTTTACGAACAGTAGAGAGCAATGCCAGGATGGATCTAGGCTGTATATTATAAGAAAAACATGAAGATTTTTTTGAAATAAACGAAAAATTTATAAAATACATGGCATTCGTTTATTTCAAATCGAAATAACACCGTATTAGTAGTTCCCATCCAGGCGAGGCCGGGGCGGGTCGCTAGTACGTAGTAAATTTAGTCTTGCATTAACTTTTTTATAAAATTGAAGTGACATTCGAAAGTGTGTGAGCACTGAGAGACCATGCTGAGAATCCGCGAAATAAATTACACTAAATAATTCAAATACTGCCAAGCACATAGTATTCAGAAAATGAAAATGCTGCTCTTTTATATTTTATTACTTCGTTTATTTATTTTATTTTTGTATAAAGCTTGAATGTAAGACTTTAACACTAAAGTTACATAGGGCGAATTTAATGACATTAGGCATTTTCTGCTAGTCAATCCTGGGTGTTAAAGAAAAATGTCGACAATTGGAAACTATCTAAATGTATAATAAACAACTAAAATACCGTGAAACCTGGCAACTTTGCCATTTTTAGAAGGACTTAAAAGTTTAGGACCAATTTTCCAACAAAAAATGTACTGTCAGACAGGGCGTCAATTTTAAATGTGACATTATATTCTTCATAGATTTCGTATATATTAGTGATTTAAACAAATACTAACAATAAATAGATAAAATACTCAAAATAGAAAATGGCAAAGTTAACCTCACTTTGTGGCAACTTTGCCATCAGGGTTTATAAAGAAAATAAAAGGATTTGACTAAAAGGTTGAAGGTAAGTTTACCGCATAATATAATACACTTCACTCAGAGTTATGATTTGCTCCTTTGATTGTGCTGTAAATAGCAAAATTTACTCTTATGGCAAAGTTTCCCTCCCATTTTTCAATATTTCATACAAACTTGAAAATATGTGTCAGGGTTGTCAAAACTCCATGATTACGTACTTAATTTAATTTTTTTTATTTAAATCTTGTCACAATATTTTCATACATACATAAACACTCACGCCTGTCACACAGAGGGGTAGGCAGAGACTACGGACTTCCATTTGGCACGATCCTAACACACCTCTCTCGCCACCTTTACATCCATATATCTACGCATACACGCTCGTCTGTTAAGGGTACTCCTAATCCGGCCTTTTTTCAATATAACGCCAATTTGGTCGATAAACCTTCGTCTAGGGCATCCCTTCCCGACTCTACCGTTCACTTCTGCAACATAAATTTGATTTGTCACTCTTTCCTCGTTCATTCTATCTACATGACCAAACCACCGAAGCATTCCTTTCTTAATCCTGGTCACAACGTCATCTTGCAAACTACACTTTTCTCTTATCACACTATTTCTCACCCTGTCATTCAGATTCAGCCCTAGCATACTCCTTAATGACCGCATTTCTACAGCATTTATTCTACTCTCATGCTTCTTCTGCCAGACCCAACTTTCACTACCATACATTAAAGTAGGGACTAACGCAGCATTATGAATTGCCAAACGTGCCTTTTTTTTGACACATTCTGACTCTTCACAATAGCGTGTATAGCCCCATTCACTCTATTTCCTGCGTTCACTCGTCGTTCTATATCCTTATCATATCTACCATCCCTGCTAAATAAACATTCCAAATAAACAAACTCATCCACTTGCTCATTCAACTCCCCTTCTATTCTTATTTCACATAACGTTTTACTTTCTTCTCTTTCAAAAACGATCACTTTCGTCTTACTACTTACTACTTCACTTTCATACTTTTTCATACGCCTTTCTTTTAATGACCAGTTCATTAAAGTTACCATCATTTGCAACTCGGCTGCCGACGATGCAAATATGACTTGATCATCGGCGTACAAAAGGCATTTGACTGTTAACTCACCCATTCTCAACCCACATACTTCAACTTCCAAAGTTTGCAAACAACTGTCCATAAATAGGTTAAACAGCCACGGGGAAGCTATACAGCCCTGTCTGACACCTTTTTGGATGCCAAACCAGTCCGAGTAGACCCCGTTGATCCTGACACAAGCACTAGAGTCCCTATAAAGAGACCTTAATGCCTGTATCAAAACAGCGCTCAACCCAAATGAGTTCAGTGTTTGCCATAACACATTCATGTCCACTCTGTCATAAGCCTTTTCCAAGTCCATGAACGCACAAAAAACTTTCTGGTTTTTGGCCAAAAACTTCTCCGCAATCATGCGCATGGAAAAGACTTGATCCATACACCCCATCCCCTTTCTAAATCCAGCTCGCACATTCCAAATTTTTCCATCAGCTTCTTCCATAACTCTTTCAATTAACACCTTAGCATACAGTTTACCCACAATATTAAGCAAGCTGAAACCACAGTAGTTCTTAAAGTCCTGCTGTGACCCTTTTCCCTTATATATTGAAACCTTAACGGCTTTGCATCAGTCTTCCGGCACCCCGCTTCAGTTCCCAACATAAATTAAACAAGGTGTACAGCAGGCCTGCCACCACTCCCTCTCCAGCCCTTAGCATTTCGAGTGATACTCTATCATATCCGGCTGCCTTACCTGCTTTCATGCTTTTCATTGCTTTCATTATTTCAACTACACTTATCTCCCTACCTCTCTCCACTTCTTTCAGAGTTTCTATTTCACTTAATTCAGACGACTCTTCACTCATAAACACGCTTTCAAAGTATTCCTTCCATCTTTTTATTCATTCGAAACTTCATCATTCAGCATACAGCCATTCTCGTCTCGTATAGCATTTCATATTCATTCTAGGCTGTTTTGAATTTCCCCTGGCAGTTCTTACGAGTTTCCGGAACATTTTAATATTTGCCTGGAAGTTATTAGATATCCTTCTATCATTCTTATCCTTTCTTTCTTGCTTTTCCTTTCAACAACTTTTTTACTCTTATTTATACGTCTAAAGTCTGCCTTTTTCATTCAATCTCATCATTCATACCGCCAGAATTACAAGCTTTGTTTGCTAGTAAATCTAGCCATGCTCTTCTTTGCTTCAACTTCCATCCGTACATCATCATCCCACCACAACGTATTATTTTTCCTTTCATTCGTTCTCTACTTACACTACATACTGGTGGCTGCATCCACCAAAACATTCTTAACATTATTCCATACAGTCTTCAAGTCTAAATCACTCGTACATAATTCATTCAAACTACTTATATTTTCCCTCAGTCTACATTTATCTCTATTCTTATACGCTGTAACGTAGTGGTAGACACAGATGCCGCCAATGCCTGAATAGACCAAAACAGTTCGGCATAACACCAAGTAATTATCCGTCCCTACGTTGGACCCCCGGTAAACCCTTGTATCTACCACTGCGCTCCTCATTCTTTCATCCACTATTATGAAATCTATAATGCTTCTATCATCACCTCTTTCCCATGTATACATGTGAATCCTCTTATGGCGAAAGAAAGTGTTCGTTACAAAAATATTCTTTTCCACACATACGGTGAGGAGGTCTTCACAATTCTCATTTATAATTTCATCGCCAAACGTTCCTTATATCCTTTCATAACCAGACCTCTTCACCCCAACCCTTCCATTAAAATCTCCTAACATAATAATATTCTCATTTCCATTACATTTCATCAACACCATCCTTACCATGTCCCAAAACTGCTCTCGGATATCAGTGGGCTTAGATATGTCTGGGGCGTACACCCCTAGCACAAACAACTTCTTTAAGCCCACTTTCATTCGTATCGATAGCAGCCTTGAGCTTACACATTCATACTCTTTCACACATTGGCTTATTCTTTTTGAAAGGATGACACCGTCTCGTCTACACCAGACCAGTAAGCGGTATACATGCCATGTGCAGTGGCATCCTTTCCCTTTCGTTTCGTCTCATTTAATAACACATCTATTCCTCTATCATTAATCATTTCGCATACTTCATCCATTTTATCATTCATTGCTCCACATACATTCAGCGTAGCCAGACGGGCCTCCGCAATCCACTTTTCGCCCCTCCGGGAGACAGAACGTGACGGATGGCGAACGTCGTCGCCGGGAGAAAAACCGGCTTGCCACAATAATTTCTTAAACAAAAATCTAAAATACATCAAACAAAAATACTCTAGTTTAAAATTAAAAATCAAATTGGTGCAATAACAAGCTTAAATCAATTATAGTATAAATAAAAAAAGCTTATCACAATCATTTTTAACAAGTATTCGTTTTTTTATTAGTAATCAATGTCAGCTCATAATTATTGTAATCAATGTAAATATTGTTTCCCACAATAGCAAAACATTAATACTCATCAAAAATGACAATTAATGTTTTGTTTAATGTCAATACACTAAGTGGAAATTATGAAAATACAGTGAGTAATAATATTATTCATGCCCAACAACGCAGTAAAATAACATAGATTTCTCTTTTCTTTTCCTTTACTTTTGATAAAGATGAATTGATTGACGACTCATTTGGTAAAATCGATCTAATGGGCGGCTACGGTGAAACATCGATACAAACATACATACATACCATAGAATGTCAAGTAAAGAAGACTTTGTTTAAATAGTTGTAATCGGTTAAAACTATAGGTTGAAAGTGACAACCCTTGGTTGTAGCAAAACATGGCAAAGTAACCATCACATCGTGGCACTACTAGTGTGGTAACTATACCATGTTAGTTTTATAGATAAATATTAAGACTAACATGTTAAAAACGATACATTACATTTTATAACCATTAATCTTATGTTACTACAAAGATATAGATACCTACATACAGTATTTGAAACAAAAAAAAAACTAAAGTTCTGGAGCACTGAAAAAAGAGGGTATTTCGCCGGCACAATTCCGTGTTAAAATTAAATGCTAAAATTAACTTTTGTGTTGCCATATCGAAAGCAATGCTGTCAATTAGTTATTGTATTTTATCAAAAAATGGTATATCTCGAAAAACGTTACGTTTTCCGTGTTAATCGTAATTTTGAACCAGTACACCCCTGATGGCAAAGTTAACTTCCATTTGTAAAGTTTCCAGACTTGACTGTAGTGTGTAAATCTTTGCATAACATATATCAATAAATTTCTATTCTAAAAATATTCTACTTTAGTGAATAAGTTGAATATATCGTTGAATATTAAAATAAAAATACTTACAATACAAGTGAACAACAAAGCAAACAGAGCGGATCATAGGAAAACATGTTCAGAAAACTTGAGATACACAAGTAAACATTTAACCGTGAAGCAAATATTGGGTGTGGAGATGTTGCATAACAGTTTATAATAAACTTAAATCCTTCGTATGTCAAAACAAAATGGCACCTACATTTACTTTAGATATTTTATGCTGAAAGTATGTGCATAATATTTAATAACATGTTCTTATAAATAATATATATAAAATGTTAAAGCGCACTGACTTAACAAAAGCCTATTCACTCTTGTCTTGAAAACAGAGAGACAGATTTTTTTTTATATGAGAGGGGGCAAACGAGCATGCGGCTCACCTGATGGTAAGTGACTACCGCCGCCCATGAACAACTACAACACTAGGGGAACCAGAGGAATTGCAGATGCGTTGCCGGACTTTTAGAAAGGAGTAGGCTCTTTTCTTGAAGGTCCCTAAGTCGTATCGGTCCGGAAAATCGCTGGTGGTAATCGATCCACAAGGAAGTTGTGCGAGGAAGAAACATCTTCTAAATCGCAGTGGTGGACCGCCAATCATCCAGGTGGTATGGATGGTATCGCGAGTTTTGTCGCAATGTGTGATGGTGTAATTGAGCGGCTGGAATTAGTCCGAACAATTCCTCAGAGCACTCCCCGTGGTACATGCGATAAAATATGCAAAGAGATGCAACATCTCTACGCAGTGGCAGTGAGTCAAGCCGATCGGAAAGAACTCGGTCGTCGACTATTCGAACCGTTCTGCGCTGGATGCGGTCAAGTGGAAGGAGCTGGCACTGGGGAGCCCCTGCCTAGAGATGGGAACAGTATTCCATGTGGGGCCGAACCTGCGCCTTGTAAAGTTACAATCGTCGTACCGGCATGAAATACTGTCCCGCTCTGCTGATCACGCCAAGCTTTTATAGGCCAATTTGGCCTTCTCTTCCAAATGACCACGAAACTGCACATCACTCGATATGTCGACACCGAGGATTCCAATACTGGCTGAAGCAACAAGGGGAGTGTCTTGAAATTGAAGAGATACGACAAAGGGGTTCTTTTTAACGGTAAACGCGCAAACTTGTGTCTTCTGGAGATTGAACTGGACTAGATTTAGTCGCCCCCAATCCGAGACTTTGTTCAGCAAAGACTCGACTTCAGACACAAGTTTGTCCCGGTACTCGGCGACGTTTTCCCGGGAAATATTTGCACGGCCGGTATATAAGGCATCACCAGTGCTGTCGTCTGCATAGCAATGAATGTTACCAGTTTGCAACATATCATTGATATGCAGGGGAAACAGCGTTGGCGATAGCACGCAGCCTTGTGGAACACCAGCGTTGATAGGCTTGTAATCAGAGCATGCACCGTCTACTATGACCTTGATGCTCCGATCAGCAAGGAAACTGGTGATCCAATTGCACAATTTCTCGGGAAGCCCATAGGAAGAGAGCTTCGAATGAAGCGCTTTGTGCCAGACCCGATCGAAGGCCTTCGCTATGTCTAAACTAACGGCCAATGCCTCCCCCTTTTACTCTACTGCCTCCGCCCATCTATGAGTCAGGTAGATCAGAAGATCACCAGCTGATCGACCATGACGAAAACCAGATGATGGTAAATAATTATTCCACTCTTTTATCGTACGCATGACAAAAGACGAAGTAAACCGTTTGGTTTGAATTGATATTCATTACAATAAAAGAAACTTAAAACTAAAATTATCAAAAATCCTATCTAACGCGGCGCGGTGCGGTACAATGCCAAGATTTTTTTTTCTTTTTACATGGGAAAACGCCTACGCATACTCGCCTCGCATGGGCAAGGACCGGTTATTTTGGACTTGCACCGACTAAAACTTCATGGTGTTCCACATTCGGCGCATATTGGTAGAGCTACGGAAACGCTTTCACATACATCCATAGCCCCACCAGCGCCGGCCGCCGCATGTAGCCTCTCCTCAGGAGAGGACTACTCCTCCATCTCCTCTTCAAGTAAGGCGCACCAGAACATATGGCGCACCTTTCTCCGCTGCCTCCAACTTCACGCAACTTGCGAAACGGACGCCCCGTGTCCGATGTGCGAAGTTTTTCTATTCTAAAAATAAAATAGAATACTATTTTATTGTTATGGTTATTGTAATAAAATACAAATATAAATGATAAACACAAGTTAGGTAGCAAAGAACCTTTTCACTACGGTACTTCGTTTTAAAGTGCCAATTTTTCCTGCGGGTGTACCTTTTATGGCGCGGCGGCGCTTTTGACAAGATACGGCAAGTGCCAAGGTGGGTCGACACAAAGGCTACCGTATCTAAGCAAACAGACTATAAATTATGTCAAAGTTTATTTGCTTTCAGGTCATGGTGCCCATGTTGTCTTATTTCAGCTGATGCTTGCTCAGTATCAACTGGCAGTTTTTTGTTAGACGGACTAAGATACTTTTTGTTATTTATGGTACTAATAAAAAATCATTTTCTAACATAATGCTAAGCTCATAATATCCAGAGTCTTCCCGTCGAATCAGATTTTAGTAAATGTTGGCCTATTCGTAAAAAATAATTATAAATTAAATATTTGTATGTTTCCAGAAAATATTTATATTTTTTTTACTATTAGTAAGTTAAAAGTTCTCCGTCGAATAAATTATAACCTATATGAATGTAAATGTGAAATAATTTAACTAATATTATTCATACAACTGTAATTTTTAATTTAGTTATATACTATGTATGTTATTCTATCAATAAATTTTATCTGAGGATTATAAAATCGGCCCCAAGAAAAATAAAGGCTGTAAAAAATAAAGGGCTGTAAACAAGAAATATAAACGGCTTCAGAGCTGATTAAAATTCAGATAATTGATCGGCAGTGGACTAACTATGACAGAGCCGTGACCCGCTGACATTTGCTAATGACACTTTCTAAACAAAACGGCCGGACGGCACGCCTTTCCGGAAAATATTGTTTCCCCTTTGAGGACCTCAATGGGACGTGAAAATAAACAAACGAAGTAATTAAGACAGTTATTTATTTCCTTGACGCTTTTTAATTACAAAATCAACCGTTTTACAGATTATCTGTTGCAATGAAGTGAATATTTAAATGTATAAAACTAAATTAATTTTCTATTATTTTTCTTGGGTATTTCACTGGCCGCTCAGCAAGCTATGGAGAGGGCTATGCTTGAAATTTCTATGCGTGATAGAATCCGTAATGAAGATGTCCACAGTAGAACTAGAATAACCTACGTATATGCATAACGTATTTAGTAAGCTTTAAGAACCGACAACGATGAGGAAGAAAGGCTTTCGAGTTGCAATGTCGTACCAGTAAGTGAAGTAAAGAGAGGCCCTCCATTAGATGGAGTGACGACCTGATAAGAGATGCAGAATTCAATGAATGCAGGTGGCTCAGCAACATGCATACAACTTGAACAATCGACAAGCGATGGGAAAGTGATATCTCTTACGGCAGCATCGTACCGGTAAATAAAGTTAAAATTGTAATTTATAATTTCATTGGTCCCGGCGAGTATCGAACCCACGTTTTTCACGTTAAACGACAAGCGCTTAGCCTTTTATCTACCACAAACTCATTATAAACATAATTCGACTCTAATGATTTTCACCTAAATATTTTCGAAACTCATCAGTGTTAGCTACTATCTTAGTGCAGTAAACTGGCATTTATATTTAAAAAAGACCTCGCAACCAGGAAAGCTATTCCATTACGAATAAAGAGGGCTGTCAACAATTTTACGACAGTACAATAGTCTTGTATACATTGTATTATTACTTAGTATTTATTAACATTAGTAAAATAATAAAAATAAAATAAAATAGGAATGATTATACTTTTATTAATAATCTGATTTTAGTATTTAGACCCAGCTTTTAAGTGCCAGGATTTACAGTCAAGAGAGAGGAGGAGAACTGGTATTAAGAAAAGGATATGGTGAATATAAACAGAATATGCAGATGTCAACTGCCTCATTTAAATACTGGTCGTAAACGCGATTGCTGATCATGAAGTTCCGGTTTCCAATCCCGGGTCGGGCCAAAAAAACACAATTTTTGAGTTTTTCTGTCAAGAAATTCTCAGAAGCAGCACTGAGTCAGGGAGTTGTCGGTGTTTCTTTCCGATGCCTTGGAAAGCACGTTAAGTGAAAGATCCTTCGTATGATCCCTCTCTGGTCGTGTCGGATGTCGTCCAATCGAACTATGGGAGTGAGGTAATAGAGAGTCCACCTGTGTTTACACATACACTCGCGTACCCGGTCCGGTAAGACATACCATCTGGAAAACATTTTTATTATTTTTATGAGATACGCATAATCACAGAAAAAACAAAAAAAAAGGTAGCGAAACGTGTATATTTTTTTAAGAAACCGTAGAAAATGGCATTAGGCGCGTTCCTCGTGTTTAGTTATTGTAAGCTTTATTTAAATTTCTTCGATCAAGACATCTGGCTCAAATTATACGTTCGTTGTTTTTTCACAAAAGCAATATTTTTGCGTTGTCGAACGTTACTGAAAAAATACGAACGCTATCATTTGTGTCTTTGAAGAACTTAAAACGAAGTAAAAAGTTTCATTGCCATACATGACGCAGAATAATCGTACTATTTATATTTTCTCATATACTTTAATGTACTACAGACTGTATTTCGGTCAGTCGGCTAGTCTTAAGCGAAACTAGTCATCTGTACAGGACAGGATTATAGTGCGCAAGCACAGGTGTACTCTCTATTCCCTTACTCTCATAGTCCAGTGGGACGGCAATCCAACACGACTGGAGAAAGATCAGGCGCAAGACCAATAGTTTTTTTGCTGCTACTGAGAATTCTTTAATAAAAAAATTATAAACTGACTTGGGCTTGACCCGGGTTTCGAACCCGGGACCCTATGATCAGCAATCGCCATTAAGACCACTAGACCAACGAGGTATTAAAAAAATATACATATAATATATAACACCTTCTTTATTGGAATCGGCTAGTAACCTAACACATGATATCAGCGTAAATGTGCGAGCGGAGTCCTTCCCGATCGAGCCGACTTAATGCAATTATAATACAGCTACTACGAGTATATTGCTCTAGTATGTAGAAACTAATTCTAACCTGATAATAAATTATAATTAATTTATAATACATATAACTCAATATAATTTAAATAATAATTTACATTTGAGACCACAAAATATTACAGTATACCCTATATTTTGTTTTTGTTTTGATTTTACCTAATAGAGTTTGAAAACAAACATCTGCGTGCCTTGTGCGAGTTTTTTTACGCGTTCGATAGCGTTAAATTTATTTGCTCCGTGAAGTTAACTACGATTTGTATGGAATAAAAACAGCGCCAACTTGTGACAATAATCGGAAACACAATTCATGAGTGCGAGTTTATTAAATCGTCGATATCGACCATCGAGCATTGACTCGCATTCGACAGTGAGAACGTTAACGCTCGTGATTGGTGGTTTAAAGTATTTTGTGAGTGCGAGCAGCAATTTTGATCGTTCGAGACGTAACTTATGTAAACTCTAGGCCGTCGTGATCGAAAAAGTTCTCACATAGATTTTACGGTGAGAAAGTAGAGTGAGAATTATTGTTGAAGAGTTAATTTTATTTCGTTTTGTGTGAACGATATATAATTATGGCAGGACTTTTTTTTTCGTTTGGGGGATGTTTGCAGCCGCTAAGGCATTAATAACTAATAATAATAGATGACTGCTATTATAACGCTAGTGTTGAAGTTCGTTCATATTTCAGTTCGTTACATTTTCGTAGGTACTTGTGCATTTTCAGAGATGTAACCTCGATGACAGACAATTTAAGGATATATATAGCCTTTTCAAATAAAGTATTCAAGTTTTTGTGTAAATAGCGTTTGATAGATCTAAGGTCTACCATCACTATTCAATAATTAAGTCAATTCCTCCCAATTCTTCATACAGGACATCCTACCCCTTGCATTAGAGGATGCTTTGCTGAGGCCTCCATGCCGAAAAGCCAATAAATTCTAGTCTGTGAAACCTAGTTACAAAACACACGCATCATACGTTCACTTAACACTTAATAACATAATTTACATAAATGTCACCATAAAATCATATTAGAACGAAAACATGTTAATGTTTTTTTTGCTTTCAATTTAATACTTTCAATAATTAACAATTAAATGGCTAATTTACAATCTCATAATACTAACATAAACTGCCAACACCGTTATTGAATTACGAAACATAAACAAATAGGTAAAAGATCACTATAATAACCACAACTTTCATAGACAGATGCTAATATTAATACCACTAAATAAAAATGCCATTCTCAATTTGGTTAGTTTATCTCACAACGCGAACGCGCTGCCATCATAAGAGAATGAACGAACGCCATTCACAGTGAGCAAACGCGAATCGAAGGGTTAGCTTCGATTGTAACTCACTCACACTCGCTTGTCTTCGCTTATCGACACCTATGACGTTAAGTCGGTCAACGCGATGACGCACAAAATTGTTCGAATGACTTCACCATTCGAATAATTTTGTGGAACTCGCACTAGGCACTCAGGGATCGATCATGAGCTGTCATGGCTTTAAATTAGTCATTAAATTATCCTATTGTCTGCATAATTTCAGATTATTCAATGGTCTGGAATCGTAGTAGCTCAGAAGCTTAGCACTTGCTCTAAATAACATAGTACGTGATCGAAGGTTGGATCCCACTCACCGATGAAATTGATAGATGAAATGGATGAATGGTTCGATCCCCAATCACTGATTTACCACATGCTCGGATGCGAAGGAAAACATCGTGAAGAAACCACCATGTCTGAGAAATTAAAAGAAAATATTTTGAGGACATGTAAAGTCCGTCAACATGCATTGCGCAGGAAGGTGGACACTTCTTGCCCTAAAATTCTATCAGAAATGTGAGGACGCCTGTGCCCACGTGGAACGTAATATGCTGTACTAACTTAACAAACAGACGCCTGGAAAAGGGTGAATACTAAATTATGAAAATCCATTACAATAAACATACATACATACATTTATGTCAAGCTAATAAAAGCATATTAAAAAGTACTTTAGGGCGTCAACAACTGCATTCTATCACTTCAAATATTAAAATGAGCAGGCGTCGCTACAAAATCGAGAACCATTTTGGGGTAGCAGAACAGTTCAAATATTAAATGGTTGGTTACGCTAACTCATATTACGTTTTGGTTGTTAGGCTATTTTACCATCTCCTCATTCCTCTCCCGTACAAAAATGACAGTATAGACACATATGGGACACTGGTCTCATGTCGTTTGAGAGGTGTTAGGGGCAAGGTAGTTTATTTATTACTGTACAATATTTTATTAGAATCACCAACAGAAAAGACTGATATGAATGATTGTATTACATATAACATGTACATAATATTTGAACACTCATTATAATTGTATTTCTTTTCATAGGTAATCAAATCAACATGCATTAATTTTATTCTATGACACTAAGTGTAAAAAATAGAAAGTAAGTAGGGATTTTAAATTTAAAAATAAAAAATATGATATTATAAAAAAGAACTGAAACTGAACTGTACCTATTAAAATTTATACAGATTTGCATTACATTTATAAAATTTTATTTAAACATGTATGTAATATTATTTTTAAGATATAATTAGTATTGTATTTAAGGAAACCCGAGATTGTGGCGAAATCTAAAACCCTATTTTGCTATTTAGGGTCTTAAAAATAAATGATGACATTTATTTTATCAAAAATGCATAAAATTTGTTGACATCTATCATCAGTTTCAGTCAAATGACGTCATAAAGTGTACTTAAATGAGTGAGGCCAATGATATAAAATAAAATTTTCTTCTTTTGTCCAAGTTGTCAAATTTCCTTTGATTTTTTTACTTTGCTCGATATTTAATTTATTTTTAGACCATTGATATGCTATAAGGGACTGTCTTCCTAAAATTTAGACTTATTTTATAATCAAACAGTTTTTGCATTTACGCTATTCAAGGTCTCTACGGTACCAAGACTTTTTTTACAATTATTGTAATTAATCGTTTTTCTCTTACTTGTAGGCTATGTCATCGAATTCATCACCAAATCATATCAAAAAGTAATTAATGTAAAAATTTAACATGTAAACAATAATGTTTATTTCATTGTAAAATGTAAGTGTCAATTAATGAGTTTATTATTACTTTTTTATGTTTGATAAAGGTAGAGAACTCTTCAGCACACTCTACAGCATCCTCTTTACTAAAAGTTTAAAGCTTTAAAAATTAACTACTGCTTAAATAACTAAAAAAAATTAAATAAATGTTAAGTTTACCTATAAAAAAAATTAAAAACGACAACCTTAAAACGATTTTTTACTGAATTAGAGACGAGCTTAGTATTTTTTCGCAATGTGAGTTTTTAGAAAAATACACAAGAATTCAGCAGCCAAAAGCTAATAAAATAATTTAATTAAAACGTTCTTCCGACCTAAAAATTCAAATAGACTTTTATTCATTTAAACTAGCGGGCGGAGGCTTTTAATTGAGTAGATTTTTGCAGAAGTTCTTTAGAGCGTATATTCACAATTTAAATGAATGATACTCTATTTTACTGGTTGGATATACTTTTGGGACTGACAGACGGGCACCGAGGATATCTGTCTGTTTCCGTCTCTTAGAGAAGACCATGATTAATGTAAAGAAATGTTACTGCTTTTATTTGTCCCACTGTTGGGCACAGACCTCCTCTAATTTCTGAGGTTATTTTATTATAGAATAAGGGTGACAAACGAGCACACGGTCCACCCGATGGTAAGCGGACCCTGTGACCCATACAAATCTACATCTATCTTCGATCAAGAATCAAAATGCAGATGCGTTGTCACTTTCGAGGATTAAGATGGAATACCTCGTTTCCAGCAAAAAGGGTCCCCGGTACTCTACACTTACCTCGCTGGTATTTTGTGAGAGCGTGGTCTTTCCTCATTCGTGCTGCAGCCAATACAGGCAGCATGGCTCTACCACGTTGTAAATTAGTCCGCAAGCAAGCAGTTAATAAGTTCGCGCTGCTTCAGTGCGGGTTAGCGGACTTCACGTGGCACTACACTAAATATTATATTCCTTAGAGATGCAGATTTCTTTATGATGTTTTCTTACACCGTGGGGCACGTAGAAATCAGTATTTTAAATTACAATTCATAATTTAATTAGTGCCACTGGGGATTAATCCCGGATTGCTCGCGTACTTTATAATTTACTTAAAATTACCATGTAGTGGCGGTGTAACATCCACTACCACATATCATACCGTGGGTGTCGTAAGAGGCGACACGGGGATACAAATCAGGAGATGGGCAACAGCGTCTTCTTAATAACGACTAAAAAAAAAAATGCGGTTGCTAGTCCGCTTGCGAAGCGTGGCAACTATGGCAAATATCCCCCATAAGAGGCAATCCATGGGAGAGGCCTATGTTCAGCAGTGGACTTTAATAGGCTGTTACGGTAACGGTTTATAATTTATGGCAAGTGCTTACTTTTTACTGTTATCTTGTTTTAACGATTTTACGAGTAGTATTAGGAGTAGCAAAAAGGTAACGATGAAAAAGATTTTTTCTTTTTGTAGATGTTTATATGCTGCAATCCTATCAACGGAGTATTAAATATATAGATTTTTTAATTAGTCTCGTTCACATATTTGACACGATGTTTAATTTTTCAGAACGTTATTATTAATAAAACACATAGTTATTTTTGTGTTAGAATTTTGCGTGATCGCACGACATTTATTATTTATTTTTTCATAAAGTGCATGCGTAATCGCACGACATTTTTTCCATTAAGTTATTCCTGTACAAAACCTAATTATATTTTTTTCATTTGTATACACTTTTTAGGGTTTTTGTAAACAATATAATAGAATAGAATAATTTATTATTTAATACAGATACAAGTATATAAAATTATACAATAAGAACACAGGTTGAAGCGATCACGTCATTCCCAGGGGATAGTAACAACAATATAAATAAATTAATACACACGAATATAAATAAATTAATACACAATATAAATAAATTAATACACATTCTTGTATAGTTTCTTCGTATTTAATATACAAATTCAAGACATTTTTTCAAAGTTTAATTACATTTAATTATAATATTGTTGCGCCACTATTAATGTCTTGCACATGGCAACACTAGTTACCACTAGCGCCCTCTAGTATTGAGTAGCAGAACTAGGAGAGTCAAGATCCTTCTAGAAATTTCGAGACCGATATGTATATGTTTCTACTGTAGAAGGTTCTGGAAAGTATCTGAGGCGCTATATAAGGCCGGTATAGACCACGACCGAGTCAGTATTGAATTGGCGATACCAGCGAAGACTTCGAAGCGATACAACTACGAACTCAAGCGATCTGTAGTAAAATTGTGTTTTGTTATTAGTGTGGTTTTAAGTTGTAATTAGTGTTGTGTAATTAAAGTGTCAATTTTGGTAATTCACTCGGCAGTTTTTAATTGTCTCGAACCCCAAGCTCGTAACAATTGGTGTCAGAAGTGGGATCAGATCATGCCGATTTTACCAAGGACGACACGGAGGGTATCCGTACCCGAAGTCAACGCCAGCAAGAGACGGACCAGAGACGATTTGGTAATGCAACGCCGCAAACGTCGGAGAGCCAGCTGCCGACCACGGAGGCCGGCCCGTCAGCAGCTCCTGCATCTGCAGCACCTGACTTAGGTGCTCTGATGATGAGCAGGCTCGCCGACAGGAGGAACAGGCCCGCCGACAGGAGGAACAGGCCCGCCGACAGGAGGAACAGGCCCGTCGGTTGGAAGAGCAGCTGCAGCGTGGACAGGAGGAACAGGCCCGCCAACAGGAGGAACAGGCCCGCCAACAGGAGGAACAGGCGCGTCGGTTGGAAAAGCAGCTGCAGCGCGGACAGGAGGAACAGGCCCGTTGTGTGAAAGAGCAGCTCAAACGCGATAAGGAAGAGCAGATGCTCCTCATGAAGGACCTTCACGCTACCTTCGGGAAAGAGATAAGGGAGGTGAAGGATAGGGTTGCTCAACATGACAACCGCCTGTCGGAAGCTGAAACCCGAATCGACCAAGTGAACAATCGGGTTGACAACGTGATTGCTGACGTGAAGAAAACGCTGGACGACCTCAAACTTGGGGATGGAGTTACAGCTCCCGTGGTAGCTACAACACCTTCGCTACGTGGATTCAAAGTGCCGCCGTTCGACGGGACTTCTTCCTGGTCGGCGTACAAAATCCAGTTCGAGGCTGTCATGAAGGCGAACGGCTGGAATAAAAGTCAGGCCATGACTGCTCACCCTAGGCCTGCGCCACCAGGCCTTAACTGTTCTGGAAGCTCTCGGTAAGGAAGTGACTTACGAGCAGCTCCTTGAGGCATTGGAGGCGAGATATGGTGACGCTCACCTGGAACACGTCTTTGTGCAGCTCAAAGATCGCGTGCAACGCAGCAACGAAAACCTGCAGCAGTGGGCCTTGAGGTGGAAAAGCTGGTTCGAAAAGCATACCAGTCTGTACCTACGCTCATTGTAGGAACCTGGTGCAGATATTCATCGACGGCATCCGCGACCTTGAAGTCAGAGCTGCTGTGAGGCTCGGGCACTACGAGACGCTTAAGGACGCGTTAGCCCATGCACTGGAGGTGGAATCCGTACGGCAGGATCATCGGTCCCATCGCATCAGGAGGTTGCAGCAGCTGCAGTTCGCGACTGCAATAAAGGATACAGCCCTAGGTGCTACGGCTGTGGGGAAAGGGCGATCTTCGATCCAGCTGCCTAAGCGAACTGTAGAAAGGGAGGTGATCGATCTCGAGAGGGTAGTGTGGCTAACAGCACCGCCCAGCAGGGAAACGAGTAAAAGCCAGGACTGCGGGGCGGGTGCTGGCTGATGTTAAAGAGCCCCAAGGATTTCGATCTCACAAACCCATGATAGGAACAGCCTAATCATCAAAGACGAGGTCAACGAAACGCCGTGTAAACTGACCATAGACACTGGAGCCTCTCGCACGGTTGTCAGTTCCCAACTTATAAGTCAGTTCCTTGGGGACTCCGCATACAACCGAGAGCGCATTAATTTGGTAACAGCCACGGTCAGCATACCCGTCCGTGGAGAGAAGGAGATGGAGTTGAAGCTAGGCAACATGATCTACCTGCATAATGTCATCGTGTCTGATATAATGGACGACTGCATCCTGAGCCTAGACTTCATGAGGAAGAATTGTTGTGAGATCGATATTAAGCAAGGTGTTTTGAAATGTGGACATGAGGAACTTTTCGTGGAAGGGGCGATACCGGGAATGTGTACAGTCTTAAAAGATTGTTCTGCCGCCGAGATCGGAAACGATTGTGCCGGTTAGTCTTCCTCGGAATCCTGGGCAAGCTGATCGTTGTGTACTCGTGGAAAGGGTGGACAATGACCTTCCGTGGAAAGTGGCTCGAACCTTGGTCAGAACCACCGATATCTCTGAGTACGTGTGCTGAACCTTGTGATCAGGAACAGATTATGGAAAGAGGCACAGGGTTGGTACTTGTGAGGAAGTGGATTGGTTGCGTAGGTGCCAATATCCATCAACTGGGACCCCTAGCAAGGATGCACAAACGAGGGTGACCACACTTTAGAAGACTTTCGCAGCGTTCTCTCCCGAATGAAGTGGTCAAGGCGAAGTTGTTACTCAAGTACGCCGATGTTTTCTCGTCAAACGATGCTGACATAGGAAAGACTGGCTTAGTTCAACACAAAATAAACACAGGAGAAGAATTGCCTATCCGTCAACGCCCAAGAAGATTGCCGGTAGCACGTGAAAGGAAGTGGAAACCATGATTGAGGGAATGGTGAAGGATGGTGTTATTGAACCTTCATCTAGTCCATGGTGTTCACCTGTGGTGCTGGTAAAGAAGAAGGATGGCAGCATGCGGTTTTGTGTTGACTACCGCCGTCTGAACGACGTTACAAACAAGGACAGCTATCCCTTGCCAAGAACTGATGACACGCTGGACATGCTTACAGGCGTAAAGGTTTAGCACACTGGACCTGAAAAGTGGCTACTGGCAGGTTGAAATTGACCCTAAGGACAAGGAGAAACTGCATTCTAGACAGGAAAGGGTCTGTGGCAATTTAAAGTTATGCCGTTTGATTGTGCAATGCCCAGCAACGTTTGAAAGGTTGATGGAGCTTGTACTTACGGGTTAATTGGCGATGCCTGTCTGGTCTACTTGGATGACATCATCATCGTAGGCCGTACGTTTGAGAACACCTTCAAAACCTGGAACGCGTGGTCATGAAGATTCAGAGTGCCAACCTCAAGTTGAGTCCGAAGAAATGTTCACTATTCAAACGGCAAGTTAGCTTTTTGGGGTATGTAGTGTCGGAAGAAGGTATCCGCACAGATCCGTAGAAAATTGCCGCTGTCAAGGATTGGCCGGTCCCAAAAGACAAGACGCAGGTTAGAGCATTTTTGGGATTGTGCTCCTATTATCGGCGATTTGTGAAGAACTTTGCAGATATAGCCAAACCTCTGCACAAGTTAACCGCGGAGAAGCGTCATTTCTGCTGGGATGAAAGTTGTGATATCGCATTCCAAGAGCTCAAGGACCGTCTGTGCGAAACATGTATTTTGGCGTACCCTGATGCGGGCAAGAAATTTATAGTTGACACAGACGCAAGTGATATAGGACTTGGCGGTGTTTGTCTCAACGGAATGGTGATCAAGAGGTTGTGATAGCGTACTTCAGCAAGTCGTTGTCAAAGCCGGAAAGGAATTATTGTGTCACAAGGCGAGAATTGCTTGCTGTGGTAAAGTCGTTGCAGCATTTTAGCAAATATCTTCTGGGCGGAAATTTCACTTACAACTGACCATGCTGCACTGAAATGGCTGTTGCAGTTCAAAAATCCAGAAGGACAAGTTGCGAGATGGATTGAACTACTTTAGGAATACGACTTTGTGATCGAACATCGCAGCGGAAATCTCATGGCAACGCAGATGCATTGTCAAGAAGACCTTGTCCTGAAGATTGCAAGCATTGTACTAGACAAGAGGGTAATGAAGTGGTATCTGTGAGGATGCTTATGACAGACCAGTTCAACAATGAGTGGAAAGACAGCCTACGACATGCACAGCAGGAAGATTCGGACATCAAGCCGATTCTAGAATGGATGAAGGCCAGTGCTCTAAGCCCAAGTGGAGCGACGTTTCAGCGATGAGTTCGACCACAAAAGCTATTGGGCCTATTGGGACAGCTTGCTGATTCAGGATGGAGTCCTGTGCCGTAAATGGGAAAATGGTCAGGAGACAGTTGTCATTTGCAAATGGTTGTCCCTAAAGCTAAAGTACCGGATGTTCTACAGCTGTACCATAATGGTTGTTCAGGAGGCCACCTGGGAGTTAAACGAACTCTACTGAAGATTCGAGAACGGTTTTATGGGTCCACTGTCGTGACGATGTCAAGGACGGTGTCGCAAATGTACAAGTTGTGTGGCTGTAAAGGGACCTCAAACTCGTAGTAGAGGTGCATTGAAATTGTACAATGTTGGTGCACCATGGAGAGGATAGCCATTGACGTTGCGGGGCCGTTTCCGGAAAGTGAAAGTGGTAACAAGTATTTCATGGTTGTGATGGATTACTTCACTAAGTGGCCAGAAGTCTTCGCCATTCCAAATCAAGAAGCTTCAATAGTTGCAGATAAACTAGTTCATGAAGTCTTCTGTCGTTTTGGAGTACCTTTAAGATTCACAGCGATCAAGGAAGAATTTTGAGTCTCAAATATTCAGGAAACTTGCCGAGTTATGGGTACTCATAAAACAAGAACAACTTCTTACCACCCACAATCTGATGGAATGGTAGAACGATTTAATCAGACATTGGAGGTACCTAGCAAAAGTTGTGGAAAAACGACAACGAGACTGGGACAGGCATACAACCGTTTTTGTTGTCATATCGAAGCGCTGTTCACGAAATTACATCAGTGACACCAGCTTTAGCAAATTTTGGGAGAGAATTACGGCTGCCTGCAGACCTGATCACCGGAATACCACCTGATGCCCGACGCAGTATAACCGATTATGCAAATGACTTGCGGAACAAAATGAATGACATTTATGAGCACGTCAGACAATCGGACAGCAAACGTCTGAAAAGATGAAAACACGGTATGACCGCAAAATGAACAACAAAGGGTTTGACGAAGGTTCACTAGTGTGGTTACACAATCCAGTTCGCAGCAAATTCGCAAAAATTTCCTAAGCTTCAAGCTAAATGGGACGGACCGTACCGGATTGTGACAAGGATACAGAAAGGTGCAAGAGGTACTCTAAGATCGTCCATGTGGATCGACTGCGCGTTATTATGGGGCCAATAATGCTCGGGACGAGCATGTTTTAGGAGGGGCAGTGTTGCGCGCCACTATTAATGTCTTGCACATGGCAACACTAGTTACCACTAGCGCCCTCTAGTATCGAGTAGCAGAACTAGGAGAGTCAAGATCCTTCTAGAAATTTCGGGACCGATATGTACTCGAACATCCTATATGTTTCTACTGTAGAAGGTTCTGGAAAGTATCTGAGGCGCTCTATAAGGCCGGTATAGACCACGACCGAGTCAGTATTGAATTGGCGATACCAGCGAAGACTTCGAAGCGATACAACTACGAACTCAAGCGATCTGTAGTAAAATTGTGTTTTAAGTAGTGTAGTGTCGTTTTAAGTTGTAATTAGTGTTGTGTAATTAAAGTGTCAATTTTAGTAATTCACTCGGCAGTTTTTAATTGTCTCGAACCCCAAGCTCGTAACAATATATATGTGCCATTTTGTTCGATAATCTTGTAGGTAGTGACATAATCCCGTTTTAGTAGAAAACTTGTGATTTTTGATTAAAAAAAATTGCGACAAGTAGTATTGACAGTCCTCTCTTGATGTTAACCTACCACTACCCAAAGAATTCTGAAGGACCGATACAGATGAAAATCTGAGGGTGCAAGGTCAGGACTATATGGTTTATGCATTAACACTTCCCAACCAAGCTCTCTCAATTTTTGCTGAGTGGCCAAAGATGTATGTGGTCTGGTGTTATCATTATGAAAGACCACTGCTTTTCTGTTGATCAATTCCGGCCGTTTTTTCTCAATTTCTTTTGGTTGGTTTTGCCTGGCGGTAAAAGCTAATAATAAACGATCCCCTTTCTATCCCACCATATACCCACAGCATCAGTTTATTGCGTGTTAATCCGGGTTTCGCTAAAGTCTGTGGAGCTTGACTACCCATTGAACATGACCTTTTTCGCACATTCTTGTCGTAAGTGATCCACTTTTCATCATTAGTGATCAACCTTTTCAAAAATGGTTCGATTTCATTGCGTTTCAATAGATAATCGCAAATGATTATACGATTCTTTAGGTTTCTTTCAGTGAGCTTGTGTGGTACCCAAATATCGAGCTTTTTTGTTTAGCCAGACTTTTTAAAATGGGTCAAAACTGTTTCGTGGTCAATCGTCAATTCTTCGGCTGTATCGTAATTACTAATATGCCGATCTAGCTCCACTTTTTCAAAAATAGCATCGACTTTATCCGTATGAGACCGACCGAAAACGCTTGAACCAACTTTGTGCTACTCTTACTGACACTGCATTAGGTCCATAAACGTCACAAATTTTTTTCGCGGCTTGAGTCGCAATTTTCCCTTTTTTATAATAATACTTCAGAATGTATCGAATTTCTTCGTTAGATTCACTCATTTTGGCGGACAGAAATACAATTGAAAAATGGCGGGAAAGTGTTTTTTACTTTTTATTTTTCTTTTTCTTAATTTCATATATATATTGATATTAAAACCAGCCAAATGCAAACAGTGTAACAAAAGCATGGAGTAATTAGACTTAGAGTGATAGTGTCATTCAAAATTCAGTTCAAAATTGAAGCAACAACACAATGAATGTGTGCATAAGCGGCCTGTAATTACTTTTGCCCACACGCACACAAGCAAATGAGTAATGTTTGCAAGTAAATGACAGTTTCCCCAAAAATTGGGGAAAGTGTAATAGTAGACATAGTCATAGAATTAATATTTAGGTTGCGTTTAGAATTATTTATTAATTGTTTGCAAAGAGAGAAATGTAACATTATTTATTTTTTTAACTAATGTAATATTTAAATTAGTTATATACGTAATACCTTGTGTTGTAATATATATTCACAAATCTGTTATGTAGTTATATTATTCGGTGAGAAGCGGTATATTCATATAAATATCTGTTATGTATCTACCATAAAACCTTATATAGTACATTAGCTAATATATTTAACATGTCTTTGTGAATATTCTTATTATTTGTAATTATTATTCTATGTATATATAATATTCCAGGGCCTTAGCCCAAGGGTATCATATATAGAGAAGTGGAAGAAATGGAGGAGGCAAATGCCTGCGTCCATTTTTTGCAGTTTTTCCAATTTAGCGCCACTTACAATTAACAAGTGAATAGTTGTCAGATAATCATTTTAGCTGTCAGATATTTTTTCATTAGTTATTCATATTACTAGCTGTAGCTGTGGCCCGCGGCTTCACTTGCGTTAATCAGGATAAAAGCATACACTGGTCTCGATTCTTGCCATTCTAAGAATCTACATGCTATGTGTATATTTAATTTAAATCGGTTTCGACGTAAGGGTTACAACATACAACTTTCACAGAAGAGATACTCGTATATTAGAAGGAATTATGAGTACGTACAGCTTCAAGTGAATATTATTATTACTTTATTGGATATTACGTTTTAAATTAAAACGAAATAAGATTCGGAAGGAGAAAAACTATTCAAATAAAACATGAAATTAAAAATATTTATTAAATAAATAAATAAGTAAATAAATAATATAAAATGAAATATACCCAAGTACTTAAACTAAATATCTCTTACTTAATGACCCTGAAACTGCAACTGTTTTCTAATCAACTGCCGCTTTGATGACACTAGCGATGGGTCGTTGACGGTTTTTCCGTTAACGAAACGTTAACGTTGATTTACGTTTGTCAACTAGTCAATCAAATAGTTGAATTCATCAACGAGTTAACGTACTACTGATGTCAACTTGCAACGTAAACCGTTAATTCATTGAACGGTTTTAATTCAACGCCGACGTTCAATTTTAGAAACAATTTTATCAATGTATGTATTGGAAAACGTTTGATTGATGGTTCTACTTAGATGACCTTCCTTCATACTTCTTTAGGCTTAGGACTGATTGAATACAATTAGCTATAAACCATATTCTACTCAGGCGTATTTAAAAGAAGATCTGATTCTATGCAAATCAATTATTATTTACAATTTTATAGTTTTGTTTTTTTGAATATTTTTGTGTTTTTTCATTTTTAGAAATGCAGTCACAATTCACTGTTACCCCAGTACGTCCAGACATTTTCAATTTTGCACCTTAAGTAGTCCTATTTTATGTAAATATACAATTATATTAACACAAAAAAATGTACACTGTTACTATAAACATTAACTAAAAAGTCTAAACTCTAAACATTTACGATAAGCCGCAAAATAACTTCTGACCTTCCGCGCAACTTGTCACAAACTGTTAATCAAAAAATTAAAGAAAGAGAACTTCATATCGTTGTATAATATGTAAACAAACTACTAGTATTAACCTGTTTGTCGCGCGGGGCGCGCCATTCCACCAATAGTCATAAGTACTATTCTTAAAATAAATATTTCGAAAATTAACTTTTTTGTAGATTACTTAGAGTTCAAATTGTATGACATGACCGTCGCTCGCAATCTATGACGTTATTTTCAACGTAAGTTTTTTAATTTGCTCAGCGCACGAGTTAAATTCATAAACGTCGTTGACGAATTCAACTAGTTGATTCATAAACGGTAAACGTTAATATGTTGACAGGAGATCAACGGTTGATTCAACTAGTTCGTTGATTCAACGCCCATCGCTAGATGACACTATCCGCGAAATATTATCGTTTTTGGATTCATAAAAGAATCTAACTCTTAGATAACTTCCACAATAAGCCGCGCCAGATTTGTGTCGTGGTGTTGTGAATTGATGTGCTCTTCTACTATAGGAAATAGAGAACGAACAATGAGTTTGGCGATAATTTTGAGAGATAGCTCTTTTACTACGAATTGGGCCTATTGGCAGTATGTATGTATTTTTTTCAGTATGCATTTTTTCTTATTTGAAAATATTTCTTATTAAATAATTGGATAAAATATTTTACTATGCCTAGCAACATTTTCATTATATTAGCTTCTGTCAAATTTACGATTTATTATTGTTTTGATGAATGTTTTTTTGCAAAAATATAAGATGCTAGGCAGTACTTTACCCGTGAAATGAGATTTTTAATTTTTTTTATGATTATATGATGAGTTGTGACACCCTTTCAAGCATAGTACGTCATTTTTTTGCAAAATCGCGCGAGCTCCTTACACGACTACGTGGACTCGAGTACTGACGCGCCGAAAGTCTTACGTAGTCTTAAAAGGCAAACTTGAAATGGCTTCACTGTGCGTGCGCCTCCTGCGGTTCTAAACCTAATAATTCTATGAACCAAATAATTTTTTCTTCAATTTTATACAAACAAAATAAGAAGAAACTTTTTCCCCGGCCTATTATTATAATAACCCATTTTATCCACTTTTTTTGTTAATAAAACATTTAAACTTGTTAATAGAGAATCCTTGTTTATTTTCTGAGACTCTTGTGATAGCGTATATATATTGCCCCATCAACATATTTATTTCTTTAAATTTTGTCCGAGAGGCTCTCATAGTTTTAGGTTGTAAATAGCTTTTACGACACTCTTCTGCAAAAAAAAAATAGTTTCTAAATTAGCCGCATTTTCTCACAGCATGATCCAATAAGACATTATGCTATGGAAACAAACTCATCTAGCTGTGTCGACAATAGTAAGACTTTTTTTTATAGGATAGGGTCAAAAACTAGCACACAGTCCACCTGATGGTAAGTGGTTGCTGCGGCCTATAGACATCTACATCTATCCTCAATAAAGAATCAAAATGCAGATGCGTAGTCACCCGTGAGGACTAAGATGAAATGCCTCTTTTCCAGTAAAAGGGTCTCCGGTTCTCTACACTCACCATACGAAACACAGCAGTGTTAAGCTGCCATTTACGCTGGTATTCTGTGAGGGCGTGGTCCTCCCGGTCGAACGTTCGTGCTACAACTATACTACTAATATAGCTGCATCATGTCTCTACCGCGTATAATTCTTGTAATTTCTATTAATCATTATTAACTACTTCTAATTTCTTTTACAGCATAAGCTGCAGAGCTTGCTAGCTTAGATATATGGGAGCCCCAATGAAGTATTGCGTTGAGTGATGCCAAGAAAAACAGTGGAATCAACAGGGCTCAGTTCTTTCTCGTTTAAAAATACATTGATATACAGATTTTTTCTCTTCCGAGTGCAACAAAACTCATAAAACTTAACTTTTATACATAATAATTATATTATATTCTACGAAGGTTCATAAGAATAAAAACACTCCAGTGGCAAGAATATTATTTACAATTACGTAAAATTTAAAATATTTATATCTTAACAAAATATATCAAGATTTACTACTTAGCATCTTACTACATCAGATCATAGATAAAGCTACACCGATCCCTACTAAGCATGATTCGCGAAGCTTTTAATTCCAATAATAAGTTTTTTGTAAATAAAATAAAAATAAGAGAACCTTGAAAGGATGGTGTCATTCCATTGCTAAGATTGACAGGGGTGATACAATAATTTCTTTTCATTTTGCGTTATATTTTTTCAAGGGAGATATCTTTTGTAAATTTTATAAAAATTCACACGGTCGTATAGCTTGAAACGTTGCAGGCGAAATTCAACCGTAAATGCAGAGTGATAAATTGCGATTCTAACGCGCGATAGATTAGCCCATTTGCCAAGGGCGTTTTGCTAATTGTATCGTGACGTTGCATACGAGAGCCGGGGCCAACTCTATGACACTAGGTAGAAATAGCGACAGTTCGAATTGGAACGGCCGTACTGTAAATACATGGATCACTGAAAATTAAAACTTATATACACGGATTAAGAGCTCAATTACTTTTTGTATTTTATTTGCAGGCTATTTAGCTGTATAGTAATAAAATTTCTTTAGAAAATACAGCGCTGCTACAGCGTATTAATAGCTGCAGTACCAATGGGTCGCCTCGACCGGGGAACAATCATGCTCCCGCGTCTTTCCATTCTATACAACCAGTACGTTAGGGGGTGAAACTAACCACGTGTAGTTTGGATAAAAAAAATCTTACAAACACCTTGAATAAACTGTTGCCTTGCAAATGCGGAGTTTTTGCGAGATTTTGACAACAGCTTAACCCAGCGGACAATTGATGACGTCAGCATCTCAATTTATTAAGGCACCAACAAAATAAAATGAGGTTTGTATCAACATCAGAGTACTTGTTTCGTCGTTTCCATTAATAGTTCATAGGCACAGATACATGATATACAAAATCGCTTCGCTTTTACGTACCAAAATCTACTTCAAAGCATTATTTAAATGATTAAACAGGATTAACAGTCTACGGTGTCAAACGTCTCAGTCCCCTCCGTTGCTAGGTCGATGCTGTTAAGCGTCCGAAACATCGGAATTAAAAAATAAATAAAAGTAATCACGATAAAATCCGTAAAATTAGTTTTATTCAATGTGTATTATTCGCGTTGATTAAAAAAATCTTCGCTAACGTCTTCCAAACTATACACCAGCGTAACGCAATAACAGCGTGTATTTTGCTCTGACTTACCCAAATAGGCTGGTTTCGTAATACACTACGCTACGCAATAACAACTAACTGCGTATATAGAAAAGCTACTTCAATATTTATTACATACTATGTTTAATACAGCGTATTAATAATGTATAAATACGGCTGTGGTGGCCCTTGGGTTACTAGGGTAATATGTAACTCATTAATTTATATAATTTAAAATATGTTCGATCCCCACCGCTACCAATGAAATTGTTAAAAAAAGTTCGTGAAATTACCTGCATGTCTGGAAAATAATGAAAAAAGAAATATTTCGAAAACATTTAAAGTTCGCCAACACGCATTGGGACTGCGCGGCGGACATTTCCTTACCCTAAAACCCTCTCAGTAATGAGAGGAGGCCTGTGCCCAGCAGTGGGATTGTATATAGACTGTTAATTTAAATTTATTAACTAACGTTTAAAATTATTATTTATTACGAAAAACAAACCTACAACTTAATTCTTCCGCTAACATTTTGTTAATATTTCGGCTTCTATTGAAACATAACACATTATACGCGACTTAACTAACTATAAATGAAACTCATTTGTCTTTGTTTCAGAATCAATTCCTGTCTACAGCAGGGATTGAGAAAGTGTATAATTAACGTTGCAAAACGGCAGTCAGTTTGATTTAATACCTACGTGAAATTTGCAAATTTTCTTGTGTATGTTTTATGTTATTAAAGGGCGGTTTTAACATTTACTTATTCATAACTGTGTAGGTATACAATAATGAATGTGCTTTTATATTCAAATAGAAGTTTGATATTTTTCATTATCATCATCATTACGGCCCTTCACAAGTTCACTGCAGAACATAGGCGTTGATATTTTTAAATACAATAAAATTTACATTTATAAATCTCAAACTAATATGCAAAGATTACGATTTAACTTAATACATTTATTTACATAACATTAAAATACAAGTTTAAACAATATTAAAAAAAAAATATAATAAAAATAACTTTTATATTGTGTATTGTGATAAAAACTTATCGTCATCATCACCACCATTACAGCCCGTAAAAGCCCACTGCAGAACAAAGGCCTCATAGGAGGGATATTGCGATAGTACCCATGCTTGGCTTTTTAGTAACCGCAGTTTTCTATTATTTTAAATTGTTATTAATAAGATGCTGTTGTGCTTTCCTGTTTCGGTTTCCCTTTCTGTTGCTTCTTACGTATTTGACATCTTGTAAAAGAGATGGTTATATTAGTACCTATCGTAAGCGGTGAGATCTTTCTCTGATTTCTCGTAGCCTTACGACACGTATGAGAGCAAATGGGATGGATTCTCTAAAGCCTCCGCAACACAGCATAATAATAAATTGAATACGAATAAAGAAAAACGGAGAAGTTTACGATATAAAGGAAAAAATAAGTTTTGAATTAACTAACTTTTATACGTTGTATAGCCATGCCGCAGCTATGATATCATTGTAGCATGAATAGGTCTACCCGACCGGGGAATGACCATACACTTATAGAATACCAGTGTAAAATAGCAGCTTTTACGCTGCTGTGTTTCATATGAAATACACTTTCTCACAGTTATAATAATCACTTCTATAATTTGGTAGAAATTTCAGAGACTTATTGTGAAGCTAAGACCGATGTAGAGAACCGGCGGATGCCATCGGGGTCGATAACGCATCTGCATTTTGATTTTTCACTGGGATAGATTTAGATGTCTATGTGCTATAGTATGCACTTACCATAACTTAGACTGTGTGCACGTATGTCACCTTATCCTATAAGAAAAAAAAATGTACTTAAGAATATTATGTCGCATTTCTTTAGAAATAACATTTATAATCTCATTTATTATTAAGACCTATTTGGAAGTAAATTGCATACTCGTAAATTATTCAAGCCGTAATGCGATTTTAATGCGCTCGGCCCAAACAAGAACCGATACTTTACCATTTAATGTTTTATTACCATTAAACACACAGAATGGTACATTCAGATACATATTTTATGAATTATAAACTAGTGCTTGACTGCGACCCCACCTGGCTGTGAATAGTCATGCGGTTTTGAGTGCGTAAATGAATTTATTAACGGTAAGAGGATCCCGCATCGTCCAGTGGGATACATAGGGGTGACTATACGAAATGCCGAAAATTCTTTTGGCTTTCGATAGATGGCGTTTTAACAAACTCGCTTACATCTGACGTAAAATGCGCATACTGGCGACGATCAGTAGAATTATATGTGTGATATGTCTGGTCCTGCAATCATCAATCTATTTGTTATGTATAAAGGCAAATTGTCCCTACAACGGGAGAGGCCCATGTTCTGCTGTGAACTAACTGTGGACACATTGTTAAAGAGAAACAAAAAAGGGGATACATTAGCCCATTAAGTCGCGTCAGTGTCGTTAGAGGCGACCAAAGATTAGTCAGACGTACTAGATCAAAAATCTTTATGTGAAGCCTGGTGGTTATAAGAAATTTTCCTTACAACGGGAGAGGCTCCATCCAGCAGTGAATTTCACTTTCCGATGAAAAGAAAATATAAGAGAGGAAATCTACTTAATAGTCCTTTTGTCATTACACATTCTTCTTATTTATCATCCCATAATAGTCCGCTTCCACCACAGCAAGGATTCTGTAATATGTTTGTATGCATAATTAAATTACTGCACAGAGTAAGTATATATTTGCGTAGCCTAATAATTATTTTAGGAAATTATGTTTGTTCATTCGCGTACATTATGTAATTTATGTGCGTAAAAGAACTCCAAGGTCATTCATTACAGCCTATCAAAAATCCACTGCTGAATATAGGCCTCCCCAATAAATGACCCCATAAGGGGGATACATGTCAAATTTGCAATGTTTGACAGGCGGGTGGAAACCGTAGCTTTTTATTATTTTGAGTTGCAATCAAGAAGATGCTGCTGCTCATCTCCTGTTCAATTTCCCTCTGTCACATCTTATGACACTAACGGGATGATATGGGGTAGTATATTCTGGGGTAGTGAATTTCCTTCTCTACACGGCCACTACATCTGCAAGGTACATTAACTACAATAAAAATTCGTAATTAAAAAATCTTGTTAATGATTTTCATGCTGTTCAAATCGAACGAAGGTAAAATATATAAAGCAATGAAGTAAATCCAATTTAGTATTTTTGGTTCATAAATAAATACAATGGATAAATAACACATAAATAGACAATAATAAAACATGAATAATTGAAAATGACATTTGCATTTTCTTTCTCCGAAAACTAAGACAATATTTGATGACAAAATGTGAAAATTATACCAAACCTTTCCAAGAAAGTGCAAAACAGAATAAGGTTCTAGTTTTTTGTATTGGAATTTGAGTGGGTTGTCCATACATATTACTATCCAGGTAACATTTTACATCCTATATGTTCCTGCGTCGGAATATCCCGACTAATAAGTAAAAAAATTATCTGACTTATCCATGTTATCCCATTCGGAGAAAGTATGTAATACAATTTATTTTAGAAAAATTGTTTGTGACAATTTGTGATATTAGTTATATTTTTTAAACGAATAAGATGACAAACGAGTATAAAGTCCACCTAGCATGAAAAGCGTAGAATAGGTTAATGTCGCTGTATTTCATATGGTGATTCTATTCTCTGAGGGGTGACAACATATCTATATTTTGATTCATAATCGAGGATGGACTAAGGCATCTGTGAGTCACATCTTCAACTTATCATCAGGTGGAATGTGTGCTCGTTTGGCGCCATATTCTATAAAAAATCAACACAAATTATTTTACGTCATACTTACAAAACAGCACCTGGACAACAATGGACGCATAAAATCTTGTGCCCTCGTATCCGCCCGTTTCGTGTTCAGTCTGATGCAATAAAATATTTTGGGCTTTTTAAATATTCACCAGAAATAGTGGAACGCAAATCAAAGTATAAAAGTGTGGATCATCCTATTTTAACAGTTACACATAAGCGATTGAATGTTTTACAGAACTGTAAAAAATTTACTCGTTAATATTATGTATGGGTGTTGCTTATTATGGTGACGTATAAAATCAAAAATCAATGAACCAAAAAGCAAACTGCCTCGTTCACCGTTGGTCTGGTAGTCGGTAGCTCAACTGTTGATCACGAATTCGAATCCCAAAGTCGGTTATTGCGTTTTCTGTCAAGAAATTCAGTAGCAGCCCCATTCAAGTGTTTATAAACGAGACTATTGCATTGAAAATATAAAAAGTTCAAAATAGCATTAACAACTTCTCATGGTCTAAAGTCTACGAGAAGTTTGACACGAACATAGCATTTACAAATTTTCACGATATGTTATTTTATTTTATAATTTTGTTTTCCGTACATAAAAATCAAAATAAGCAACATTAATTTTAAAAACAAAATGGCTAAGCCGTGATCTAAAACAAAGCTGCAAAACAAAAGATATCTACGTTTTAAATATTACAATAATAAGACATCAGTAAATAAAGAAGCGTACATGGCTTACCCCAAATTATTAAAAACATGAATTAATAACTCACAAAGAAAAACAAAAATTAATTTTATAAATCAGTAAAAACAAATGTAAAGCAACATGGTCAGTGATAAAAATGAAATAACAAATTTAAAATACATGACGACATTACTGAATTAAATATAAAAAATGAAACAGTAACAAATCCTTCCGATATAGTTACTGCCTTTAACGATACCTTATTAACACGACTGCCACTGTTTCAATTAACACTCCATTAAGCGTAATGGGACATCAATTAACTCAATGTACTTACAACCAATGACGGTGGAAGAAGTAAAAAAGGAAAATATGAGTCTAAAAAACACTGAAGCGGAAGGATATGACAGTATATCCACTAATATATTAAAACGTGGGTTACCGAATAAGTCGATATCCTACACATCTCATAAACTTGTCCTTTTCTGCAGGTATATTTCCAGATAAGTCAAAGCTATCTTTAGTCAAACCACTGTACAAAAAGGGGGATAAAAATCCAGCTAACTATCGCCCTATAACATTTATACCGATACTATCAAAGTTATTTGAAAAGTGCATGTTAAAAAGGCTTATGAGTTTTTGCCCTAAATATCATATTATAAGAAAGGAACAATTTGGCTTCCAGAGAGAAAAATCAATGAATTTAGCAATCTTTAACCTAATAAATAAAATATTGACCAGCCTAAATAAAAATAATCTAACTACTGTACTCTTTATTGACTTTTCAAAGGCATCCGATTTCGTTGCGCACACTCTTCTGAGCAAACTGGAATCTCTCGGAATCAGAGGACCCCCATTATAATGGATAGCGTCTTATCTAAGTGGTCGTCAACAAAAAGTTGTCATCAATAAAATAATTAATTATGAAATGAGTTCTGTTTCGTCTGAATTTAGAGAATGCAGCTCTGGTATTCCACAAGGAAGTGTACTAGGACCCGTTCTATTTATACTTTATATTAATGACATAACAGAAGTAACAGAACATCAATGTACTTTATATGCTGACGATATATCCATAATTGTTACATCTAATAAATCTAAAAACAATATCTCTTTACAAAATCATGAATGTGACATTAATAATACTATTAACATAATAATCGAATGGATTAAAGCAAATAATTTAAATATTAATCTTGACAAATCATATTATATACAATTCAATAAATCAAAACAAACAGTACAATTTTAATCTAAATGTGACAAAGATAAATAAAGTACAACAATTGAAATACTTAGGTATAAATATTGACGAGAAATTGAACTGGAAAATACATATAGACCATTTGTGTAACAGAATTAACCAGTTCGTATATGCTCTTAAACGTGTTAGGAACGTAACCGACAAAAAGACCGCCATTATGTCCTATCGCGCCTACATAGAATCGATATTGCGCTACGGCATCTTTCTATGGGGCAACAGTACGGACAAAAGCAGAGCATTTTTAGCCCAAAAAAAATGCATTGGGGCCATATGTGGAGATTTACCTGACGTATCCTGTAAACCACTGTATAAAAGTCTGAGATTATTGCCACTACCTTCACTTTACATTTATGAAGTTGCGGTTTCTGTACACAAAAATACAGAATAATTTAACAAAGTAAATAATTTTAGATTGAGAGATCCTCACAGAATGATATATAATGACATTCCAAGGTCGGATAAGTATGCAAAAAGTTGCCTCTGTATGGGAGTCAAAATGTATAACAAGATTCCTAGAGATATTAAAATGTTTAAACACAGGTTGTACAAATGGCTAAGTCAGAATAACTTTTACAGTATAGATTCATTTGTGTTCCAAAAACATAACATAGATTAATATAGTTACAAAATCTTATTTTATTCAATTTTTATTCATTGACATATTTGGTAATAATTATTATATTAATAGTATGGATTGACATGTAATCTCATTATAACATTCTTAAATTCAATGTATTATTTGCATGCTATTTTCATTATGGCGAAACATACGCGCTCTGTGAAACTTGTACCAGCCTATAATACTGTGTTTCTAAGCAAATAAAGAAATTATTATTATTATTATTATTCCTCACCTAACACGTAAAATCGTGTATGCTGCGCCTGATTTCTCTCAGGTCGTGTCAGATTGCCATCCCATCGGACTAAGAATAGAGAGCGCACAAGTGCTAGCGCGCACACTCGTGTCCTTGTCCTACGCAGTTGGCTATTCTTCGATGAGACTGGTTGCTTTGACTGAAATTCGGTATGGAGGATATTATTATTATTACTAATATGTTGTTATGTATGTAACCAAGACATGATATATCACTGCTGGTCGTATGAAGTTGCTCAAAGCTACGGGGAAGGTTAAGTTTGCGGTTTCTCTTCGTGATATGATGTAGTTGTCTATATCTACACCAACATGAAAACCGAGTACTCGTTTGTCACTCTTATTCTATAAAACAAGTCTTCCAACTGCTTAGTGTAGAAAACTCTTAGACTTAGTGTACACGCTGCTGCACTACTTACCCATTAGGGTTTCTTCTTTACTAGCTCGTAAAAGTCCACTGATGGACATGAGCCTCACCCGTTAGATTATTTGCCAAGCGTGGCGATTTGACGTAATCGCAACGTTTGGCAAGCGGATTGACCATCTCAGTACCAGACATCTTGCACCTTTAACGCTGTTCCTCGTTGCTGGTCTGGGTATCTTACATCTAACGCAAACGAAATAGTTGTGACGAATATTTCCGCAGTAGAACCAAAGTAACTGATACAACATAACAGATCAATAAGCTGAAGAGGCAATTAGCCGATTATGCTAAAACTTTCTGAAACCTGGTCTATGTAATTTTTCGAATATTCTTTTCTAATGTTTGGTACATTTTTTCACCTGCAGCCTTTTTGTTATCCCAGTTGTCATACAAATTTCTTAACAAAAAACCCCTTAGCTACAGATGTTTGAGCGAGTGTGCGTAGAATTAAACGAGTCTATACATATAAGAAATGAGACGAAAGAAAAACAGAAAGAATTGAAATTTTATGTAACATAAACAACTAACTCATTCTTCACATTTTCTTAAGCGTCCAGTACATTAGCAAGATAAGGAGACGTTGTCTTGGTCATGACCTTTGAAATGAGTCAAACATTGCATGTATATGTTTATTCATTTAATTTACATTAAGTCGATTTTTATGTATACCAGTTAAGTAATAAACTAAACAAAACTTTATACAAAATATGCATTACCAAAACCTCAGGCTTAGGTTTGTCTGAGACCATGCAGGCAGCCCTTAGGCAATCAAATTTTGAGGGCGTTTAGAAAGTAAAAATTTACTAAAACAAATTTTGATCCAAAAGAGTTAATTAGCTATTATAGAAGATGTATGATAAAAGCTAATTAACTGATGATTTATAAAAAATATCATATATATTATAACTTTTTATTTGTATAACTAGAGCTTCGAGACCCAGATATATTGGAAAGTTCCAGAAATTAAGTAAATACTCAGAAGAATACTGCGAGTGAAATTACCGGCACGTGGCGTTCGTGAGGTTAGAAAAATTGCGGCCGGGAAGGTGTAAAGGACAAAGAATTGTTGATCACAAGCAGGAAGGAAGGCAAGAGCAACGATGGATGGTAATCTAAGCATCACTAAGTTGGAGAGATCCAAAAACTGGAATATTTTGAAGTTTCAAATGCGAGTCGTATTAAGAGGCCAGGATTTATTGGATGTGAGAGGCGACTCTATGAAATGACACAAATATCTTATGGTTTTCGGTAGATGGCGGTATAATTATCTCAAATACCCAGAAAAGGGTTGGGAAGCAGTATCAAAAGCGCGAGATGTCTGGTAATACCATCGTTAATCCACCTTACATCCTACCTAAATTTCAAAGGCCTATTTCGAGCTGTAGACTTGTAAGGACTAAAGAAAAAGAAGTTTCCATTAGTAATATTTCCATGTTTTAGTTTTTGTTGTCTGTATAATGACTTACTACAATGGCTAAAGCTCAAGACTAACTAATGTGCGGGGTTTTGGGCAAGGAAGGAACTTCGGTGGCTATTTAGCCGGATGTGCGTTCGAGATGCTGACCCGTTTCCGCTTTGTCTATTTTACAGATTGTAATTTGTGCGCAAACTTCGGACAAGCGACCATTATCTCCGACTAGTGTAGAGTTATCTGTGGAGCAAAACGTCATCTCTCTTTAACTAGTTCTGCAGATTTTTTATATTTTACTTTCTTTTTATTATAGAATATATGCGTGACAAACGAGCACAAAGTCTCCATAGATTCGGAAAATACCTCTATCCATCTATAATCTTAAAGACGTGGTAGTGGGTAGTTGGTGGCTCAGCACTCGCCACATCACTCAAACAGTACATAAGCTAACAGAGCTCGAGGCCTCCGCGTTAGCACCACAGATGTTGTGAATTGCAATTTTAAATGCTGATGAACCATACATTCTGCGGTGGATATTTAAAAAAAACATGTTGATTTCAGGCAGTTATATTATTAAAGCCAAGTCTAAATGTAAAGTTCACCACACACGTATTTCAAAGTACACGCTAAACGCGATACAATCCAGAAAATTAGGTTTATTCTAGAAAAAAAGACTGAAATAATATTCGAACATTTACCAAAGCGACAAAAATTCTTATTATTTTGTCCCGTCACGTACTTCGTACACCACGCATGAGAGAATGAGCACTGATACAGAGGAAGCTGTAACTCTCGTGAGAGTGACGAAATAAATTTTTCTGTGTCCTGAATCAACTCGAGACAAACAACACCTTTAGGAGAAAACATACACTTCCAGAAATTTCACAAACAGATGAAACCTTCGGTTATACGCAACAGGTACAGACAGGTGACAAACAGATCGTGTCTTTGTAAAACTTAGTTTAAGAGAACTATGTGTTTATTTAACGTTAATAATTTTATTGGATACAAATTATTTATTTATTCATTCATTAAAGTCTTTTAAAAGTCTCCTGCTGAACAAACACCTCCCCCATACATTGCCTCATGGTTATCCCCCAAAAAAATGTTAAAAATAATTAAAGCAGCGTAAAAAATAAAAATATTATGTTTTACTTAGTTTAAAGAGCACCTCCCGCTCTCACACAATGAGGACTAATAATTTTCTGCTCACCAGATGTCGCTAGTTGACACTGAGGTAAAGTTTTTTGTTACAAAATGTAATTTAATTGAGAAGTTGGTTTTTAATAAAAGTTTATCAGTTTCTGAGTATTATATTGATACACAAAACAATGCGTCAGTGGTTTGTTCTTTAATTTTGCAGATTTTTAACTTTTTTTTAATTTTCTACTTTTATGAATATCTGTGGTTTGGTTTATTTATTTTAATCTTATTAATATAAAATATAGTTAAGAGTACAGAAAGAAACAATAACCTTTACATTTTCCGAACAAATTAACTTTCCGCTATGAAATCTGTCAAATATTATACCTCACTTTCTAGTGGCGCCGCCCTGGTGGCAGAAAAAGTCGTGGATGCCTTCATTGCTTGCACGATTACTGTCACCACTAATCCCAACACCACTACTCTAGGAAAAACACACCACCGTCGGTAATACAACACGCGCTTCGCCTCTAAACGAGGCATCATCAGAGGAAACAGACTCTACGATAACTGACCGCTAAGTCACTTCAGTAAGTTGCTGTTCAAAGTAGGTAAAACACATATTTTTTTTTCAGGGTATTTTCTTAATCATAGAGGATTTCACCATAATTGATACGCTTGGCAACCGGGTTGTCAACCACATTTTTTATTATTTTCGGTTTTATCAGATAGATGCTACTACTGCCTATTTCCTGTTCCATTTTCTCTTTCGTCTCTTATGACACCCACAAGTCGATATGGGATAGTGGATATTCTTACACCATCACTACACAGTACCAACTATAATCATATTTTATAGGATCTATTACTAGTACTTTCTATGTAACATTATAAGTTCTGTCTGATTTATTCCATCAATATTCCTGCCATTACGCGAATTAAACGGAAATTTCATTTTCATTATATTTTGACGTCAGTATCATAGATAAATGTAAGAAGGGATCCATGCCCGAATTTAATTTCGGATCGCTTCTGACAATTCCCATGGAACTTACAGACATTTTAATAAAACCACTTTTGAATAAACAAACTTTACCGATATTGGTGTTAAAATATCAATGTTGTTTTAAAAAACATGAAGTTTTTTACATTTAAACTTAACGTAATAACTAAAATTTAACGTCAAAGATGCGCGATGTACATAATATATTACTTTGATCGTTGATTCAACTACCAAAGGATATTGTGTGTGTGTGTGTGTGTGTGTGTGTGTGTGTGTGTGTGTGTGTGTGTGTGTGTGTGTGTGTGTGTGTGTGTGCGTGGGCGCGTGTGTGTGTGTGCGTATGTATATTACATGATGAAATTATCACATTCTAATACTAAATTATCCCATTCATCATTAACAAAATCATCATCATCATTACACCCCAAACCACCGCATGACAACAACTAAACTTAGGCCTTTCGCAAGGAAAACCACTGAACCCGTTCCTGAGCCACCTGCATCTATCGACTATCTGCATGTTGTGTTAACACTGGTCTTGCCAGGAAGCTTAAAGTGGCTCATCGAGCGATGGGAAGACCTAATCTCGGGTAACTGTGTGGGATAGGATCCGTAATATTATATTCGCAGTAGATCAAGCGTAACCTTTAGTGAAAGTAAAAATAAACTGAAGCAATGATACGGCTAGCGATAGCTCAAAAAACCAATAACCGATAATGTAGAAAGGTTCGTGTGTGAAAACCTCATACCGATACGTAAAGCGCAGGGCGGCTACTAGATATCGTGACGACCTAATTTAACACGCAGTTAGTCGATGGATGCAGGTGACTTAGGACCATATTTTGTGGAAATTTATAGGGAAGACCTATGTTCAGTGGACTTGTGATGGGTTATGTGCTCATCATCAACTTAATACATCCATGTAACACAAAATATCATATTAATCTTTTTAATATTATTAACTTCTAATATACTTTTATTTATTTATCCTTTATTGCCACACGCATTCTTATTTTCTCAGTAGACTAAATTTTAATATATAATATCAATCAATCATTCGAATACGTTTAACAAACTATCATTCAGGTTCATTTATTTGAAAACTTTATTCCCTGGCACTTGTAAAATGAATTCAGCGACGAAGAAAACAAATCTAACAAGTTAGTAAGATATCACTCAATGTCACTAGAACGAATGCAGTTGTGCAAATCTCGGTAAATTGCTGAAGTAAAGTTTGTACATAAAAGTTTGTGTTGTTTGTTACAGTTTATCAACAGAATAAAATTATCTAGTTTATTCCGTTTGAAAAATTGTCATTCACTTTTTTTATACTATACTAAGCCAGCGCTTAACTACAATCCCACCTGGTGGTAAGTGGTGATGTAGCATAAGATGGTGAAGCGCACTGACTTAACAAAAGCCTATTCACTCTTGCCTTGAAGACACACACATTGTATTCGGATGGAAACACAGATGCTGGCAACTTATTCCACTCCTTTGCTGTACGCATTACGAACGATGAGACAAACCGTTCGGTTCGAATGCGTGGTAAGTCAACAACGAAAGGGTGGAGACTAGCTGAACGTCTGGATGTCCGATGGTTGAATGGAGAGGGAGGAATTTAATTATGCAATTCCTGCGCACACTCTCCGAAATGCATTCTGTAGAAAATCGAAAAGATGGCTACTTTGCGCTTGTGTTCGAGGCCTGTATGATTGGTTTTAACCAAATTTGGGTCACCAATAAGCCTCTTAGCACGCCTTTCCATTGAGTCGAAAGCTGCTAGGTGGCATTTTTCAGCACCAGCCTATATATGGCAGCAATACTCCCTGCACGACTGGACTTGCGCTTTATATAAAGTAAGCAACTGTCCCGGCGTGAAGTATCGCCGCACCTTTACAAGGACTCCTAGCTTCCTTGCAACTGATTTGGCCTTGGACTCAATGAACCGCCCGAAGTTCAGCCTTGAGGATATTACAACCCCTAACAACTGAAGGCGGTCGGTGTATTCCAGTGATACATTTCGGAAAGAAGGAGCCAAGATGAGCTGACTCCTTTTTGCAGTGAAGAGACACGCTTGTGTTTTGGAGGCATTGAATTTCACAAGATTAGCATCGCCCCATTCGGAGACTGCCTGTAGTGTGAGATTCACACGCTCTACCATAGCTTCTCTTTCGGACTGAATTTGATCCCGACTGGCACGAGGACTTGGTTGGTATCTCTTCACAACTGTACTATCGTCTGCATACCCATAGATACCGGGCATAAGCAGATCATAAATATGCAGCAGGAAGAGAGTTGCGGAGAGAACGGACCCCTGAAGAACACCAACGTTATTCGCCACAGGATCGGATGAGCAGCCATCGACGACGACCTGAAGAGACCGTTAATTCAGAAATTCTCTTACCCATTCAATCAGACCAGGGGATAAGCCGTACGCTGGAAGCTTACCCAAAAGGCCAGCGTGCCAAACTCTGTCAAAGTCCTTTGAGACATCAAGGGCAACAGCAAGTGCTTCCCGCTGTTCTCGAGTTAATAGAGATTGGCCGATAATTGGCAGGGTTGGCACGGCTGCCTTTTTTTGGAACAGGCTACACGTTGGCCAGCTTCCAGGATTTTAGCACTATTCCAGTCCTAAGTGAGAGGCGGAACAAGTGTGTCAGCACAGGAGACAATTCAGGTGCACAAGCTTTTAGAACTATAGCTGGTATACCATCTGGTCCACTAGCTTTGTTCACTTCTAGACTTCGCAAGGTTTTAAGAACCTCCTTATTTGTTATACAAACCTCCGACACAGAGTGAGGTAATTTAGTTAGAACATTGTTGCCACTATCCAAACGTCAATTGTAGGCAAAGAGAGACTTGAGCAAATCCAATTTCTCTCTAGCTGTATGCGCCAGTGTGCCATCCGGTTTTACCAGCGGAGGCAGTGTAGGCCGAGAGAAGTTTGTCTCGACCGCTTTGGCGAGAAACCAAAAAGCTCTAGTGCTCTAGTTTTGCGCCAATGTGTTTAATGCGATCGAGACTAGCTTTTCGTAATGCTTTTTTGTAGGACTTGGCGGTCGGGTTGAAACTTCTCTTCTTGGAGCTTATATCCGGAGTTTTGCGGTTTCGAGCGTTAACCCAGGATAGGTACGCTAAATGCTTACGCTTTTCAGCTTGAGCGCATACAGTGTTAAACCATGAGCGAGCTTTGCTACCGGTGGGAGCGTCAGAGAAGGGGAAATATACTCCATAGCTCGACGCAACACATCCGTTATCGCAACCGCGCAGCTCGATGGATCCACAGAAGAGAAATAGTTCTCCCGCCAAGGATAGGATGCAACTCACTTATATATTATATAAGTGTTATAACTACATTTAGTATTTTAAAAAACCTATTCTGAATCAAGTAATTTAGTTTTTTTTACAATACTCAAAGAATACCAGCGTAAAGTAGCAGCTCATGAGGGTGGAGAACCGGAGACTCCTGGAGACAGCGCATTTATATTTTGATTCTTAATCGAGGATAAATGTGTAAGAGTCTGTGTGCTGCAATATCCACTTGCCATCGGGTGGACTGTGCGCTCGTTAGTTATCCTTATTCTATTGATGAATATGTGTTAAATAAAATTATTTGGGATTTGTAATTGGGTTAATTCTGCATTTTATAGGCGTGTAGAAGGTTTTTCGAATGACTCCTTTATGATGTTTTTATAGAACGAGGGTTACAATCCATCTGATAGTAAGTGTATACTATGGCCATAGACATCTAGATCTATCCTCGACTAACTATGAACTAAGATAGAATGCCCTTGTAAAAAGAGTCTCAGGTTCTCTACACCTTAAGAAACACAGCAGCATTAAGCTGTTATTTCACACTAGTATAGATGCATGCTGGTAGAGTATAGGCCTTCCCCGTTAAAGCCGACTTAGTCGTGCTACAGCCATTATAAAGCTACAGCGTTACTCTACTACGAACATAAGTTTTAGTATGCTTGATAAGAAAAGAGAAAGATAATAATTAAATTAGATAACGAGTATGTAGTATTGTCAATTTCTAAAATTTTTAATAATTTAACATCCTGTCCATTGCTGTGGGATTTCTAATCCCATAGGATGTGGATATTACAATTATTAAAACAAAGTATGTAAAAATAAAACTGTGACCTTAGTTACCGTCCCACAGCTGGATCACTGTTATAGTTTCATATTTTGAAGCGTGCGTGCTGGCGGACTTTACATGTCCTCGAAAAATTTTGTTCCTCAGATGTTTCCTCACGAAATTTTCCATTACCGTCGTCATAAATCAGCACTCAAGATTGCCATTAATAATTTCATTGGTGCCTGTGGGGATCGAAACCGAGTTGCTTTTTTTTACTATTCTCAGCCATCGTTTGACTACTAACCAACCTGATAATAAGTGGTGACGCAAACATAATTGGTGATACATGTAGTGAAATTTGCAGCTCGCGCTTAGCTCTTAAGCTATCATGACGCTACCTTTTACTTAGTACAAGTCTATAATTATTTAAAAAATTGCAGTTGGCCACATGGCCGTTTCCATTATGTTTACACAATTACGGTTTAACTTCCCTTTCCTTCCAATTATGACGTTAAAGATGTTTTTGAAATAAAAAGTTTTGTATGCGCTAAACCACTACGTAATATGTATGCAGTTTTAGACTATCACTCTTAAGCTTAAGCATTATACCTAAAAGGATTGGACAAGTAAGGGTCACTTGTCAATTGAAGTAACGTAAATGGGACCGTCGTTACCCTTTCTTAGTAGACATCTTATATACATAAAAATGCTTGTCCTATATTCGTTCTGATACCATTCATCCGATTACGATGGAAGTTTAGTGGGTTGTTTTGTGCACATCTACGAAGGTTTCTGACAACAATTAACAATATACCTGTGTTTAATTTTTATTTGTTTTCTGTTCATTCCTATACCATACGCTTATGTATCTGTATATGTACGTATGTATGCCATACAATGATACTTCGGTGAGATGTTATGTGCGCGACCGCGAAGACTTCTGACTAACTTTTAGTAGTAAAAGCTTATATGACTTTCAATAAGTATTCTTGTTATCTATATTGAATAAAAATATTCTAATCTATTCTATTACTTTACTTCAAACAAATAAAAATAATAAAATAATTTCACATTCTGAAGTCGGTGCTAAGACATGATATTGTATAGAAGAATTATTAAAGCCCTTCACAAATCCGCTGCTGACCATAGGCCTCATTTTATTATATTTAACTTCAATTTAACATTAAACCAAATTTTCTAATACCACTTCAAAAATTAACTCTAGGCGGAAATATTGTTTTTAAGTTAAATTCACAGAAACCAGCGATAGCTACGAAGAATAAAAGTTTTGTAAAAAAAATATTTACGTTGACCTCCTTTGACGCCTGAGCTGTGTTAAGTTAACCAAATGCTAAGCAGCCACCGCTTTCCCAGCCCCGTAATAGAATTAAGGGATTTCTCCAAGGAAAAATTTGGTAAATATTTGCTATACAGTTTGCGCAAATAATCTGCCCTAACCGATGATTTCAAATTTAACCGTTTCAAATTGTGAGAGTAAATGGTTATTAAGCTTCCAAAAAAATTAAACCGACAAAACACAAATAAGAAATTTGCACATAATAGCTTTTGAAGGCTCAAATTGCTCGAGTTGGTTGATTGTGATTAAACTTAAAAAAGAAACCGACATCAAATAACAAAAAAAATATTTTTCACATGTTAATCTACTACCCCATATCGTCCCACGAGTGTCGTAAAAGGTGGACAGAGGGAAACAAACTGGGAGATGGACAACAACGTCCTTCTTATAACAATTAGAGAATAAAATAATGCGGTTACCAACCTGCCTGTTAGAAACTATGACAAATATCGCCCTTAAATGATAATCTAATGGGCCCTATACACGATCGACCATGATTGACGAATACTAGCGATCACGATCGTGTGGAGAGCATGATCGCCTATAATCGCCCATGATCGGTTATGATCGAGCGTAATCGCCGCTGTGTCGATTTTTCAGACAATCATCAAAGAAAGTTCGGCCATGATCGTTTGCGCGTCTACATGATCGCCGATGCTGTATAAACTTACCTTGTTTTATTTCAGTGTATAGTTAACATCCACCCTTTTTGCTTCCTTTTTTTTTCACCACTCATTTAAAGTGTACATTTAAATAATGGTTTATACATATAAACTAATTAGGTAAATAAATAGCGGCAGCTGCAACTGTTTCAACGTCCATCTCGGACAGATGACAATACAAATATGTAGGATGCACGATAATGTGGGCAGCTGCGCAATAATTGTGACAATCATGCCCCATTCTGTGGATATCCATCATGGCCGATCGTGTATAGGTCGGGTAAGAGTTAATGCATATTGAGAAAGACTGAAAATATAGTGGAAGCGGTAGACTAGGGAGAAAATACGCTCTACAAAAATATTACCTATTTCTTTATAATTGTTTGTGTGTCTGTTAGTGACCGTGTAACTTTTACTTGAACGAATTTGACCCATTAAAGTCATATTCACACAGAATATTTTGTTCGAGGCGATATGGGCCAAAATTACATTCACAATATATGTTGATTTAGTGCTCAAACAGAAAAACACAAAATTTGGACCCGATAAATGCCGCTGTGTCCGAGTATTTTTTTTAAATATTTATAATGTAAAAAGTCCGGAGTAAGTTCAGAGCGAAACTCATCGCGCCATCTACCGGAAAGGTTCTGCCCTTCACCTTGCCCGCATTTGCAAGCCAGCTAGTGTATGTATAATTTTTTTTGATGTGTGTTTAAATAGTCAATAATATACATATCTTTACAAAATTAAAACATAATAAATTGCAGAATTACTTTTCAGACCAGCCAGTTATTGAAAAAACAAATTGTCAAATTCAAATCGGGGGAGAAATGGAAATGTAATGACCTGCTGACAAATTTAATAAAATTTCGTAATAAACCGGTCAAATGTGCCTCTTGAGGAAATATGGTTTATCCTTTGAGAGACCTGAATGAGTCGCCAAAATGATCTATCATTGATTGATTGTTTTATTTTTGTTTTAACTAAAGAACAAAACGAAATGTGAAAATATTTATTCTGCTTATTTAATATGCAACCTTGTTACCTTGTTTAACATAAATCGTTAGTATGTTATCAGCTCTCTGTCTCTCTTACAGGATCTTTTAAATAATAATAATATTAATGTTCTCCAGACCGAATTTCAGTCAAGGCGGCCAGTCTCACCGAAGACTAGCCATCTTCGCAGGACAGGATTGTAGTGCCCGAGTGTATGCGTAAGCACATACTCGATATTCCCTCACTCTCATAGTCCGATGGGACGGTAAACCGACACAACCGGAGAGAAATCAGGCGCAGGACCAACGGCTTTACGTGCTTTCCGAGGCACGGGGGTGAGACACCGCCAATTTCCTGACTCCGGGCAGCTACTGAGAATCTCTTGATGGAAAGCTCAATAACTGATTTTTTTGGCCCGACCCGGGATTCGAAACCGGGACCTCATGATCAGCAGTCGCACTACTACAACCACTAGACCAACGAGGCAGTTGAAAAATATACAATATGAAAAATTATAATTAAAAAAACTAAAACTAATAACTTTAATTATCATACAGTACCACTCCCAGTGGTATCGTGCCAAGAACGCTGGCTGCGTTTCTTCGCTGAATGGCTATACTGAGCTTTTGAACGAGAGAAGAATCAGCCCTCTTATCATTTTCATCTTCCTCACCAGTCCGCAAATGTCCAGTGCTGGACATAGGCCCCTGTCCTTGTAGGGAAAATTTGCTTTAATCGCTACATTTGGCATTATGCGCGCTCCTAGTGTACACTTATTGTAAAAAAGTAATGTTACAGCGTGTAATATACGTCCCACTGGTGGGATTATTGAAGTATCCAGTACGTGTTGGCACACTTTACAAGTCTTCGAAGTATTTTTGGTCGTCAGACATGTAGGTTTCCTCACGATGTTTTCCTTGATCATGCACATTGTAAATTTACATTTAAAATTGCAATTTAACACCTTTATTAGTGCCAACGGAGATCAAGCCCGGGTTTCACGCATTCTGTGAAATTTGCGCCCGCATACTACGAATACTAAAGTACAATTTCCAATATCTTTTGATGCGAAAGTTTTAAATATACGAATGTTTCTGATCACGTACATCGAAAGTATAAACTTATTGTTCATCATATCGTGCAGACGCGCTGACCATTCGAAATGGATATAGAATTTAATAAATATATGAGATAACTTTTAGTTATTTTTATTTATTAGCATTTGCGAGAATATTTCTGTATTTGTTCTATTTACAGTTTTTAAATTTTACTGGAAACAGGAACTTATCTATATTTCTAGCCACATATATCATCGGCTAAAAATCAAAATGCGTTGTCACTCCTAACAGTACTAAGATGGAATGCCTCGATAATACGAAACACAGCAGTATTATCCTGCTGTTTCACGCTAGTATTCTGTGAAAGCATTCGTACAGCATGGCGCTACCATGTAAAATATTATATGAATATATTATTACTTTTTATACAAAAGGTTTCCTTAGGGAACTTTTAAGTCAAATGTGCGCATCCTTGGAGTTTTCCTCTTTTTAGGGTTCCGTAGTTACACAACAAGGGACCCTTATAGTTTCGCCATGTTCGTCCGTCCGTCCGTCCGTCTGTCCGCGGTTATACTCAGAGACCCTAGGTGCTACAAATCTATAATTTGGGATAGTATTAATCACGCCTATAAAACTATGAAATAAAATCTTAAAAACATTTTATTTTGAGTATATACCATACATAATGATTTCTTATGTTTACGCGAACATTACACATTCAATAAAACTATTTCTACGGATTTTATCGCGTTTAATTAACTTAATTTTAATTCACGACGTTTCGAGTGCTTTACAGCACCCATGGTCAACGGGGACTGTGATGTTTGACATCCCAATGTCATAGTTAACCAGGCTACCTTCAGTTTTTGAATATTATTTTTTGGTCCGATATACGCAAAACGAGCTTACAGTATCTTAAAGTCTTCCAGTGGTACGCTTGGGTTTTGATTTAATTTTGTTAATAATAGGATCCCAAGCAGAGGCAGCACCCATCCATCTTCTCTATTGAAATTAGGATGTTTTTTTAAAATTTCAATAGCCTCGCATATCATCTTTGGTAGGAATCGGTGTTTCTTTTGCGAGGATTTGTGGTTTATCAAATCTGATGTAATGGTAGAGACGATCTTTAACACGTTCATAGACTGCAGACTTCCCGGGCATCGGTGCTTCACGTCAGCCATATGTTCTTTCACGCGGGTTTTTATAGCTTGATACAAGAGTGCCCGAAACCATCTCTAGTATTTCGTCTTGGTAAATATCAACCTACAAATGATCGCAACATTAAAATATGCTTTGAATCTGCACAAACAGCAAAATGCTGCTTCGTAATAGAGATAAACTTCAAAGTGGCATTATGATCTATTCAGATCAAACACCGGTCCAACAGACCTTTATGAAAAATGTTAAGAAAGGGTTAGCATAGAGAAAAGCAAATGGAGAAAAAGACATTACTATAAAGTATATAAAAGGATTGCCAAAATAGTTTTAAATAAAGACCCAAAAACTAAGTTTTCCATCGCTAGTTAGCGCCAAACGTTATTACATAGATAATCAAGAGAATATAACTTACGAGTATCAAGTACTTAATAATTATTAGAATATATCTTCAAATAAATCAAGCCTTAATTTTTTCTATGCAGACATCAGAAGCAGAGATCAGTTAAATTTGACGAACTGTCGACGGCATCATGTACCGGAGGTAACAACTACCTGAGTATACATATTCATAAGTATGCACTCAATATTGGGGCTGTCTACAAGCCTGGACATTCAAACTTTAATGACTTTTTACTTAACTTCGAAAAACAACTTCTGCGAAAAAAGAGGACTTTAGTCTTTGGAGACAAGAATATCGATCTATTATGCTATGACAGTATGACAAAATGTTATAAAACTATGCTAACAGAATCTGGATATAAAATTATAAACAAAATAGACCCTGAGTACTGTACGAGAAACAACAACTACTAATACAATAATTGATCATGTTTCTACCAACTTGAAAGGTAACAATTTTCATTTGCCTATTATTAAGTTAGCCCTGTCGGATCATAAAAACATTAACTTAGAAATAAAAAGAGTGATGCTTCCATCAAAATAAAAAATAGTGTATGAAGCGACTGATTTTATCAAATTGAATAAAATTATAGAATTGTCAAGTTTTGAAAATATTTTCCGTAATTTTAATAATCTAGAAGAACATATTATATATATAACAGCCAAAACTAAAACAAATAAATATAAAATATTGAAGCAACCTCAAAAAGAATAGATTAATAGCAGCATAATAGCTCAGCTTAACGAGAAAAATATATCATGGAATGTATTTAAATAAAATCCTATAAAATAATATATTAGAGCTAGATTTCTCTAAGAATCTAAGTGAAACAACCTGGCACAAAAGATAAAGAATACAAAACAGAAATATTGGAAATTAATTTATAATCTAGCAAATAACAAAAATTTTAGTAATTGTGTTCCCACAAACCTTACAGCTGAAAACGGAATAGTGACCAAGGACCCCTCAGATGTGTGCGAAATCTTTAATCGTTTCTTCGCCAACATAGGAACATTATATAATTTATAATCTAAGTGATTCCCTTAACAAAATGTTAAATAAAGGAGTCTTCCCAGAAAGCTTAAAAATCGCTAAATTCACACCAGTGCACAAGTCCGGTACAAAATCAAATCCTGGAAACTATCGACCAGTTTCAGTTCTGTCAATACTCTCCGAAATTCTTGAAATAATTATTTACAAGAGCTTGGATAACTACCTGACTAAAATTAACTTTATGTATGACCAAAAATATGGCTTTCGACCCAAAACTAACACCCTTGGCGCAACTATAGACTTAGTAACCACTATCAAAACCAAAATTGATCAAAAACAATTAGCTTTAGGTGTTTTTGTTGATCTAAAAAAGGCTTCCGACACGGTCAGCCATCCAAATCCAAAATCGAAATCCAAAAAAACTGGAACGTATTGGCATTACTGGAAAAATATACAAATACTATGGCATTACTGGAAACGTACACAAAATGCTAAAGTCTTATTTGGATAATCAGTATCAGATTGTAAAAATTAGAGCCTACCAGGGTCGTCCTAAGCCATTAACATGTGGCGTACCACAAGGCTCAATTCTTGGCCCATTGCTATTTCTGATCTAAAACAACATTCACCAAGCAGGACTGCAGGTTCGCCTTGCCCTCTATGCAGATGATATAATATCAAAGAAATAACGATGCGCGCCCAAGAGTATCTAAACATACTTCATGGTTGGTTCCAGTACAATCTACTAACAATTAATACTTCCAAACCTTCATACATAATATTTTGTCCTAAAAATAGAAAAATACAAAAATAGACATATTACAACAAGTCAATCAAGAAAAATACCTAGGCTTGACACTGGACTAAAATATTACATGGAAAGCTTACTTACAATATATTCACAACAAACTTTCCTCACTTGTGAGCGCACTGCATAAAATAGTTCGATGTATACCGAAACATGCTCGACTTTTAATATACAATACGTTGGTGAAGCCTCACTTACTGTATCTAATCGAAATATGGGGCACTGCAGCTAAAAATAATTTAAAAACAATACAAATATTAAAAAACAAAATAATTAAAATCTTACACAATAATGATTTCTTAACACCATCAAAAACGATTTACAAAAGTACAAGAATTTTAAATATTAAGCATCTTCTTACATATAATACATGTATACTTATCTACAAGATAACTCACATGCTTATTCACTCACATATAAGATTCACTACAAAAAGTCAAATGAATGAATATATAACCCGCCGAGCCAGTAATTTTGTGTTACCTGCCGTAAGAACGAACTATGGTAAAAATAACATTTGGGGGTTATACAATCAACACAGTTATACAATCAACTTCCAAAACATGTGAAAGAAGCGGTTTCGATCAATATTTTTAAAACAAGATTGTTTGAATATACTCGTATTTATAATAATGAATAAACTTTTTTCTTGGTTGACGATCGTCCGATATATTTTTTTACAACCCACACGTACTAGAATTATAATAATAATATAGATATTATTGTTCTCATGTAAGTGACAATTGTCTTAATAATCATTAAAGTTTTTTAAACCGAAGTTAAAAGGAAAACTATCACAGCTAAGTAGAATTAATAATTTAACGAGTAATAATCGACCAACTTATAAAATGCACTTGGATTAGTAAAAATTTCGTAACAACTCCATAGAAAATGACTAGCTGCATTATAACTTTGTAATTTTATTTTAAACTGTAAGAAATAAACATTTTATGAAGAAAATGACGTATATGCATTACTACTATAGCTTTACTTTTTCATTTGCGGATAGGCAGGGAGGATATTTCTTACTTACTTACTACTTTCGCTTATTTTTTAGTTGGTAGTTATTATAGGCCTCATTCAAAGTATTCATACAATCATATAGCCTTATTCAGTTTCATTCGTCATACTCTTGGTTTACGCGGGCGATCCTGATTCCTCCTTCCATCCTGTGGTGGTTTACGGAAGGATTCGTTACGATCATATATATCTTAGGGTTGCACTGCCGGGAGTTTATAGATGGATAGTCAACTATGAACATCTTTGTACAGACTTGGCGTGTAAGTCATTTGATGTAAATTGTATTATTTTCAAAATCGATTTTCTTTAAATATTTTTTGAATACCACTCTCTATAAGTCTGATTTGAAAATAAATCCTTCAGTAACCATCTTCCTATTTGGGCCCATTTTTAGTCGTTACGTAGTCAAACCGCGAACTCACTTATTATGCTCATTGTCAAGAAAACTCACGTATTGTGACGGGCAACTATGGAACCCTACCTCTACATTGTGCGTGGCCCGGCACGCACTAGGCAAGTTTTTTTTTTATTTCTTCCCCAGTTTGTTCTAATCTGACTCTACATTTGCACTTGTATTTTTAAGTATCTCAAAAGGCTTTCCATAAAGCTGAGTATTAAATAGAATAGAAAGCTTTTGTATTATAATCTATGAGATCCATGTAGAGTGGCTTTCTGAATTCTGTAAAGTTTTCTACAACTCGTTCAACGACTTGAATGTGATCTGTGGTTTCAGCACCACAGATTCTTTTCTAAATCCCGTGTTGATATTGTAAGCTTATATGTTTATTTTTTATTTTTGTGCATTTAAATGTGTATTTAAAATGTTTAATTACCCGTATTGGATAATTGTTATAGTTGACGACTAGAATATACCCCTAAATCCCGTGGTGTTGTAAGAAACGACAGAGTGAAATGAAACAGGAGATGAGCAGCAGCATCTTCCCGATCACACATCAATAATAATAATAACCCTATGTGGCAATCTATGGGGACACCTATGTTCAGCTGTGGACTTTTCCTTACTTTCAACATAAAATGAAAGAACTAGAATAATATTATTTAAGGATTTTTAATTAACATTATTACCGACCAGATTGGCGATATATTGAAGACGGGCCAAATTATGAAAGTCCTAATCGACGATCATTTATGCATATGTCGCAGAAAGATAGTTAAAGCCGTGATATAGTTACTATATACTTAGAGATATAGCTATATGCCGGTTCATAACTATCTATCTAGACTAATTTAGTGAAATAATTGTAATTGTGAACTGAATGTACAAGAGGAACAAATTACGCGACATTGACGTTCTTGTTGTGTAACAACAGTTCATGTTCCTTTTTGAGAGTAGGTTAAAGCGCGGCTGGGCTGGCCCTTGGACCACCCTAAAGCTGCGTACATTATAACAATATAAAATATAATATTGAAAGGTATAAACTTTTTAATTTCAAAAATTCAAAAAGTATAAGTCAAAAGTAGTTTTGACTAACAAATTACAAACAAACTACAATTATAATTATTTCACTAGATTAGTCTAGTAAGATAGTTATGAATCGCTTTCATATAACTATATTACGGTATATAGCTACATATATCCCCAGGGATATAACTATATCACGGCCTTAACTATCTTACTGCGACACATAGATATATGAATGTGAAAGAAGCGAGAGAGGAGTATCGGATAGAAGTCCGAAGTCTCTGTCCCCTCAGTCTGATAGGTGTGAGAGTTTATGTATTTATTTACTTATAATGTAATTATTATACTACCTAGAATAATAATATTATTTAAACATTTTTCATAAACATGATTACCGACCAGATCCAAGATGGGCCAAATTAGGATAGGCCTTGATCGACGATCATTTATGCATAGATATATGAAAGTGATAGAAGCGAGAGAGGTGTGTCAGGATCGTGCCAAATAGAAGTCCATAGTCTCTGTCCCCTCTGGCTGATAGGTGTGAGAGTTTATGTATGTATGTATTTATAATGTAATTATTATACTACTCGTGTGTTATACAGGTACGGTCAATATTTACAAACGTGGAATATTTGCGAGTATGCTCGGTTATCGTATTAGGCTCTGAGTAAAATGGAAAAGTTAAATATAATTTTTAACAAAAAGTAAAAGCCGACTCCAAAGAACCAAAAAGAATAAAATAATTTCACATTCTGAAGTCAGTGCTAAGATATAGTGTATATAGAAGACATATATATAGAAGAATTACAGCCCCCACTTTCGATTATGATTGTGATTTTTTTAAAGTAATTTTTAACCTTTCGAGTATAGCATATTTTGCCACCCTTGAGGGTGGAATTTTTACTTTAAATTTTAAGGATCGCTCTTGAAGTATAACATTTTTAATAAAAATTCATCGAAACCGGTTCTTAATTAGTGAAGATATCGTGGAACACACCTACAAAAAAAAACATACATTCGAATTGACAAGACTTCTCCTTTTTGAAATCGGATAAAAAGCTCTCGTGGCTTCCAATAGATGGCGGTGTAAAAATTTTGTTTACTTCAAACATAAAATACCCAAACAGGAGACATGGAGAAGCGTCAAATGTGTGAGACGTCTGGTACAGCGATCGCCGATCTGCCTGACTGCCTCCTGCCAATGGTGGAAATCAAGGCACACACAGACTTAGATTTTTTTAAATTCTGTATACATTAATATTTCTTTGCATTAAAACTCTTAGAATATGAAAATACTTTTAAAGAAAATTTAAGTCGTTACGGCAACACTTGATACCTAATTACCATTTTCTTAAAAGGTCTGTAATGGAGAAAGTTATAAATATCTCAATGAATTGTAATCAGGCTTATCAAAAATAAGAATCATGCTTATTAAAATTACAAAAAGGAGGATTGTCGGCGATATCGCAACAGTATTATAGCCCCCGATCTAAATACTTTAACTTCACTATTTAAAGTCAGCTACTCTATTTTTTATCAATCTAAACAAATAAATAAAATTGAAGTATCTGTCTCTAATATTGAAATAACTGGCTTTTATTAAGCTTATGAGGTTATTTGCATGCTTTCAAGACGTGTGTTACCATATTTTTTTAATTTTGTGCCTCTTTGTTTGATCTCTGTCTCTCTGTGTGGACTAATCTGAGGAATGACTTAACCGATAGTGATGAAACTTTACGAATAGTAGAGAGCAATGCCAGGATCTAGGCTGTATATTATAAGAAAGACATAAAGAGTTTTTGAAATAAACGAAAAATTGATTCAATAAATGGCCATTGATTATCTGAAATTTAAATAACGCCATATTAGTATATCCCATCCAGGCGAAGCCGGGGCAAGTTGCTAGTACCTAATAAATTTAGTCTTACATTAACCTGTTTTATAAAATTGTGGTGATATTCGAACGTGTTTGAGCACTGAGAGACCATGCTGGGAATCCGCGAAATAAATTACACTAAATAATTCAAATACTCCCAAGCACATAGCATTCAAAAAATGAAAATGCTGCACTTTTGTATTTTATTATTTCGTTTATCTATTTTATGTTTGTATAGAAATTAATTGTATCACATTATAACTAAGGTTACATGGAGCGAATTGTATGCTTTTTGGTCAACCCTGGTTGTTAAAGAAAAATGTCGGCAAGTGCAAAATATCATGTATATTATAAACAACTAAAATATTATATAAATCTATGCATATATTTCTCATATGTATATTGAAAAATATTATAATAATAAAAGAGTTGAATACAATAAATTTTATTCTAGAAATGTTATACTTATACGTGGTAGAGCCATGCTGCAGCTATATTAATAGTATAGTTGTAGCACGAATGGGTCGGCTCGACCGGGGAAGGACCACGCTCTCACAGAATACCAGCGTAAAATAGCAGCTTAATGCTGCTGTGTTTCGTATGGTGAGTGTAGAGAACCGGAGACCCTTTTTACTGGAAAAGAGGCATTCTATCTCAGTCCTCACGGCTGACAACGCATCTGCATTTAAATTCGTAAACGAAGATAGATGTAGATGTCTATGGGCCACAGCAACCACTTACCATCAGGTGGACTGTGTGCTCGTTTGTCACCCTTATTCTATAAAAAAAAAAAAAAAAACTTTAGTGAACAAGTTGAATATATCGTTAAATAACTAAAAATACTTACAGTACAAGTGAACAACAAAGCAAACTGAGCGGATCATAGGAAAACATGTTCCGAAAACTTGAGATACACAAGTAAACATTTAACCGTGAAGCAAATGTCAGGTGTGGAGATGTTGCATAACAGTTTAGAATAAACTTAACCCCTCGTATGTCGAAACTAAATGGTGGCTACATTTATTTTAGATATTTTATGTTGTAAGTAGGTACATAATATATATTTACATGACATTATGACGTACAATATTCTTTTTCTAACTATTATCAGCCTCTCAATAATGGGAATGTTTAGGCAAGGAAATTTCCGCCGTGCTGCCCCAATGCGTGTTGGCATGTAATGTCCTGAAAATAAATTTAATTTTTTTTCAAACAGGCATTTTCTCACAATATTTAGTCCAAAAGCTGGCAAGAGATTGTCCTTTTTTAAGAACATGGGGCGGTAATTATTAAAACATATTTTGTGCCAAGCCCAAGCCTTACCAGGTTAAAATAAACAGCTATAATACAAATTATTACAGCACTGATCTAAAACAATTCAAACCATATCCACATATATTTAAATGGTCATATATGCGCATACATACATGCTAAATCCCAAAACAAGAATTTGATTTTAAAATCCTTAAAAAAGTTATAAAAACACTAGATAATTTTTGAAGATGTTGCGATTGCTCTCACACAAAATACTCTGGTGTGAACGCAGAGCCGGAACTATACTGGAAACACGAGGTTTCTTAATAACCAATAACAGCGTGAGGAGTTAGGGTCCCCATCAGCTGCCGGCATGCCTCGATAACTCGATAAGCTATCTTTGTCGTACTTATGGCTGCGCATTAGACTTTTTTTGTCGTATTTATTTGTAAACTTTATTTACGTTGGGAATTGTTTAAAACCGCTAAATTTGTCTGGTGGTTTGCATGTATTATTAAAATTACTCAATAAATACGTGTTTAAAATTTGAGATTGCCAAAAGTATATTTTTTGGGAATTTTAATAAAATATTTTTGGAGAGGTCTGGTAATACTTTATAACCGACAAAAACGTCTGGGATTTTTTTTTGAATTATATAAAAACTAAATTAAAAGATAAAAAAGAAATCAGGTTGCAAAATAAATATTTTTTTGCAAATGTTGTATGCTGCGCAGTAACGAAATAACCGCAAACGCTCTGCCAGACTCGCGGGACTGGATTCGCCAATTGACGTAATTATATTTTTTCACAATTTCAACTTGCCAAAAGGACCCTCCCAAAATTCGTCGCCAGCTCTCCGACTAATCTTCACCGCCGAGCACGTGGTATATCAGGGGCAAAGGGCTCGCTGTAAATTTTACGGTATACGAGCAAACCGCGTTTGATCCCTACTAACTGCTGATTTGAACCTTAACCTCAATGTTTTTTTTTGTAAAGAAGTAAAGGTATCAAACGAGCACATAGTCCACCTAATGGTAAGTGGATGCTGAGTCCATAGACATCTACATCTATCTTCAATTAGGAATCAAAATGCAGATACATAGTCACCTGGGAACTAAGCCGGAATTACTACTAAAAGGTCTTCGGCACAGAATAAATAATAGTACTACGTACAGAAGTTGCACTCCTTTGATGTTGACTGCTTGCAGACGTTTTAATTGCCTACATAATTATTATTAATTAGTTACTCGTAAATCGCACACGCAAGCTAAATAAAACTTTATCGCTGCGCATGAGTGTCCGTATTACTATGCATCTTTTCCCCTTCCTACGTCACGGTGGACTTTCCGTGGTTACTAAGGGATGTCAATAAAGAGTAAAGAATACATTGCGAAATGGTAAGTAAGTTACTTAGGTAAAGTACCTATTTTACGATCGAATGACCATATTTTCTCTACTATGTGAGTTCTGTGATGCCCAACGCAGATCTTGCAAGGCCATTCGTCGGGAATCGCGATGCTTGGCTCGGAAGAAATAGGTAGATAGTGTAAACAACAAATAAACCCGAAATACGATTCCTAACAGAAATGTAATCGTATTCTACTTAGTTAAAAATCAAAAAAAGTTTTAATTACAGTATTTCGTGTTATTATTATATACTTAAAATATTTTAATTACAAAAGACAAGTATACTTGGATAGTGAAGTAAATTTCAACTAAGTTTTGTAATATAGTACTTAGGTATTACTTAGGAACGACGTTTTGCCATTATAATTTATCAAATAGATAGGAAATATAAATATATATATTTTTAAATTACATTAAAACTTTTTCAACTATTTTATCCTACAAGTAAATTTACTAAACACTAAATAATAAAAAACAGAGTTTCGTGAAGACATACGATAGAAGTGAAGCTTTTGTATTACAGGAAACATTTCAATTATTCATCAATGGCTTTTGAATAGCATAGATTGTGTATATCATTCATTTATTTACATAAAATTAAATACATATGTGTCATAGTTCATCATCTTCTTCGATATTAAGAAGAGAAATTATCGGTTTAGGCAACACAAGGACTCACCACAGTGAATGAAGTAATTATAATAGATCCCAGTATAAAACAAAATACACATTAAAGTTTGTTAGTTAGGTGATTATCTATTATTTATGTAATTATTTATGTAATTTTATTTTAATTAAAACAAAGTTTTATATAATGTCAACAAAAATTTATTTAAATGAAAATTTACAAATTGTTATTTAAAATAAACGCTTCTCTGCCTTTTGGGCTTTAAAATTACTCCTTGTTCATTTTTTTTAATAGCGCCATCTACTACATTCAATAAGTAAAGTCATTTTATCGAACCACAATTGATTAACTATCATTGTGGTACGAAGAAAATGTAGTAGATGGCGCTATTACTCAAATGTGATCACTCTTTCTAAAATAAATACGTAAACATAAAATTAATAGATTAGAATTAAAACGAAAAACCGTTATAATCTTGTAATTGTAATTGTATTACTATATACTTTATGGTATGTAATGGTCTGCGTACGCGATTTGAATGATCAACCAGTTGACCTGAATGTCGCGGTACGTAGTTTTTACCCCCACCACTTTTCGTCACACAAAAAGGTTGCGGATCAGAATTTCAAAGCCCTCCCGTAAAAAGTTTCACTTCAAAAACTATTTCAACATGTATTTACAAAAAATCAATTTACGTAAACAACGTTAAAAATCTTTAATATTCAATCGCCTAGATCGCGCTAGCCCTGACTGCGTATGTAGTCCGGGGCGCTTCGCGATTGTAGGTAATCATTTCATGCAGGTAGCAAGAGTGACAGAGGCCTGTCTTCGGTTCTCTATCCAATTTAACGCTGGTACTCTGTGAGAGCGTGGTCCTCCCCCGTTGGGGCTAATCCATCCGTGCTACGACCGTAATATACGAGTAGCTACAGAATGGCTCTACCACGTATACACATACATAGATACATATATACATAAACACATACATGCACAGATACATATATATAAGAAACCAAAAATAAAATAGAAGGAATTATGTCAAAGTTTATTTGCTTTCAGGTCATGGTGCCCATGTTGTCATATTTCGGCTGATGCTTGCTTAGTATCAACTGGGAGTTTTTTGTTAGACGAGCTAAGAAACTTTTGGTTGTACCTACTAATAAAAAACTAATTTTCTAACCTAATGCTAAACTCATATCCAGAGTCTTTGCGTCAAGTCAGATTTAAGTAAACGTTGGCTTATTTGTAAAAAAAGTATTAATTTAATATTTGTCTGTTTTCAGAAAACATCTATATTTTTTATTATTAGGGCTGATTTTTCAGTTGTCAAATAAATTATTATAACTCGACTGAATGTTACAGTGAAACAATTGAACTATTTTATTCATACAACTGTAATTTTTATTTATATTATCTAGTACTTTATTATAAGAATAAGTTTAATCTAAGGATCGAAAAATCAGCCCTAAGATAAATAAAGGACTGTAAAATCTTTTTCGGTAAACGTTAAAAAATACTCGTGTTAATTACGGCTCTAAAGCTCAATTCAGATAATTGATCGTCAGTGGACTATAACAGAGCCGTGACCCTCTGACATTTGCTAATGACACTTTCTAAACAAAATGGCCGGACGGCACGCCCCTTACCGGAAAATATTGTTTCTATTTGTGGGACCTCAATGAGACGTAAAAATGAACAAACGAAGTAATTAAGACTGTAATTCATTTCTTTGACACTTTTAATTAAAAAATCAACCTTTTTACAGACTATCTGTGGCATTGAAGTGAATATTAAAATATTTAAATCTAAATTAATTTTCATTTAAATTTAAATATTTAAATCTAAATTAATTTATTTTCGAAATATTCATTATTTTAACGCAGGACAATCAAAGACAACTTCTTATGTAAAACACACATTTAATGCACCATTGTAGCAGCGTTAGCTACTATCTTAGTGCAGTAAACTGGCATTTATATTCAAATAAGACCTCGCAACCAGGAAAACTATTTCATTACAAATAAAGTGGATTGTCAACAATTTTACCATTACCATTAGTAATGTAATAAAAAATAAAATAAAAAGACTGGTTATACTTTTCATAATCTGATTTTAGTATTCAGACCCAGCTCTTAAGTCCCAGTACTACAATCAAGAGATAGAATGAGAACTGGTATTAAGAAAAGGATATGGTGAATGTAAACAGAATATGCGGATGTCAACTGTTTCATTGACGTAGTGGTCGTAAACGCGATTGCTGATCATGAAGTTCCAGTTTCCAAGCCCGGGTCGGGCTAAAGAACACAATTATTGAGTTTTTCTGTCAAGAAGTACTCAGAAGCAGCCTGGAGTCAGGAAGATGGCAGTGTTTAATTCCGTGCTTAGTAAAGCACGTAAAGTCGTTGATTCTTTGTCTGATCCCTCTACGGTCGTGTTGGATGTCATTTAATCGGACTATGAGAGTGAGAGAATAAAGAGTGCACCTGTGTTTACGCATACACTCGAGATATAAAATCCTGTCCTGCACAGATGGCTAGGCTCCGGTGAGACTGGTCGTCATGACCGACATTTCGTCAGATTTTTTATTATTTTTATGAGATACGCCTAATCACACAGAAAAAGAAACCCTCCGTCTGGTTAAAAAATATTATTACTGGTGGATAATATTAATAATCCAGGCCTGGACGAAGCGCGAAATGCGAAATTTACTATGATGCGGTAAAAATGGTTTGTTGGTCTAAATGACCAACTGCTGGTTCAGAGTTATTAAAGAGATGATTTTACGTAGATTACGGACTGTATGAGGCGGTGAGAATATACTATTTCGCGATATTGCAAATGTCCCTAAAGTCGCTACTTCACATCCATGAAGGAATGCATGTGCACTCACCTGGACTTCTGCTAATATGCCTCTTGTCTCGAAGGCTGCGTTGCACGTTGGTTGAACGCCGGCTCAACGATAGACATATTACAACAAGTCATTCAAGAAAAATACTTAATAATGCTTGACACTGGACAAAAATATTACATGGAAAGCTCACTTACAATATATTCACAACAAACTCTCCTCACTTATGGGCGCACTGCATAAAATAGTTCGATGTATAACGAAACATGCTCGACTGGTGAAGCCTCACTTACTGTATCTCACACTTATTGGTGTGGAGATTGGTAACAACGCCTAGAGGCCACTGGAGCGGTGGAGAATTATCCATGTCTATTAGAACTACTGTTCCTACAGAAATGGTGGCAACATTCTTATTTCTTATTCTCAAATCTAAAGCGTTTCCAAAAGGACTGAACTAAACAATATATTAGTGAAAAGCATGATAACAGATTAATACGTTATTTATTATAATCAGCGGCTTTTAAGCATTCAAGCGGTTTTAAATTTAGGAAATGTGCGGGCGTGAGTGCTGTAGGTTCCGAAGGATCACTACTTAATACATAAAGCGGGCGAGAATTTAAGATACGTGTAGTAAGGATTTCCTTATACGCGAGGATTTGCTTGCCTTTTACGCGAAACAAATGGTTTTTTACAACCTTAATTTCCACCCGAAATGTGGAGCGCTTGGAGGGTTGAGATTCCAAATAATGCGATTATCAATTAGCACCTGATTGAATGCCTTATAATATTCTTCAGATTGCAAAAAGCAATGTAACTCATGTAAATATGAACGCGAGGCGACAAAATTAGGACCGTTATCGCTGTATACAAATTTACACGGACTTCTCCAAGATATACATCTCTTAAAGGCGTCTAAAAACTTGCCGAATAGACAAGGCCAGTTAAACGATTTTTATTTGTAGCGGAAATAAATAGGGGCTTACAACAATCTTTTGTAATATAATCGCTTTGGGATCCGAGGTCCACTAAACAGTAAATAAAATATTCGTTATTGTATTTATCTATGACTTTTATTTTTGCAGTCACCAATAAAGTAGTATAGCGCAGGTGAGTACAATAATCGCGAGAAATACATGAAGTACATACATGAATTACATGAAGTAAAGAAGTGTTTTTACATCTTCCGCCGTATTTGAATTGTGAGTGACAGAAGAATTAACTAGTACAGTCAAATAAGGTCTGAAATCAAAATATTGACACTCAACTTTGCATTTTTGATATAATGTAGTATTAATGATACAAAACCAATTTGTAAAGGTTTTCGTGCCCGGGACCCCCGGCAAGGTTTAAAAAAAATTGTCAAAAGTGTTTTTTCGCAATTACTCGAAAACGGTAAAAATTAGACAATAAAGTTCTTATACCAAAGTGTAGAGCTTAAAATTTTACATAAAAAAGGTTAAATGATTTTTTAAAGTTTAAGGGATGAACGTAAATTTTAAAAAATCGTAGGGAGTAGAAATATAAGCCATTTTTTAAATTGCTTAAAAAATCTAACCTAAAGGTTAGATATTAAATTTAGAAATTAAATTTTAGAGATACACATTTTTTTATTGTTGAAAAAATATAACAATTTGAAATTTTCAAATTGAAATTTCAATGCTTAAAAATTAATGAATTATTTATTTTTTGCTATATTTAGATTACTCGTAAAATTTCCTAAATTTTCGATTGAAAAAAATTTTTTCTTAGTATATTTCGGCAGGTGGGAATTTATACAGGTATAAAATCTTTTTTAAACCCTACGCCGTTGTATTAAGTACCTACCGAGTTAAAAAGAGAGGACTATTGCTTATTCGTATACTACTATACGAGGTCCGAGTAAGGGTGAAAAGGCATCATCGGAAACCAGGAAGTGATTTTTTAAATATTATTTAACATTATTATTTCTTAAAAATATGATGAAGATTTTTTTAAGAGTCCCGACGAGAGTAAATATATTATATCGATTCTAAATTTCATGATTCGTAAAAAAATAACTTGACATGTTGGGATTGATTTTGAAATTTAACATTTTTTTATAAACATTTGGCTTTTGCGTTTTGCAAACGGAGTCGAGTGCTTGTCACTCAAACAATTAATACAACAATTGTTTTGTTTAACAAAATCGTAACGTTGTTGTGTATTTAATTTTATGAAACGAGAACAAACATACAAGTGTTCATGGTCTGTATTAATAAAGGTTTTACTAATTTTATTTGAAAGCGATTTGTTTCAATTCTTTATATTTTGTAGAAAAGTATGCGAATTAAATGTATGACATACAGCCCTATTCCGTTCGTATAAAAATTGTATTAAAGAGGCATATTTTGGTATGTTAATATTGCGACAGAACAGTCTCAGGATCTAGTTTTCTAAGTGCAATATTTAAAAACAAAAAGTTAGCTGTCATCAATATTTAATTGCTTCAAAGTATTATTTGAGTCCATAAAATTATGGTAACCAGTTGTTGTGTTTGCGTTCACTTGTTTTAAGTTCAATAGTTGGTTAATATATGTAGATACTAGTGAACGTTCGTCGTTATATCTACGTATTAGCGCATTCCAAATAATAGAATAATTTTCTGCGGTAGGCGCTAAGCCGGCACAAATTGACAACGCTTTGTCACTTAATTTGTTTCCTAAATAATAAAAACGTTCGGCATCAGTTAACTGTAAATTATCGTGAATTAAAGTCTTAAATTGGCCCAAAGGTCTAGATACCAGGCCATAAACTCCAAAGAAAAAAGTCTTAAATTGTTGACAAAACATGGACCATTGGCGTATGTCACCGTTAAATGACATTAAGTTGTCGGCAGCAACGTTTTTAATTTAGTAGGAAATCTATTTTCTAACGTAACAGGGAAAGGCAATGTAGATAGAATCGTAACGTGGCCCTTAATATGACTATAATATAAATCCTCAAATGAGTTCCAAGCGTTATAATCAATGTCTGCGCTAGGGTTTAATTTTAAATTTTTTTGGTACTAAGAAATAAATTCTGCTCGTCCAAAGAATTAAATGCGCCCGTTGAGGTCTTGTAAATGTTTTGTAAGCGTTCATAAATATAAATACGCTTAGCGATAATAATTTTTAAACTGACTTCTTCATCACAAACCGGTTTAGATTCTTTGCTTCTCCAGGTCATTTTCAATACAAAGGTTTGTGGTAATTAAACTAAAACTAAAAATAAAATGTTTCTCTTTATATTCCATATTTATTTTAACATGTCTGTGTATTGCATAGCGAAATTATATGATTTTATTTTAATTTTATACTACTTAGGGAAGACGCTAATGGCTGTAACACAGTTTATACTAGTATGGCCGCCTACGCTAACTTCTTTGAAATATTACTTTGTAATTTAAAATAGATATAATACATAAGTTTAATTTGTCAATCTGAGAGTCTAATAAATTATTATTATTATTATTATATAATTATAATATTATTATTATTTTACGCTGGTATTCTGTGAGAGCGTGGGGTAGGAACCTCGATTGAGCCGACCCATTCGTGCTACAACTATAATATACCTGCAGCATGTAAATATATCTATGGATCACAGGATCCTTTTACCATAATGTGGACTGTGTGCTAGTACTCATTTTCACTCCAATGTTTTCCCCGTGTAGTTGCGGTGTAAGAATATCCACTACCCCATGTCGTCTAGTGGGTGTCGTAAGAGATGTCATTGGAAAACTGAATCAGGAGATGTGCAGCAGCATCTTTCTGTTAACAATTCAAAACAAAAATAAAACTGTTGCCAACTTGCTTGACAAACACGACAACTTTGGCAAAATGCTCACTATGAGGCAATGTTGAGGGGTGGCCTATGTTCAGCTATGGACTTTATAGGTTGTTATAGATGGATCGCGCTACATAACATGTTTAAACTAATTCTAACAAATATGAGGTCAGTAATATTTTTTTAAAGAAAACAAATAATATTCTTGAATACGAAATAGCATTATCAGCAAATTTTGAAACCCTTTATATTATAAGAATCAAAAGAACTTAAAATAAAAGAAATACAACAGTATCCAAATGATTTCTTATATTTACACGAATACAAGTACTTGACATTGATAAAACCTAATTTTAGCACCCGAAACGTCGGGAATTAAAAATAAATAAGTTAAGTATATTAAACGCGATAAAATCCGTAAAATTAGTTTTATTCAACAGTAACCAGATTGGAGTTATTCCTAGTAAGACTATGCGAATTCGATACTATTTTATAAGGTATCTAAAAGGGATGCATACATGTATTAGAAGACAAGTAGCAGTAAATGCAATCTATCTTTTCACAGCGGCGAATGCTTTCCATTTCGAATATCAGTCTGCTGTCTTATACGGTACCTTTTTATCTTTCATATTCTCGTATTTACATCCTTTATATACGATGAGGAGAATAAGAAATATTGCTAATACTGAAACTATCGCAATAAGAATTATCGCTTATTTTTATTATTTGTAAACTCAACAGCATTTTTTTAAAACTCATATTTCAAAATAATATTATAGACACGTAACCAATAACAGAGTTTCAAAACATGCTGAATAACACGTACGAAGCAGAGTGGTCGAATTGTAGGTAACTTAATATAATTTAAATAATAATTTACATTCGAGGCCACAAAATATTACAGTTTACGCTATATTTGGTTTTTGTTTTGATTTTACCAAATAAAGTTTGAAAAAAAACATCAGGCATCGATCATGAGCTGGCAAGGCTTTGAATTAGTCATTAAATTATTTGCATCATTTCAGATTATTCAAACGTCTCGTCGAGGTAGCTCAGCACTCGCCCTAAATAACAAAGTACGCGAAAAACTCGGATTCGATCCCAAAATAAAGCAAGTAGTTACACACGTCGTCCTGCCTCAAAGCATATTGGCGGACATTACAAGTCTGCAAACACGGTTTGAATTCTAATCACATTTATCCTCGATTAAAAATAAAAATGCAGATGCGTTTTTACCCCTGAGAACTGAGATGTAATGCCTTTTTTCCAGTAAAAGGGTCTCCGATTCTCTGCACACATCATACTAAACACAGCAGTATTAAGCTGCTATTTCACGCTGGTATTCCGTGAGCTCCGTTCGAGCTGAACCATGTTTTCTGCAGTCTTAACCTAATTATAGCAATGCTTTAACTCGTAGCTCATTTATAAAAGAAGCGGGTCTCTTTTTATGAGAAAGTTATTACAAACCTGCAAATTAATAATAAGGTATTGTTCGTCCTTCATACTTAAAAAAGTATTTTTCTTGCAACTTCTACGCATTTCTATAACTCGCTTATACTTTTGTAACGTGCGGTTTTTCACCTATGTTATACGACATTTCTTGCAACTTAAGCCATTGCTAATTTATTCGGAACTTTATGTGTTACAGCTTTGGTAATAAGACATGGAATTAATTTTGGTAATAAGGTATGGAAATGAGTTAGAAATATCAAGACACTACGCTGATAAAACCGTTACTTTAAAAAAACAAGGATGGTTAATGATGTCCTAGAAAAATCTGATGTTTACATACAAAATATTTTTGTAGCTAGGGTTGAATAAATTCAGTAAAGGGTAAAACAAATAAAAACTTGCAAAATTGATAGAAGATTTTATTCACACACGGCATGGGCGCGCAGTGGCCGTCATTATAGAATCGCTTTTCTTTTATTGCAATAACGTGGACCATTTTGTTAACAATTGTAGGTATACAATACAATAGTAGCTGTAATTCCATCCTCGCCCGGGGACTTGCCGTTTTTAAGGTGCTGGAGAGCCATTCTAATCTCGCTCAGACTGACGTCCGGGATATCATCGGAATAGTGATATCCCGGACGTCAGTTGGATAAGACTTGCTCTTTAATCTTTACTCACACTTGCGTGTGGCTCCAACGATGACGTGTACATCTGCCCATAGAACCTCTCAATCTCACTCAAAATCTCAGGTGTATCGGAAACGATGGTGCCATACTCTCTCCTCTGTAGTTGGATGGGAATTATTCCATCCTCCCCGCTTGTTGCCCAATGTCCACGGCTTGGCTTGCAGCCTTAAACCAGTCCTCGTAACAAGGCCTTCGTAGGACTTTGAAAGAGTTCGAGGCAAAAGTTTTATGTGACTCTGGGAAATGGGTTGACTCTAGTAACTCCAATGTTTCTGTTTCACTAGTAGAGAAGTTACCATCAGGCTTTTTAAGAAGCCCGATCTGATTAGGTTTAGCTTTCGATAGCATTTTGTGCCCCGTGTAGTGGCGGGTAAGAATACCCACTACCCCAAATCTTCCCATGGATGTCGTAAGAGGCGACAGAGGGAAACTGAGGCAGAAGATGAGCAGCAGGATCTTTCTGATAACAGCAAAGCAACAATAAAAAAACTAAGGTTGCAAACCCGCTCGCCTAGCGTGGCAACTATGGCAATATAGCCCCCATGGTTAAAGTTACGATAAGACGGCCCCCAGTCCCCGGCGGCCCCGCTATTCCTGGCTACGGTCGCGACCATGGTAACGGCAGGGCAGTGGGTGCTAAGAAACTCCGGTGGAGGTTCGGTTGCCACCTAAGACGACTCGACCTGGCAACATATAACGCACGCACCCTGAGGACTGAGGACAAGATCTTGGAGCTGGAAGAAGAGATAGACAAGTTGCGCTGGAATATTATAGGATTATCTGAGGTCCGAAGAGAGGGGGAGGACATGGTAATCCTCGAATCCGGCACCTTGTTCTATCACCGGGAGGGCGACCATCTGTCCCAAGGAGGTGTCGGATTTATCGTCCACAAGTCTCTCGTTAACGACGTTGTAAAGATTGAGAGTGTGTAGACGAGGGTTGCGTACCTTATACTCAGAATCACCAAATGATATTCGCTGAAGGTCTTACAGGCTTACGCACCAACCTCGGCACATCCCGATAAGGAGGTGGAGGAAATGTATGAGGATATATCTAGAGCCATGCATTCCTCCAAAACTCACTATACGCTGTTAATGGGAGACTTCAACGCAAAACTAGGCACAAGAGAGAACGGTAAGCTGAAGGTAGGGAAATTTGAAATAGGGCAACGGAACCCAAGGGGCTGCAGCCGACTTCATGGAGAAAAGGACTCTTTGATGAATTATTTCTTCCAGACGGCCCCACAGGAAATGGACCTGGCCGAGCCCCGACGGTTCAACAAAAATGAGATTGACTTCATTATGACGACCAGACTATTCAGTGATGTCTCAGTGATCGCAGGGGTGAAAACAGGCAGCGATCACCGAATCGTGAGAGGCATACTGAACCTAAACGTTAAGTTGAAGAGGTCGTGAGTGGAACCGGCGAGAGATGTCGTGCGGTGTCTGGGGTTCGGTTCTGGGGCCGCCCCTGTGGAACATCGGTTACGACTGGTGCTGCGCGCCGACCTCCTACCGGCGTCAGCGTAGTTTTACATGACGACACGCTACTACTGCAGGGGTCGTACGAGGCGGCGGCGGAAACTATGACACGCGGGGCTGCGATAGTCGTTGAGAGGATCCGGCAACTGGGTCTCGAGGTGGTTCTGCAAGTCCGAGGCCGCGCCCATGGTCTCGGACAGGCACCACTGGGATCCTCAGTGATGGTGGAGGGTATCCATCGGCGTCGAGTCGACGATGAAGCACCTAGGACTCGTCCTCGACGGCCGATGGAACTTCGTTGAGCACTTCCGACGTTTGGCTCCCAAACTGGAACGGACCGGGCTGCCTTCAGGCGGCTCCTGCCGAACCTGGGGCTAAACGCTTGCCGAGGCTGGCTCTGCGCGGATCGTGAGGTCCATGGCCCTTTACGGGGCCCCGGTGTGGGCGCGTGGTTTGGCGCGGCTTGCCGTCCACCACCCAAACGCGCCCCAAAGGGTGGTTGCCGTAAGATGGTTCGCGGCTACCGCACGATCTCCTCGAGGCGGCGAGCCTCCTTGCTGGATTGCCGCCATGGGATCTGAGGCGATAGTCCTCGCGCGCCTGCACGAATGGCGCGCGGAGGCACTATGCCGGGGAAACCCGCTGCCGTGGCAAGTTGTCGCGCAGCGGACAGACTTCCGGCATGATCTCATGGCGACATGGAGAGAGCGACTGTCGCAACCCGTGCTGGGCACGCCACTATAGCGGCGATAAGACCCTCTTGAGGAGTGGCTTGAGAGACGCCACGGTGTCCTCACCTTCCGCCTGACGCAGGTCCTCACCGGACACGGTGTGTTCGGGAGGTTCCTGCACCGAATCGGGCGGGAGGAAACGCCCGGTGCTCCCACTGCGAGGATCGACCGGAGGACACGGTGGAGCACACCGTGGAGGTGTGCCCTGCTTGGCGGAGCACCGCCGTGTACTCGTAGCGGCGATAGGCGGCGGCGACTCGCGTCCGGCCCTGGTCGAAGCCATGGTCCGGAGCGAGACGGAATGATGCCGTCACCACCTTCTGCGAAGCAGTGATGCTAGCGAAGGAGGTGGCGGAGCGAGAAGGAAAGAGCAACAGCTTTCCTTCCCGGCCGCCGCGGAGACGCCCGGGCGTCAGCTGCCGGCCCCACCGTAGGCGTGGACCTGTGGACGGCGAGCAATGGTAGCTCGCCGTCCGTCCGTCTAACGACGACAGGCCGTCGACGGCGCGTTTTGTTCCACGCGCGCCTCAAAGAGCTGTCAGCAGCGTGAAGGGCCCGCAAGGCCGACGCCTGCCGGGGCTGCGGGCTGTTCGAAAGAGATACCGCGGCTCCGGAACGTAAGGGCACTGAAGGAACACGGATGGTTTTAGTCAGTAAAGTTCGACACCCTTCCGCTCCACCCACAGCGAAAGGCGTCATTAGATGATTTTCCATCCGCAAAAAAAAAAAAAAAAAAGTTGAAGAGGTCACGTCTAATGAAGTCAACGCTCCGTCCCCCTCGTACTCTAATCCAAAGTCCCGAAACCTTTCAGCTGGAGCTACAAAACCGTTTTCAGTGCCTAGAAGATCGCAATGCAGTGGACGATATGAATGACAAGCTCGTGGAAACTGTCCATTCGGTCGGAGCTAAGTTTCGCAAGACCCGCCGCAGAAGATTACAAAAACTCTCCAATCACACTCTTAATCTCATGGCTGTTAGGCGGGAAATGAAGCTGCAATCTTCAGTAGATTTGACAGCATACAGGAACTGATCTCCAAATGCATGCAGCGGGACTTACGCAACTTTAATACTGCTCGTATTGAAGAAGCGATCGAGCTAGCTCTAGCAAAGACTTTGGAACCAGGATATCAAAGTATTTGCTAGAGATCTGTCTGCTGTAAAGAGCCAACTATCGAAGCTGAAGAACGAGTGTGGCAGCGTCATTTCCAGGACACCTGAGATTTTGAGTGAGATTGAGAGGTTCTAAGGGCAGCTGTGCTCATCATCGTTGGAGCCACACGCAAGTGTGAGTAACGATCCAAGAGCAAGTATTATCCGGCACTATTCCTATGATTTTCCGGACGTCAGTCTGAGCGAGATTAGAATGGCTCTCCAGCACCTTAAAAACGGCAAGGCCCCAGGCGAGGATGGAATTACAGCGGAGCTTCTGGAAGCGGGTGGAAAACGGGTACTTGAAGTCCTTCAGAAGCTCTTTAATTCCTTCCTCCATGGTGGCAGCACTACACCGGAGGCGTGGAGCAGAAGTGCGGTGGTCTTGTTCTTCAAAAAAGGCGACAACGCTCTCTTGAAGAACTACAGACAGATTTCCCTTCTGAGCCGCGTCTACGTGCTGTTTTCGAGAGTCATTACGAATCGTCTCGTATGCAGACTCGACGACTTCCAGCCTCCCGAACAAGCCGGTTTCCGAAAAGGTTTTAGCACTATAGACCACATACATACCCTTCGGCAAATTGTACAGAAGTCCGAGGAGTACAATTTGCCACTATGTCTGGCGTATGTGGACTATGAGAAAGCCTTTGATTCCGATAAAATTTGGGCGGTGCTGCAGTCCCTTCAGCGGTGCCAAGTTGACTGTCGGTATATTGAAGTGCTGAAGTGTTTGTACAGCAGGGCTACGATGGTTATTCGAGTACAGAACCAGAGTACGAAACCTGTCCAACTGCAGAGAGTTGTAAGACATGGTGACGTTATACCCCGAAACTCTTCACCGCTGCATTGGAAGACGTTTTCAAGCTTCTGGGCTGGAAAGGATACGGTATTTACATCAACGGCGTGTACATCACTCACCTTCGATTTGCCGACGATATAGTCCTTATGGCAGAATCGCTGGAGGACCTAAGCACTATGCTCAATGCCCTCAATAGTGCCTCCCAACGGATAGGCCTTAAGATGAACATGGACAAAACAAAGATCATGTTTAATGTCCATGTCACACCTATGCCGGTAGTTGTTGGGAGCACTAAGCTCGAAGTTCTTGACGAGTATGTTTACCTGGGACAAATAGTCCGACTAGGTAAGTCCAACTTCGACCGAGAGGTCAATCGACGGATTCAACTCTGATTGGCAGCGTTCGGGAAATTACGACACATCTTCTCGTCGGGTATACCTCAAAACTGAAACCCAAATTGTACAACCAGTTCGTGTTGCCAGTGAAGACTTATGGATCTGAAACGTGGTCCTTCACTGCTGGCCGGATGAGGAAGCTCAAGGTCGCTCAGCGAGCTATGGAGAGCGCTATGCTCGGAGTTTCTCTGCGTGATAAACTTAGAAATGAGGATATCCGCAGTAGAACCAGAGTGACCGACATAGCCCAATGGATTAGTAAGCTGAAGTGGCAATGGGCCGGCCATATAGCTCGAAGAACCGACAACCGATGGGGAAAAAAGGTTTTCGAGTGGCGGCCTCGTACCGCCGAAAGAAGTGTAGGGCATCCCCCAACTAGATGGAGTGACAACCTGGTAAGACACGCAGGAAGTCGATGGATGCAGGTGGCTCAGGACCGTGCCTTGTGTCCTATGTTCAGCGGTGGACTTGTGAAGGGCTGTAATGATGATAATGATGATGAGCATTTTTTGTAGTCTTGCTTTGCGAGGCAAAGGCTCAATTGCCTCGCATAGCATCCTCCACGATGCTCTTTTAGCTTTCCTCCGTTCTTTATTATATTCGGTTAGGGATGCCCTATAAATATCCCACTCTTTGTTTTTTTTTAGCCGTATTGAATAGTTTTCCTAAGCTAAAGGAGCTTAGGGAAAAGATCAGTTGACCTTTACACGAATAGTTCCATCAACGAACTTTTCGTGTTGAGGCCTTGGTTTTGACGGTACAACTGTCCTCGAAGGCTTCACGTATACCTATGGTTACCGTCTCCTTCGCTAACTCCAGACCTTCAATCGCTTTTATGCTTTTAGGAAACGTTTCCATATTCCTCCTTAAGCTATCTCTTTAGACATCTCAGGAGGTCGCTTTTTTATCCCTAAAAGCAACAGTTTCATAAGTTGGTGACACTCCAATCACAAACTTAATGTGTTTGTGATCAGACATCGAGTTTTCACTACTAACGTTCCAGTCAGTTATCCGCCTGAATATATTATTGGTAGCAAAGGTTATATCTAACAATTCATGCTTAGCACGAGAAAGTCATAAAGTAACTCACCTCTTTCGTTGATGTTAGTGCTTCCCCAGGCTGTGTGGTGAGCATTAGCATTACAACCCACCAAAAATTCTGCGTTGTGTTTTCGGGTGTACTCCGCCACTCGCTCTAACTCGATGTCAGGTTCTGCGTTCTCTCCGGGAAGATAGGCTGAGCAAATTGATTACTCTGGTCCCTGTGCATCCCTTGAGATTTATGAAGGCTGTGACCAGGTCGTCGTTGCAGTACTCTGGAACAGCTAAAAATTCAATGTTTTTATCGTAAATTATACATGCTCTGGGTCTACTGTCTTTAGTATTTACTAGGATCTTACCGGCAGCCGACAATCCCAGAACTTGACCGTTGGCCACCCAAGGCTCTTGTAGGTGGGCGAGGTCAATATTCTCCTCTGCAAAGCAAACCTCCACCACAACAGAAGCAGCTAGCTGCTGCATGTTGAAGATTTGCCTGGAGGACCTCGCCCTTGGGGTTAGCCATTTATAGGCGTAGGGTCGTTTTCACCTGCTGAGGACGAAGACGTCCTTTACTGGCGCTCTTGACCCCCGCCGTACCTTTCGCTCTACCACCCCCACCTCCCTTCCCCTTACGGACCGAGGCGAGATCAGCGCCTTGGATCTCAGTCACTCTCGCTGATTACGTTCCAGGCTCACCACATGAGGTGGAGGGCTGGGGGGATAGGAGTTGGAGCGGTTGAGGCTCCATTACTGCATCAGTGACTCCCCTGATTTTAACTTCCCTACGGTGGAGGATTTTCCAAAGCTTGGTATGGAGCCCTTCATTTTGTGCCCTCAACAGCACAGCCACCTCCCGCGGACTGCGGGACTGACAGATAGGTGATGCCTAGCTGAGGCTAAGGCAGTTCGCCCTCAGGTATTATCGAGAGCTCTGCCTCCGGCCAGGGTTTCAGTTTTCCGACTTCACCCACAATCCTGGCTTGTGAGTGAAACCCGAAAATTTCGGTCCCGCTCCTGGCTGCGCTCCAAAGGCTGTCTTAGCGATAGCCTGTGTTAGTGCTCGGTGGACCAGTCGCATACACGCTCATAGGATTCAAATTGCGAATTTCTACACGCGAGGAGCTAGCTACGGCACTGAAGCTGAGCTTCTTCTCCCCCATTGCCGACTTCACAGATTTCCTGGGCTGGTCTTTGGGGGACTCCTCCTCAGACCGACTGCGTTTTTTTTCGCCTTTGTAATCGGGGGAGGTTTGGGCAGAGGAATACCTTTGCAGGGCTTCTGGCAGAGAAAGATCTCTTCGGCTCTTGTCTCAGCTACTATTAGCCTTCTGTAACTCTTCCGTGCTGCCCCACTAACCTTATCTGAGTCGTTTGAGTGTTTTATTCTCTCTGTTTCCTATTGAACCAGACCAAAAAACAAGAAGAACACCTCAGACTTGCCCTGGGGATCAACACGACCTGCGCTAGAGCCATTCGCCAAACTGTTCGCCTGGAAGAAGAGCAGAAGAGGTGTTAATCTAGTCCTGCTGATAATGTAAAAATGTGAGAATTAGGAGTAGATTATTCTTTTATTTCCAATACGCATTGAATTTTAACATTATTTTTACTTCTTAAGTAGCAGAAAGTTATTTTCCGTTACATTTGTGCCAATCACCTCTAATCCCTAAGCGTAGTAGTTTACTCGACTCTACAGACGTACATTATTCATTCGACTGCCGCTGCATATAGTGAGCCACGGATGCCGCTTGGGATTTTCGTCTAAAAATGAATTTCAAAGGCGAGATATTTTGTATGAGTCGAATTTGGATGCGAATGCAAATAGAATCCCAGTGTTGGTAAAATCTTTTTAAGGTAGTGAATAGAGAAAATTCCAGGATTAAAAAAGAAAATTGTTTTCCTGTTTGGAAAAAACATCGCTCCATTTTCAGTTTATTTCCGTACAGGGCAGTTATGCTTAATCAGTTTTAGGTCTTATAATCTACATCTACTTCCATTCAATATTCAGATACTACTCTCATATGTGAGGCGTGATGGCCCAGGGGCTAAGCCATAGAACGCGAACAACCTGGGTTCGATCCTCACCGGCACCAATGAAATTATATGACCGCCGGGACTGAAATTCGGTGTGAAAGATTTTAATTATTTGGATATGTCATGCTCACTTATATAGGCCTTGGTTAGCGGCGGGCCGTTAACTTATACACACATACACTCATGAGCAGGTGCTGCTTTTGGGTACTGGTCTGGTCGAGTTAACAACACATAATATTAGCTTGAATTTTATATGTTTTTATAAATTAGTTATAGAGCATGATTAGATATGGGATATTTCTTTTTTACTTTCCGATAAATAACGTTGTTTTTTTAAAATAAAATGACAAAATGGGGACACCTCCGTTGTATGTTTCGCTTTTATTTCTCCGGTCAGAGGAAACGCATTTCGATATGTTGTGGATTAAAATAACTTGTTGACGTTTGACGAACGGAAAAATAAAGAGTCTTCATGTTCATAATAATGAAATTATTGTTGGCTATTTTTGATTCTTGATTAATTCCAAGCTGTTTATTGTATTTAAGGCTGGCAACGCACCATGGGAATCGCAGTTGTTCATGGGCGGTAGTCACTTACCATCAGGTGAGCCGCATGATCGTTTGCCCCCTCTCCTAAAAAAAAGCTGTGGTAGCTCAGTGGCTAAGCACTCGCTGTAAATTTCACAGTACGAGAGCAACTCGGGTTCGATCCCCGCCAGCACGTTTAAGTGCTGAATTACCACGCGCTCGTCGTTGAAGGAAAATATCGTGAGGAAACCTGCATGTGTGATAAATAAGAAAAAAATATTTTGAAAACATGTGAAGTTCGCCATTACGCATTGGGGCAGCGTGGTGGATATTTCCTTGCCATAAAACCCTTTTAGAAATGAGAGGAGGCATGTGCCCAGCAATGGGACGTATATAGGCTGTAACTTTAACTTTTTAATTTCAATAAATGAATGCGTGTTAGAGCCACGCTGCAGCGTATTATGACGCTGGAAACCACATTAGTACAGAATACCAGGGTGAAATATTACCATAGTGAAGAGAACTGGCTATCTTTTTTACCGCTATCGAAGCATGTTATCCTAGTCTTCCTCAAGTGTTTATATATAACGCGCATGTGCATTTTGAATCTTAATCGAGGATAGATGTAGACGTATATTGGCCACAGCATCTACGAACCATGAAGAAGATCGTTTCTTCCACCTTGTCTCCTTTTTTGTCATCCTTACTATTCTTCGTAATCTATGAAGCCACAGTTTTTCAAGAACTGGGCGTCCGAGTTCAAACCCCGTTGTCGCCATTGGAATTCCTTAGAGCAATTTCAAGTGTAAATTTTCGCAAGCACAGCGGTTAAAGAAACGCCGTTCCAACCGAGTGTACCACGACACTCACGCATGTTTTTATTGGAACGTAGTTCCTTACCGGACGGTAAGAATTTGGCGGATGGGGGCTAGGCAAGAAAAAGTGTAAGATTTTTCCGTCTCGACCCCTTCTGACGTAGTGTAGACGGCCTTGGCGGCTATAAGAAAGCGAGATGGAATAATATCCATCTCCCTCGCACATTTTCTTATCTTGCCATGAAAGAAATATTATTTTAAATGGCGCTTCATTTTACTAGACGCTGGTAAATCATTTTTTGTATTTCTAAATCAATAATGTAATACGTTTATCAATAATAATATACTACGACAGGAACTTCGTTCCAACCGAGTGTTCCACGACACTCACGCATGTTTTTGGATTGAAATTCCTTATCAGACGGTACGAATTTGGCGGATGGGGGCTAGGCGAGAAAAAGTGTAAGATTTTTCCGTCACGACCCCTTCAGACGTAGTGTAGACGGCCTTGGCGGCTATAAGGAAGCGAGATGGAATAATGTCCATCTCGCTTCCATTTAGCCGCCAAGAAAGAAATATTATTTTATTTTAAATGACGCTTCATTTTTATAGACGCTAGTAATTCATTTATTTGTATTTGTTAATCAATAATATAATACGTTTATCAATAATAATATACTACGAAAGGAACTTCGTTCCAACCAAGTGTTCCACGACACTCACGCATGTTTTTTTTCTTTCAAAAAACGTTCGTTACTTCCACACTAGGATTTTCTCCTGTATCTTGGGGGCTTACATACATAACATTAAATACATACAGTTTACATACATAAATTGCACAAAGACAAACATCCAGACCCGGAACAATTATTTGTAGGATATATAAATACTTGTTCCTTGCGGGATTCGAACCCGCGGCTCTTAGCGCTGCAACTCATTGCTAAGCCACTGCGCCACGGAGCCTTCAATGAACAATTTATCGGATAAGTATTCAAGATTTCTTTGTATTTAAGTAAATCAGTGTATGTATTTAATTGTAGGTACATAATATTTGAATTTAATAAGAATGTTTGTATATAATTCTTAAGTAATGGTGAAATAAATTTTAATTTCGATATTACACTCCAGCTAAATTGGATATTACACTCCAGCTTAGTGTAATTATTTGAATTTAATTTAATTATTGCATGCCGATTATGGAAAAACATGCCAGTTCCACATTATTGACCATCATAATATGTACCATCTTTTTAAGCAAATAAATTTTCTATCTATCTATCTACATCTATGTATTAGGTCCTTACATATGAAATTGGCGTTTTGTACGGGAGGAATATAAAGTCATTTTTTTTTTGTAAAATATATTTAATTAATCAAAGTATGCACCGTTGTTATCTATGCACTTTTTGCCATCTCATAGGTAGTTCATTGATCCCTTTACTAAAAAAAAACCATGGGGGCGAAAATTAATAAACTCTTTGAAGGCGGTTTGGACTGCGGCATCGGAGTAGAATTTTTTTCCTTGTAAGAAGTTGTCCAAATTCCGGAAAAAATGGTAATCTGTTGGAGCAAGGTCCGGGGAGTACGGTGGATGTCGCAGACATTCCAATTGTAGCTCATCTAACTTAGTGGTTGTTTGTTGTGCAGTGTGTGGTCTTGCGTTGTCGTGAAGCAGCAGTGGCCTAGAGCGATTGACCAATCTCGGTTGTTTAGCAGCTAGTTCTTCCTTCATGGTTTGCAGTTGCTGACAATAGATATCTGCCGTAATCGTTTGGCCAGATTTTAGAAAGCTCTAGTGAACGACACCGGCGCTAGTCCACCAAACACTAGTAGTAGTATAGTATAGTAACTATAGTATAGTATATATAACACTAGTATAGTAACTTTTTCTGAGTCAGTGAGTTCAGTGAGTTTAGGGCAGGATTTGGCTGGGTCTCCAGGGTTCAGCCATTGCGACGAGCGCTTCCGATTATCGTACAGTATCCACTTTTCATCACAAGTAATGATTAGATTTAAAATCTCTTCATTATTGTGTCGGTTGAGCAAAGTAACACAGCAGTCAAAGCGTGTTTGCAAGTTCGATTCACTCAATTCATGAGGTACCCATCGTTCAAGTTTTTTTTACATTCCCGATTTGCTTCAAGTGGATTAATACAGTTATATCACTTACCCCGAAGCCTGTAGCTATCTCTGAAGTGCTTTATGATGGATCCGCTTCCACAATAGCCTTTAATTCTTCATTTTCCACTTTGGTCTCCGGCCGTCCACGGGGTTGGTTCTGAATGTCGAAATTTCCAGAACGAAAACGTTGAAACCAAAAACGTACCGTGCTTTCTTTTGCGACACCAGCGCCGTACACATCATTAATCCTTCGAGCTGTTTCAAAACTCAAATGTACCAGCTAAATGAATTTATAAATTTGAATTTGGAATTCTTAACCAAAGAGGAGATATTTCAGATCAAAGTGGTCAGTACGACAAAACGCTAATTTCATATGTAAGGACCTAATATATATGGTGAGAAAATAAACTATTTTATTATTATTATTATTAAAGAGAGGAATTCTGTACCCAGCAGTGGGACGTGTAACTACACGTATAATTAACTTTACTTAAGCGGACTGTACTCAGTGCCCAATGACAGCCAACAAATTGTGATCATCTGAATGATAGATTATTGTCCAACTGGCTGAGGACATTTTGCAAATTGCGTCAACGTTTCGCACGAGAAGCAAAACAATGTCCAACGGAATGAGCAGTAGTAACACTGACGTTTTAATTTGTAACTCCGGTCGCAGTAGTATTAATGTGTGTGCTTATACTATTATACTGCTTTATTAACATGGTAATTGCATTAAATTTATATTGATTTCTTATTTTCAACGTAAATATCTTACTATTATTTTGCTGAAGTGAAAACTTCTTTAGAATCGTTGTAATTTGAAACGCGATGACATGATAAAAACGACACTAAAAGAGGCAAACATATACATTTATAGAGAAAGATAGAATACAGTATACAGATACAGTATATCCTATTATCTCAGTCTCAATCAAATAATAATAAAATATGAATGAATTATAAATTTTATTAATAAAAAATAAACAAGGTTTCGCTTTTTCCGCGTGTGAATTACTCAATTTTATTTTTTATTTTTACGTTACCCCACATAAAGATTTTCTATTGTATCGTACAAGTAGTTTACAAACATAAATTGCCTAAGAAAAAACATCCAGATCCGGACAATTATCCAGACAATTATTTTTAGGATATACAAATACCTGATCCGTACGAGATTCGAACCCGCGGCACTCAACGCCGCAACTCAATGCTAAGCCAGTGCGCCTCTGAGAGGACGGCTCCATATAGTTTAGCACAGCGCGTTTTCTTTCGTATTAAGCCGCTTGTTTTCCAAATAAAATAAAATAAAATTTTATTACCCTACCCGATCGCAAAGCTACTACGCTTTCGAGATGTAGTAAAATATTTAAGCTACAAACTTTTCCACCGTGTGGTAGAGTGTAAGAATAGAATAGAATCATGCTTTTAACGCTGGTTCGGAAAAATCTATAAAATATATGTCTTGTCCTGGGAAGAACCAGTAAGAAACCCAGCGAGACATTTTTTTAAAAGCATAACTTACAATATAATATTATACAATTTAGATTATTTAGATTTAATATAATATTTATACAATTGTTATGAAAACATTTAGAAACAGCATGGTAGCGATTATCTCATTCACAGGGGTTATTATCAATCATGTTCTCTTTAGTAGTATAGTAACCTTACTAAACAATTTTTGCTTAATAAATATTTTAAACCTTTTGATAGATAAGGTACAGCATATTACTGCATATTACTACAGAGAGATAAAGTTCTAAGTATGCAAGGTCATTCGTAGAAGTTAATCTTTTAGCGTTCCGATGCCCTCGTGTACGCTGATGGTAACCACCGTAAGGTTGTACAAGTTAGAAGTCCAGCATAAGCTTTGCGTTGCCCCCGCAGCGAAAGGTGTCCATGAGGATTTCCCCACGTTAATAAAGTAGTAAATTTTTAGAACGGTTGATCGTTGATCTATTTTAAGTTTTTGTCTAAGCATCAGCCTTTGTAAAAGCCTAAGTTTCTGTTCGTATATTTATAAAAATTGATTCGTGGGAAACTTCAATCAAAAAAATTCAATCAATCGTATTCAATCGAGGAAATTAGTCCTGCGCCTGATATCTCTTCGGTCTTGTCGGATTATCTTCCCATCAGACTAAGAGTGAGGGAATAGAGAGTGCACTTGTGCTTGCGCATACGCTCGGGCACTATAATCAGTTCTGCGCAGATGGATAGCCTCCGTTGAGATTGGCCGCCGTGGCCGAACATTAGTCTGGAGAACATTATTATTATGGGGTTTATTAAGAGTATTCTCATCTGGTTGGGCTGAATAAATAAATAAAAGGACATGATAAATATACATAAATATATCATCATCATCATTACAGCCCTTCACAAGTCCACTGCTGAACATAGGCCTCCCCCAAGGAATGCCACAAAGCACGGTCCTGAGCCACCTGCATCCATCGACTTCCTGCATGTCTTACCAGGTCGTCACCTATAGAATGGATCATCCGCTCTCGTCAGAAAGTAATTACGGAGGCTGCACACTTCGCGATTATGCATGGTAAGCGCCGTTAAAAAGCCACGCCCACCATGTTTCCGCGGCAAGTACAGCCTAGTAATCGACGATCTCGGGTGATGCATCCTATGGGACGTCATACGAGTGCTGACTTTTCTATCCAGGGCGTTAAGTTCAGTTTGAGTCCACCTAAGTATGCCAAAGGTATATATGAGAATAGGCATGACCCAACCGTTATATGCGTGTGTCTTATTCACACTGGACAAAAGGCTGTTAAGAACTTTGGTCAAGCGTGCATAAAATACATCGCAAACTGACTGTTTTATACCCGCATCATCGATACCGATGTTCTGTGACATATCCAGGTATCGGTATGTTTCAGCCTCGGAAAGGGTCCTTATGTTGATGGGCATAGATAAGTCTATACACTCAGAGTTAGCAACCCTTCCTTTCAACATGGACGACCGCAAACTTATCCGTCCCCAGCTCCATTCCAATAGAATGACTAAAATCACAAGTAATGTTTAGCAATTCCATAAGATGGGAGCGACTGAAGGCGAATCATTTGAGATCATCCATATAGAAAAGGTGGGTCATTTTTGTTATTATTATTATTGTTACCGTTTTAATTCATTTCAAAATGTTATAATAATGTATAATAATAATCTATTAAGAGGCTTGTCATCGTCATCAACATCATTATCGTAATATTCTTGAATATCGCGACTTCCATCCAAATTGCCGTTTCAATCTCAATCTTAAAACCTATTTTTTAAAGTAAACTATATTGCATTAATTAATAATTATATATACATTACTCTATGCGGACCAAAAATCATGTGATTTTTGATCAGCATTATAAAACTAACATTATTGTTCTCTCTCAGCGTATAGCAATAAAATAGCGTTCGCACATGAAACAGAACTTTTGTAGTCTGACTCTTACTTTAGCAATCTTACCTAAGTATTAAACCAACAAACATAACTTAGCAATAGTGTTCTGTTTATTGCGATACTCATCACTTAGAGAATGAAACTATATAAATTTAATAGTGGTACTATCTTCGCTGCGTTTAACTGGCAGACAATGCCACGTACGTGCAATGCCTTTGTTGCCTTTATGGTTTAGAAAAAATACTTAAGTTTTAGGTAATATCCTAATATTAGAATAAAAGGGAAGTTTACCTACAAATAATTGATCTAGTGGAAAATATTGTAATATTTTTACAAAAGTTAAATTAAAACGAATAAAACGGTGATAAGCAAGCACACAGTCCACCGGAGTCTACCTGATGGTAAGTAGATGTAGCCCATATATACATACATCTATCATCGATATGTTCACGTTCCTTAGTAATTCTGCTCAACATCACTAGTCACATTTGAGTTCATCATCATCAGCCGGCGGCAATCTACAGCTGGACAAAATCCTCTTCGAGCTATCAACTTAGCAGGGTCTTCGGCAAATCGGTTTCCAAACTTAGGTTCGGCAGTTCTAAATAGATTATCTGCCATCAACCCGACGCCAGAGCCTCGTCGGTCCATCAGTAGTGACACATTAAGTTTGTCATATTTTTCCTTAAACTCCATTCTTACGTTTCATTATTATCATCGTCATTACGGCTCTTCACGACATACCGATGAACATATACCTGCGCCAAGATATACAACAAAACACGGAGCTGAACCACCAAAGTCCATCGACTTTCTGCATGTCTTGCCAGATTGTCACTCTATATATTGTAGGACCGCCCTACGCTCACACTCAGCTTACCGGTACGAGACTGCCTTGTAGTTCCAGTGGTCGTAAGCACGACTGCGGAAATTGTGGTTCCGGTTCCTACTCCTGATTAAGGCCAAAATGGCCAGCTATAAAGTTTTTCTGACAAGAAATTCTCAAGAGCAGCCCGGAGTCAGGAAGTTAACTGTGTTTCATCCCCATGCCTTGGAAAGCACTTAAAGCAGTTAGTCCAGCGTCTGATATTTCTCCGGTATTTTGGAATTGCCGTCCCATCAGTGAGGGAATAGAAAGTGCTGCACATCGCCACTATACGACGATGTTAAGTAGGTATATTGTAAGTTTATTTACCCACATTGTAAGTTTACTTACCAATATTGTAAGTTACATACATTCAAATACAAATGCGTGCAAATAGTAAACGTAGTTGTTTCAGAATATCATTGACGGGGCCTTTATCGTGCTATTAGGTTTTATCTTTCCACAATAGCATTGCATTGTGTGCCAAGAAAACGACTATTCCGTTTTATATGAAAGGGCTCTTAGGGGAAATCTAATGATCATTATTGTACCTTTTTATTTTTACTCTATTTTAGAAATAGAGAAGTTTCTTGTTACTAAGCAGCAATACACGAGAAAAATAAAACGTTTGCTTCAAGAAATGAATACTGATGGTTTCATAAAGTATGGACATCTTCCGTGATAGGGCATTACTCTTCGCGTTGGCAGGTGACGATCGCAGTACTAGACGTAGGTGTCGAGACTTTGAACCTGCTCCCCGTTATCGGCTCCTCGTTATTTTACGTCTCACGTAAACGACATAGTTATACCACTATTTATCAGATGTCATAAGATGTTTTAGCTTCTCCTATAGTTGCCTGTTATGACAACTCTGTGACGAAATGGGGAGATGAATTTCTACACTGCCACCACACGACAAAGTTTAGAAACAAAGTCCATTGCATATACAGGCATTAGATTATATTTCATACATCCATTAAAGCCTATAAAAGTCTACTGCTGAACATAAGCCTCCCCATAGATTGTCTCATAAGGAGGATTTTGCCATAGTAGCCGAAGCTGCAGCGTAAGCATCATGTAGATGCGTCCAAGGAGAAAAGTGAACAGCGTTACGATAAGCGTGTCAGCTACATCTTACATACTTATTGCATTACTTTCATTAAGCAAGCTCACAGCACAGTATTCCAAACAACTGGGAAAGTTTTATTCACTTAGTCACAGTAAATGTCACTATTATAAATTATTGAATATTCTGACACCGCCACTGCTGCCACTACATGGCTTAGGCATAAGATTAGACACACTTTTCTTTATAGCTTTTCCCTCATTCGTGTTTCAAATGGAGTGCCTGAGTGTTGTCGCATTTAAATTTTATTTAAATGGGATCAATAAAAAAATATCAAGCAATTTGCAAAAGCATCTGTACGACATATGCACGCATAATTATTTGCCACCTCAACTGATCCCAATGATATTTCTTTAGTTCTTTAAATTTAATTATATTGCATCTCATAAAATTGCTGATATTAGGATTTATTAACATATTAATTACATCATTATATTAGCAAACGTGTACCGTAGGTAGAGATTCTCGTAAATCCTCTGCTATCCACATGTCAAAAGGATACTTGATTTATGTGAACGTACATAAATCTGAGACTCCTGTGGCCGACAAACATGGCAGAAATGGAACGCCGCCAGCCATTAAGCATCAATGTCCGACATTTTCGTAATATATGTTCCTTTATAATAATAGTTTTCTATATTTTTACATATTCATCATGTATATTTCAGCCTTAAATATGCTGTAATTATATCTCTATAGCTTATTAATACTTCTATTAACGCTTTTTAGTGGTAAATTAAACAAAAGAGCGAGTTTCAATAAGTATTATTTATAATCTACACAATGATATTCCGGGCTTCTTTAGCTTTAAATTATAAATTTAGATCAACCTATTCATTATTAGCTTATTATATTTTGAAGTCTTATCGTGGTAATGTTGTGTTTGCCACCTTTCCTATTGGATATAGGGTGTTGCTTTTTTCATTTCAAAAGTCGCAAGAATCACCTTTGGCAGAAATTGGTGTTCTTTGTATGTATTATATTTCTTTGTGTAATGTTATGGTGGTGCTGCATATGGTCACAAACTGCAACTTACCGAAGCGAAGATTTTTCAGGTCAGCTGTATGTCCATTTAGATGAACCATCTAAATGGTCCATGAACACAGATCGTGTAAATTTAGAGGCGTGATATGGTGTAAGCTTTTTTTCACTATTCTAAGCCTGTACTTGACAACTATTCCACCTGATGGTAAGTGGTGATGCAGTCGAAGATGGCAAAGCGCACTGACTTAATAGAAGCCTATTCACTCTTGCCTTGAAGGCACCCATATTTCTAGCTTAGTTGTTATTTTCGATGCGCCCATCTTTTGTTCGCAGTAACAAACTCGTTTCAAAGCGACGTGATTCGACGTTGACGAAGACACGCCGGTCGTCACGTGACTCACGTTTGGAGCCGATTTCTTACAATTTCTAGTACTATATTTTTGTCGTGACTGATTCGTGACTTAATGGTAACGTGATGGTGACGTGAAGGTGACGTGACGGTGACGTGACGCGGACGTGACGCGGACGTGATGATGATGTAACTGATGTGTGTGTGTAAGAGATCACATTCAAAATCAAGCTGGCCCCATCGCCAGATGTCTCTTTGTCAGCACGTAATTTTCTTTTAATTTATGATAAGCTAGTAGGTACCCAACTTCAATCTCACTTGGTCAGATGTGCTGATGAAGCCCTTGTTGGTAAAACACACTGTCTTAGCGTAACAGTTTTTCGTATAAACAAAAACTCCTGTATATTTTTTCGATAAAATATAGCCCAGATGCTCTCTACCTGTTCATGAAATTACAAAACAATCTGTTCAGAAATTGTCTTGCGTCACTCATCAGACAGACAGACAATCATTTTAAAATTGTAATTATTAATTTTAAATGTTATTATTATAGTGGTGGTTAGGATTATAGTTCCTAAGTGTATGCGCAAGCACAGGTGCACTCTCTATTCCCTCACTCTCATAGTCCGATGGGACGGTAAACCGACACGACCCGAGAGAGATCTGCGTGCTTAGTGCGAGTTTTTTTACGCGTTCTCACATAGATTTTTACAGTGAGATAGTAGAGTGAGAATAATTGTTAAAGATTTAATTTTATTTCGTTTTGTGTGAACGATATATAATTATGTCAGGACGATTTTTTCGTTTGGAGGATATTTGCAGCTGCTAAGGCATTAATAACTAATAATAATAGATGACTGCTATTATATCGCCAGTGTTGAAGCAAGAGCTCGTGCATATTTTAGTCTGTTGTTACACCCCGATGACAGGCAATTTAAGGATAGATATCGGCTTTTCTAAGAAAGTATTAAAGTTTTTCAATAATTAAGACATAAGGCACAGGCCATCACCATTCAATAATTAAGGCAATTCTTCCCCATTTTTCATACAGCCCATCCTGTCGCTTACATTAGAAGATGCTTTGCTAAGGCTTCTATGCCGAAAATCCCTGTGTTCACTAAGTAAACATAAAGCTTCAGAAATGTCACCATAAAATCATATTAGAACGAAAACATCTTCTTGTTTTTTGCTTTTAACTTAATACTTTCAATAATTAAGAATTAAGTGGCTAATTCACAATCTCATAATTCTAACACAAACTGTCGAATACTCAATAACTGATTTTTTTTGGCCCGATCCGGGATTCGAACCCGGGACCTCATGATCAGCAGTCGCGTTTACAAACAGTGTTTACTAGACCAACGAGGCAGTCAAATCAGTAAAATACAATAATAAAAATATATTAATTTTAAAGTGTTGCCATTTAGCCACAGTGCACTGGAGTCTACCTGATGGTAAGTGGATATAGCCCATAGATACATACATCTATCATCGATATGTTCACGTTCCCTAGTAATTCTGCTCAACATCACTAGTCAAATTTGAGTTCATCATCATCAGCCTGCGGCAATCTGCAGCTGGATAAAACTCTTCGAGCTAGCAACTTAGCAGGGTCTTCGGCAAATCGGTTTCCAAACTTAGGTTCGGCAGTTCTAAATAGATTATCTGCCATCAACCCGACGCCAGAGCCTCGTCGGTCCATCAGTAGTGACACATTAAGTTTGTCATATTTTCCTTAAACTCCATTCTTACGTTTCATTATTATCATCGTCATTACGGCTCTTCACGACATACCGATGAACATATACCTGCGCCAGGATATACCACAAAACACGGAGCTGAACCACGAAAGTCCATCGAATTTCTGCATCTCTTGCCAGATTGTCACTCTATATTTTGTAGGACCGCCCTACGCTCACACTCAGCTTACCGGTACGAGACTGCCTTGTAGGTCCAGTGGTCGTAAGCACGACTGCCGAAATTGTGGTTGCGGTTCCTAATCCTGATTAGGGCCCAAATGGCCAGCTATTAAGTTTTTCTGACAAGAAATTCTCAAGAGCAGCCCGGAGTCAGGAAGTCGACGGTGTTTCGTCCCCATGCCTTTGAAAGCACTTAAAGCAGTTAGTCCTGCGTCTGATATCTCTCCGGTAGTTTGGGATTGCCGTCCCATCGGTGAGGGAATAGAAAGTGCTGCACATCGCCACTATGCGACGATGTTAAGTATATTGTAAGTTTATTTACCTACATTGTAAGTTTACTTACCAATATTGTAAGTTACATAAATTCAAATACAAATGCGTGCAAATAGTAAACGTAGTTGTTTCAGAATATCATTGACAGAGCCGTTATCGTGCTATAAGGTTTTATCTTTCCACAATAGCATTGCATTGTGTGCCAAGAAAACGGCTATTCCGTTTTATATGAAAGGGCTCTTAGGGGAAATCAAATGATCATTATTGTACCTTTTTATTTTTACTCTATTTTAGAAATAGAGAAGTTTCTTGTTACTAAGCAGCAATACTAGACCAGCAACGATTAGTATTATTAAAGTAACTTTTTGTACCACCATTGCATTTAACGATGAAGTGGAACCTCTACTGGAGATAATTGGGACCTTCAACGACACGTAGCTCGGTAAAGCGAGAGCAAGTAGGAGTCATCGGTGTATTGCAAGTCGCAACATTTTATCGATGTTCAAGGAACAATATATAAGAGGAAAAGGTGAACAATATAACGCTAATGAGGGTACAGGCCCACCGGATATCAATTAGATATTAGTTAATTGATCTGCACATCTCCGGAACCGCGCACCCTACGCAAAAACCGACCGCAGATTCGTGATCAAAGCGTGCCAAAACCATCTTTCTTTCTTTTTTAGGATCCGTCGACCCACCGTCAGCCGATGAGGGCTGAAGTTCTGGCTCAGTGAGCCAGAACTGGTACAAAGTAACTACTTAGAGAATTGGAGACCCTTTTAACAGGAAGCGATGCATTCCATCTTAGTCCTCAGGGGTGACAATTTATCTGCATTTTGATTCTTGCATTTATATGTCTATGGGTCATCGCATCTACTTACCATCAGGTGGACTGTAAAATATCCCGCTATTATTCAATCTATGAGGAAGCCTATGTTCAGCAGTGGACTTTGATAGGCTGTAATGAATACTGAATAAGGTGTTATTGATTTCTGCTTGCCCTAAATAAAAAAAAAATGATAACAGACAATGAGGTATCCATCTAAATGGAATACCTCACTGTCTGTAATCATCAATTCAACTAAGGGCTAATACTTGTGACAACTGGCATTCTTTGTTAGTAGTCAGTTTCTGGTGACTCTGCGCTGCAGTAGCCACTTACCATCAAGTGAACTTGTAGCTCGTCTATCACTTTGGTGTTACAAATAAAACAGAATAGCAGAAATCCGCAATAACGAGGTCTTTAGTAATTCATTTGCTGTTTGCAATTCGTAAGGAGCTAATTGTGAATAACGGTTCTCACTAATAGCAAAATGCTGTAACAGCCTCCTGCGAATAATTGAAGTACTAACGTAATTCACGCCACATTTTAATTGTATCGCGTTTTATTTATGACTAGCTTTTACCTGCAACGTTGTCAGCGTTGCACTTGCAGATCTATAATAGTGTTCTTGGGCTAGTACTTAGTTTAATTATCTAAAATTCACTTTTAACTCCGATTTTTGCTATGAAGTGTTTAGAAATGAAAAAAAAAGTAAAAGTAAAATAACAGCCTATATACGTCTCACTGCTGGGCACAGGCCTCCTCTCACTTCTGAGAGGGTTTTAGGGCAAGGAAATGTCCGCCGCGCTGCACCAATGCGTGTTGGCGGATTTTACATATCTTCGAAATATATATTTTATTTTATTTCTCAGACATGCTGGTTTCTTCACGATGTTTTCCTTCACCACAGAGCACGTGGTAAATCAGCACTTAAATTGCAATTAGCAATGAAATTAGAAATGAAAATTTAAAACCTTACCTTTAACATTAATAGTATAGTTATAAAATGGTGCTGAAGTAAAAAAATGTTAAAATAGGTTATTCATCAAAATTTAAAAGATAGAAGATAAAGCGTAAGGACCTTTTGTGTAAAATTGAAAACCGAAAAGTCTTATTCAAAACTTTTATTATATTTCTATAAAATCATCAAAAAATTGCTATATAGCATATATTTTTCTTTGCATTTCTCTTTATCTGTTCGTAAAATTTGATCACAATTGGTTTAGATTTTGTGTAGATTAACCCCGTGCAGATAGACAGATAGACACACAATAATTTTAAAACAATTATTAATGTCTTATTAGTATGCAGTTAACCCCTTTAGCATAATAGATATCAGAGACAGACACTTCAATTTTATTTATTTATGTATAGAATATAATATATTATGTATAAAAATGTAATGCAAAATACTTCTAAGGTCCTTTAAGTTTGCGTCAGAAATGGGTTTTCCATTCGGCCAAAGAGGTTCCATCACCTCCTTAGATATCTCAAAACTTGTCCTGCCTCGAACACTCTTTTATGTTGATTTTATTAAAATCTTCAGCGAAGCTGCTTCTCATGTATATTGTAATTCATTTTATTTTCCATAGCATTATTCCTTTTTTCCGTCGACGATCTTTTTCTATTTGTTGTGTTTTTTTCTAATATTGAGGTAGATAAAAATGTGAAGTTTTCATTCTGTGTACTTTAAAGAATTCTTTCTTTTGCAAGTTTTCATTATTTGAATATAATCATTGGGTGTGTAAACCTTGTTTTGCCTTTTCAAAACCATTAGATTTTCGCAATGTCAGAATCATTAGGTGAAAGCTATGTCCTGATTCAAGAAATCGAATGTTGGTTTCTATAGATGGATGTTCATTTAATGCAGCCTTTAACATTAAAACAAGTTTTATGTTGCGGTTTTGCCCGCGACAAGAGTCGCACCATAAGATTAAGCACTTCACGTTGTTTCCCATCCTTTGTAAAACATGCTGTATAAGACAGGAGCCTACTTATTGTGCTCCGCGTTCAGCCTCGCCTTCTACCCACACATTGCAAAGACATTAATTTTACTGCCATTATGGGTGCCTAAAATTTATATGTAATTTTATATAATTGTAAATGTAATTTATATGTATATATTTAAATTATGTTTGTATGTATGCGAGGCAACGGCAGGGTCTTTTGGAGGTCAAAGGTAAGTGTCTCTACCATAGGGTCTTCTGAGGCAAGCTTCATGTCACTTTTAAGTTGTTCTTGTAAAAGAGCTGCTTTTCATGGTGCGCCTTTTGGTTTCTTCGATTTCCAATTTTTCTTCTTCGGTCGTAAAAGCTTTTATTTTCAAAAAGTCGTACTTATTACAGGTATCTTTTTTTAAGGGAGCAGTACGCAAATTATATTTTGTGAAAAAATACGGTTTACTTTCGAACAAGGAAGTATCTTAACACCTGACTTTTCTGCTTCTTCGCAGTAAAGATGGTATATTTTGGATAATATCATATCTGGTCTTAAGTACTTAGCACTTTTACATTTCTCACGTCCATAATGAAAAACGTAAGTGGGCAACTTTTTTATCAAATCAATCACAAATTGTACACTTTCGGGAGAGGATTTATTGTGTCCAGCATCTCTTCTGTCAATTATTTCGTTTGTAGAATGCATTTTTTGAAGAATTTATTCTCTTCGTCGAAGTTTGTAAAGGTCTTGACGAACATGTCCCTGCAAACAGATACACCTTTTAGTGTGTACTCTCTAAAATATGTGTTCTTACTGTTAACATTTGTTTTTTTAATTTGTTGAAACGTAATAACGTTTGACAGGTTTTTCATGAACCAATGTTACCAAGAACTGCCAAATTTTCAAAACATATTTTTTTGCAGCTACATATTTTAAAATCAACAAAATTTTAGGTTTAGGTATTTCGTTTTTTCCTTTCTTTCTTCCTTGAATGTCGACCATAACGTCTTATTCTTCCTTTTTGGTTTACCTGTTTCTTTTTCGCTGTTTTCAGCCATAGCACTAGTCTTTATATCTGTGTTTGTTTCGGATCCTGTTGCAACTATGTTTACATCAACTGAATTAACATTGACAGATCTATGTGAAACCTATTGCTATTTGCGTCAGTATTAAAGCTATCAGAAAACGTTTCTCGATCTACATGTTTCGCCTTATTATTATTTTCTTTGGGTTTTAGTTCATTTCAGCATATGTAATCCCAGTGATTAATGATACTGAAACATTTGAGAATCGTCACGTAAATTCGATATTGATAGGTCATCATCAGCACAATAATAAGAATCCTTCACGGAATCGTCGCTATATAATGGAGAAATATTCTCATCAGGTACCGTAGTTTTTTCTGACGCTGTATATTGCCATGGAGTCTCTTAAAAGCCATACATTTTGCTATCTCTGGTGACATAGGAGGATCAAGGAAACCGATGTTTTGTGAAATCATTATGAAGCGAGTTTTCCTGGCCAAGCAACAATTGAGGAGTTAATTTAGCAGAATGTTGTATCATTTATAAACATTTCGTTCAGTATGATATCCTTTATACTATTAGTAACAAGCGGCGTGGCGTCAGTGGAGAATATGGTGAGGTTCGATACTCTTTTCTGCCTCAGTCTCAGTAAGTAAATCATTATATATAAGGGTTGATGATGCAGGTAGTAAGTATTCTTGGATTGGTATTGAGCCCTTCACCAGAAAAATGTGCCTCTGAATTATTACACACCTTCATTGATATTGTAAGTGTCAAGTGGGCGGAGTAAGTGGGGAATATGGAGGGTACTATACTTTTTCGGCCGTTGTCTCAGTTAGTATATCATGATTTATTATCATTGATGTCGCAGCTAATACGGTTCTTTTAGAATAGTTTTAGTAGCTCCTTCACATTTTAAGTTATCAGGCATAGTGACAATAGCTCTAATGTTAATAGGTGATTTTGAGACAGGTATAAGAAAAATGTGCATAACATTTGAAAACTGTTTATTTTGGTTTTTTTCTTTAATTTAGTGGACAGAGCAACCACACGCTGGCTAGATTGACAGAAGAAGGAAAAGTTGCCAGAGAAAATCAATACAAATGTTACATTTAATGTTGCCATACAAAACATTAATTAAGTAATAAATTATTAGATTATTTTATATGTTTAGTTTGTACCGAAGAGCAGGTAAGTTTAATAAATTAAATTATTTCAAATACAGTAAAAATTCCGTAATATTTTTTATAAATCTCACATAATCAAACGTTTTAAATTCAATTTCATGATAATTCTATTTTAACAAAAGAACCACGTTACATTAGTTTCTACCTAGTTGCAGACGCAATCAATTAAAACAGAGCCATGTGCCATGGTGCTGCACAAAAACACAGCTAACGTTTAGTTTGTTTTTCAAACTAAAACCATGCGGCATGATTCCTTTAAAGTAATCAAAGCTTATTTTGCAAACCAGAACCACGCGACTTGGTCCCTTTAAAAGACTCTAAGTTTACTTTGCAAACTAGAACCATGCCACGTGGATCTTTTACAAAACAAAGAATTGTGAATTGAATTTTACTACGTAACCACGGAACATGGATCGCTTTTGCTTAATAATAAACTGTAGTTTTAGAGTTGGTTCCAAGTAGTAGTGATAACTCGAGAAATAATTGTCATATCACTTTGATCTTTACAGACATGATAGAAGGTGCATTTTGAACCATCCTACATACTTAGTTCAAATTTGGTAGGTTGTGGGTTGGTTCCTTATTGCATAAGTAGGTCCATATGAAATTATCGTTTTGTACGGGAGGAATATAAAGTCAATTTTTTAAATATATTTAATTAATCAAAGTATGCACCGTTGTTATCTATGCACTTTTGCCATCTCATAGGTAGTTCATTGATCCCTTTACTAAAAAACCATGGGGCGAGAATCAATAAACAATATTTTTTTCCTTGTAAGAAATTGTCCAAATTCCAGAAAAATGGTAATCTGTGTCTGAAATTCAATATAGAAAACGTAGTTATAAATCAAAATGTATGCCCAACGGTCCGCTATACCACATGTTTCGTCAAACGATCCTCATTCAGGCCTTAACCTAGGTGTTTTTTGAAATTTGATATGACAAACGAAGTTATTGTCTAGCTGATGTTAAGTGGCTGCTGCAGTCCATGGACACCAGCAATCAACCTCAAACAAAGAAGGCTACAGATGCGTTGTCTCTTTTGAGGACTAAGATGGAAAGCCTCAAAATCTGTAATTATACTAGCTGTCTTTACCCTTCAGATTAGAGAAACGGATAAGATGGCGTTCCTTTCTCCTTTTCTGCCTAAAACCCAGACGAATTTCTTGGCAGAAAAGGAGTTCCACCATCTAATTAATGAGCTGTCCATATGACCAGCCGTGAATTTAAAGAGAGACTGACGCAGCAATTGGATGCGATGCTGATGATATGGTATGTGGTTATTTAATGCATCACTGCGCTAATTTTATGTCATAGAATTGTTTTGTCAACCTAACATTATCGCTCACTATATTTAATGGTCAAGTACGGGCTTGTAGAAAATAAAAAAATAAAAAATGCACTGCATATAACAAACTAAGTTGCTAAAGAATTCACAAATTACATGGTATTAAAAGTTATTACAGCAGTTCCAGACAGCCGTTAAATTCTTTTAACGAGGGCATTCAAATGAGGAACGTCTTTACCGCATCGCCGTTGTAGTCTAGCTTTGCACTTTTAATGAAAAATGTGTTACACAATATTTTTCTTTTTATAAAGAATAAAATAATGAAATAAAGTAAAATTTTATATAATATAGCAAAGCGAGCACATATTCCACATGTAGATCGATCTATCCTCGATTAATAGTCAAAATGCAGATGCGTTGTTACCCCTGAGGACTAAGACAGAATGCCTCGTTTTCTGTAAAAAGTCGTGTAAAAGTCGTGTTTCTGTGTGTTAGTGTGTCCGGTTCTTTTCACTCACCATACGACACACATCATTAATCTGTTGTTTCACGCTGGCATTCTAACCAGTGTCCTAAACCATTAAAGGCATATTATTAGTGCTACAGCTATTATATATATAATATAGCAGCAGCATGGCTCTAACACGTAAGACTTCGTAACGGTTATAAAAATAAGGCGGCATAAAATATATCAATAACATATAAAGTAAAATTGTTATCATTATCAACTCGTAGAAGTCCACGGCTGGACATAGGCGTCTCTTGTCCTTAGTTGTCAAGCTTAACAGACGAATTGATTAGCGCAGCACCAAACACTTTTGACCTAAGATGGAGTGACGAACTGTTAAGACATGCAACAAGTCAGTGGATGCAGGTAACTTAGGGTTGTTTTGTAGCATTCTTTGAAGGTCTATAGTCATCACTGAACTTATGGAGGGCATAAAGGGACTGAATAAATGAATGAATAATTGATATTGATGTCGAATCCTTTGCTTAGATTTATATTTAAAAGCTTAGGCTTCGGATACATCAATGAAAATTTTAAAATCTTAAGGCACCTAAGGCATTCCATCGCATGTCACATTTTCCCATCGCAATTTGTTTAAAAGGAAACAAGGTATAACATACAAAAATACCGCCATAGTACTGACTCCTGGCTGCCACTGACAATTTTTGACAGAAAAATCTAGTAACTGATTTTGGCCCGACCCGGGATTCGAACCCCGATCCTCCTGATCAGCAATCGCGTTTACGATCACTAGATAAACGAAGATATATAAAAAAAAACCTAGTGAAGAGATTAACATCTTTGGTCATTCGTACGAGTGCTTACATAATAAATTGGAACAATGCAAATGTACAACCATAGAATTTGTGAATAGTTACAAATACTTAGGGCTAACAATAGACTGTAATTTTAGTTGGAAACTGCATATTAACATTGTCTGTGATAGATTAAGATCCATATTATCTAGGCTTAATAATTTAAAACTTATAGTTAGCAGGTCAATCTTAAAAATGCTTTATTATGCACTAGCTGATTCAGCCCTGAGTTACGGACTAATTGCATATGGACGTACTTTTCAAACATATACAGATAAAATTCTTAAGCTACAAATTAGGTTAATAAAATTGTTTATTGATAAAAAAACAAAGGAAAAATATAACATAGACGGAAACTATAATAATTTATTTAAAAATTTTAGAATATTACCTATACATGTAAAACTTAAGTATTTAATTGCAATAGATCAATTTAAATCTCTAGAGTTTAAAACATTTCGAACATTTAGCAAAAATATTAGGATTACTTCTTGAAAGAAATACGTTGAGCATTTGAGGGTTAACAATTATTACGGCAAGAGGACGAGAAAATACCACGTATTTTCTATATATTCTAGTACCACGTATTTTTAACGAGATATTTTCTGAAGATGAATGTAAAAGTAAAGAAATATTTAAAAGAAAGTTGAAAGCGTGGTTGCTGGATACGTGTAATAGTTAATGCTGTCTAAATAAATTTAAAAAAAATAATAATAGTCTTAATTAATAGTTAAATGTGTAATTATTAATAAGTCTAAATATTTATAAGTTTAAATATAATTAAGTATATAAATAACACTGCTAAGTTTAAATTTAATTTTTCTTATTTTTTTCTATTTTAAGTTTAAAATCTAAGATTAACTTATTAATTACAGTAGGTACATAGAATGTAAGTGGGTGATGTATTCGCCAACAAACTGCCCTGCAGTTTGGTGAAAGTAGTATAAGAAATAACCGACTGTATTTTTGTGTAATAAAAAAAAAGAAGTCATTATATCCGTACATGAGACCTAAAAATCAATAATTCGTGTATTGACCCAAAATAATAACTCCGACATGTAATCGAAACTGAATGTACGTACGTGGTCGAGTACCTAATCTACTATGATGATAAAAAAACTCAACAAACAAAAATGTATCTCTATGATAGTAAGAAAAAAACAATATCCCATTTACGCCCAGACGTCATAGTCTCATGATTTATGAAGGTTTAAACAAACTGGGGAAAGAAATTGCACCAAGTTTATATAAGGAACAATCATTGAGTTTCCTTTTATTTTAACTGTCATCCAGCTGACAGGTAAACGTTTCTTTGTTTATTTTTTATCAACTGTTTAAATGGACTGTTGAAAGAAAAGAAAAAACATGGATGTTTCATTATTTTTTTCTTTTTTGAAACGTTACTTCCACACTAGGATTTCTCCAGTATTATGGGGGCAGTTTGCACACACAAATTTCAAAAGAACATACATTCAGACCCGTAATAATTAATTGCAGGCCTTACAAATACTTGATCCATGCGGGATTCGAAGCCGCGCCCCTTAGCGCTGCAACTCATTACTAAGCCATACACCACGTAGCCGTCCCTCCGTGGCGTCTCATTGTAGGCATTTTAATACCGCCAAGTATAACTTGAAATGTTTACCCATACCCAACGCACAGAACCACTACTAATTATAGAAAAAAGTAGTTGGTGTTGGGAAAAGGTTAGCGGAGTGCTCAGAGAAACTGTTCTGATTAATTCCACCCGCTAAATTTAACTAACGCACATCGTGATAATGCTCAGGATACCATCGACACCATCAGGATACTGGTCCACCGTCATACGATTTACTAGAAGTTTTCTTTCCTCGCACGACTTCTTTGTGGGTTCCACTCACACCAACAATTTTTTGCGGACCGATATGACTTAAAACCTTCAATAAAAGAGCCTACTCTTTTTAAAAGGACACACCTGCGATTCCCCTGGTATTACAATTGTTTATGGGTGGCGTTATTCACTTACCATCAGATGAACCGCATGCTCGTTGCTCCCTCTTCTATAAAAAAGTAAAGGAGACCACCACACACACTAGGTGGACTGTGTGTGTGTGGTGGTCTAATAGGAACACTGCGGCTCATAGAGACTGAGACACTTAAACTTAATTAAGACCTCTGTTATATTAAAGAAATGCCTTTTAATCTTATTCAGTTGCTTAATTAATTTAAAATATAACTTTCATCTAAAGAAAAATTATTACTGTTTCTTGGCTGTTTTCTTTGCAGCGGACGTAACTGAATTGCACAAATTACGAGACAAAAACTTAAAAATGCAGAGGAACTTAATTTGATTACCAACGTTTCTGACAACGTTGTAAAAATTTAACAAGCTTGTATTATTTTGTAATTGTATAAATGGAAAATTATGAGACTTTTCTTGTCTGATCACTACAATTTCTTTGTCATTTATGATGGTATTAATCGACAGTGTTAAAGAATCATTGTATTGGATTGGTATTGGAAGAACCAAAGAATACGAACAGAAAATAGAGTACCTAGGTGTTTCCAGTTCGATTGTATGTGCTTTTTGTACGTATGTTACGAGATATATTTATTTGGATTTAATTTTACTTTTTTATCGATGCGTGGCCCTTTAAATCGTCTAAACACTATATCTCACCACTAATTCTGAAGCTGTTATGTGGGAATATTTTATTATTTTTAGTTCTTTGAAGTAAGCTTTTAATTTTTACCCTGAGGTCACATGGATCGACTATATATTCGTCTCCTCTGTTGAGCATGTGGCCAACTACGGCCAATTTCCTGCTTCTGGTTTTTCACGGCATGATTTGCTCTTTCTTTCATACAAATTAAAGTCTCCCAAGCCTACATCAGTGTCTGTCTCTATTCGTAGTTTTGCTAGACTGAATGTTGAAAAGCTTAAGTGCTATGCTGATGAAATTGACTGGTTTTCTGTGTTTGCTACGTCAACAGTTGATGATAAAGTCAATATCCTGAACGGCAATATACTAAAACTTTTTGAAAAACATGCTCCCAAGCATGTTGTTAGACATAAGCGCCCTCCAGTTCCATGGATAACAGCGGAGGTAAGAATGGCCGTGGCAAAGCGTGACAGAGCGTGCCTATAAGAGGAAGCGTACAGACAAAAAGTGGAAAGCATATGAAGTTGCGAGAAATCGATGCAATCAGATGGAGAGAGCTGCTAAATGCCGTTACATCCATGAGCAAGTGACATGCAACTACCTACCTATATCATGTTTATCTCAAGGGGTGTCATTCCATAATTGATGATATAAGAAATATGAAATATACAATCCACTTTAATATGGAGTTGATGAATGTAGGTGGCACGCGATCAGTGGGAGTATATCTATATTCAGCGGTGGAGTTTTGAAATAATGATGTTGATGGTGGTGATGAAAGTACTAGAGATAGATATCATTAGTCCAGGACTTATTCACACATTTGTATCTATATATGTATAAAATCTTGTTAGTAGTCCCTACGCTAAACGGCAAATTCTTTATATCCAAATTAATTAAAAAAAATATTTGAGAAAGTCTTCAAAAGGGCTTAGACAGCGGAAAATATTTATCACATGCTATTTTCGTACATTTCAAACATTTGAGAAGTAAAAGTATATTTTCTATAAAACTTCTCTGTTTTCAAGATCTACTCAATGAACATTTCATATTATTGTATTTATTATCACAAATCACAATCCCACCATACACACAGCATCACCTTATTGGGTGTTATTCCGGGTTTTGCTACAGTCTGTGGAGCTTGACTACCCTTTGACCATGTCTTTTTCACACGTTCTTGTCGTAGGTAATCCACTTTTCATCGCGAATGATCAATCTTTTCAAAAATGGTTCGATTTCATTACGTTTCAATAGAGAATTGCAACGATTAATTCTGTTTCGAGCGTTTTTGTATAGGCAGCCTTTTTAAAATGGTTGAAAACTGTTTTGTGGTCAATCCTCAATTCTTCGGCTATATCGTAACTACTAATATGCAAAACTAATATCAAAAATGGTATTGACTTTATCCATATGAGGACAACCAGAGCGTGCTGCATCTTTGACATCAAAATTCCCGGACTGAAAATGCTTGAACCAACTTTGTGCTACTCTTACTGACACTGCATTTGGTCCATAAACGTCACAATTTTTTTTTTGCGTTTCGAATTTCTTCGTTAGATTCACTCATTTTGGCGGATAGAAAAACAATTGAAAAATGGCGGGAAAGTGCTTTTTACTTTTTACTTTTCTTTTTTATTTAAAACCAGCCAGATACAAACAGTACAACCAAAGACATTTTTCTTCAATTTTATACAAACAAAATACGAAGAAACTTTTTCCCCGAGATATTATTATGAGTAATTTTAATTTCATATATAGAAACTCAGTGGCTAGCGGACAGGCAGTGGGGTGCTCGGCGTACATTACAAACACAAGCTTATAACTTATATTTCTTCGACGGGGTCTGTAGCGTGGTGACATGTTTGGCGGGCCTGTGGCAAGATGATTTTTCGATAGTTTCGTTCGTTTTTTTGAGTACGAGAAATAGAAAAAAGATGCCATTGGATAATTATAGGCTGAGAAAGAAGATATAACTTTTTTTCTTTTTTTTTTTTGTAGAATAAGGGTGACAAACGAGCACACAGTCCACCTGATGGTAAGTGATTGCTGTGGCCCATAGACATCTACATCTATCTTCGTTTGCGAATTTAAATGCAGATGCGTTGTCAGCCGTGAGAACTAAGATAGAATGCCTCTTTTCCAGTAAAAAGGGTCTCCGGTTCTCTACACTCACCATACGAAACACATCAGCATTAAGCTGCTATTTTACGCTGGTATTCTATGGTTCCCCGGTCGAGCCGACCCATTCGTGCTACAACTATACTATTAATATAGCTGCAGCATGGCTCTACCACGTAACTTTACCATGAATCTTTTGATATAAGGTACTCATAGCAAAAATGGTTACAAAATTCACTGTTTATACGAGTATATACTTTTCTCTGGATTAACATCGTTTCCTCAGGATCATAAATGCATTTAGCACAGATTGTGTAGAACCTTGTATTCGACACAACTTAACTTTAAAGGTGTCATTGCTTTTGCAGTAAAAGATACGTGGCGCTATTCAATAAAATCTATTTTAGAAAATTTCAAAGTGGATATGAAAGTTGCGTTTTCTACATATATGATACAGTTCCGCCTCTGTGTATTATATGTGAGCTCCATTTGAATTAAAAAGTTATCACAATAATGTGGAAGTATTTCGTCTTCAAAATATTGGTCGTAACCTTTGCCCCACTGTATTGAATCTAGAGTAGTACAATATCCAAACTGGCTGCATCAGTTCTGTCTTCTGATGTAACTTTTCTTTTATCTCGATGTTTAATTTTGGCATGACTACTAGTTGATAAGTTTGATCGATATACTAAGTTTTCCTAAATTAGGGATATCTATAAAATTAGAGATATCTGGAAATTATTAAGACACATAGCAGCTACGTGATCGTACTCTCGTATTACTTCAATCCAACGCTATTTTGTAAGAGGTACCACTTGATAAAGGTTAAAAAAATATTTTTGGGTTCATTTATATCTGATAGACAGCGCTGTTCTAACTATCGTATCGTGGAGGCAGTTTACAGACATAAATTTCACAAGGGCAAACATCCAGACCCGGAAAATTTATTTGCAGAACATACAAATACTTGTGAATGGCTGTAATGAATGGATAAATGAATAATGTAGCATTATCGCTGAACATACATAAAAAAAATCCTTCGACGGATTGAGGACGTCCTATTTTTTTAAATCGGTTCAAACCTGCTATAGCTTTACACTATTTTCTTTAAGTATCCCACGCATCAGCGACATGATGTGATATATGATCATTATATTTCTTTTAAGATTTACTATATGGAGATGTTGTAAAATATATTAAAAACTAATACATACCGATTTATTAGATCAACCAGTCAAAGATAGGCTCAATCGGATATCGGAATCATAGCGAAATAGAAAACTTGGCATATCACTGCGTCTTAGCTTAAATGAAAAGTTTTGAATATTTTTCTTACTTTAGGCAGGCGGTAGAATATATGAATATATTTGAATAGCAGAGTATGTAAAATCTGTCTAAATACTGAATACTTTTATATTAAACTTGGTTTTATTTTCTGTGCATGTGAGATTTTGCTTATTTCTACCGGTGTCTTCTAGTCTAGTTAATATTTAAACAGAAAATGTCAGTTCCAGATATATTTTTTAATCACTTATTTTTTATTTAAACTTTATTTACAATAGGGCACTCGTTAAAGCGTTCGGCGTACATAACAAAAACACGTGTGGTGGCACTGACGTTGCGGCACAAGCGAAACACACCGAAGCCTAAATTGCGCTATCAAAATTCCGCAGTACTGCGGTTTATGTAGAACAACTCTGTTCTAATACATGCAGTGTTAGCCGCTCCCTTTTTCCTTCCACAGTCAAACTGGCGACCCCAACGTGACACACACGCTTATATATTAGAACGTTCCATCTAGAGACTACCGTGTAGTAGCGGTGCAAGAATATTTACTATCCCATACAGTCCCGTGGGTGTGGTAATAGGCGACAGAAGGATACCAAAACAGGAGAGAATATAACAAAATAATAAAAACTGTGATTGCATACCACCCGCCAAACTGTTGCAAATATGGCAAAATACGAGAAAAATATGAGGCAATATATGGGGATGTTCAACAGTGAACTTTTAGGGCTATAATGAAAGTAGAGGCCACTCAAAATATATGCCGAACACGTCACCACATCGCAGGTTCCTTCAAGATATCATATCCCAAAGGCTTCGCCAACACGCTATCAGCCACAAACCACGTCAACACGTCATCACGACACAGGCTCCGCATCACATCATCACGACACAGACCACCGAACACCACGCCCTAGGCCTCACTAAACACGTCTCCACACTTTCCTATAAGCTTTAAAATACTCATAGTTGAAATTGATTACCCATATTTTACTGTAATATCTCCATCGTTTAATAATAAATAAAATAGTATGTTAATACTCATTGAATTATCCTTCAAAACAAATGAAGTCGTAAAGAAAAAAATTGCCGAATGATAAATATTTGCCGCTGTCTAAACCTTATAATGAATATACAAATTTATTTTGAAGACTTATTCAAATATTTGTACAACGCATTTGGATTTGACATTTAGCGAAGTGCGTACTGACGACATTATATAGTCCACAGCTGAATGCAACGCCCCTCAAACCATAGGTTATCTGCATTTATCAACTCCATCTTATGGTCGATTGTAAATTTCATGTTTCTAATATCACCAATTGTAGAATACCTAACACTCCTTGAGATATTCATGATATAGTTACACCTTATACGTGCTACAGCTGGGCAGCGGTCTACTCTAATTTCTGAGAGAACTATGGGGCATAGCATGGAGCACAAGGCAATGAAAAATATATGATTACGAATTTTTTTATAGAATAATTGTGACCGACGAGCACACAGTCCACCTGATGGTAAGTGGATGCTGTAACCCATAGACATCTATATCTATCCTCGCTTAAAAATCAATATATCAATATAATACGGACTAAAAAGGAATGCTTCGTTTCCAGCAAAAAGGGGACTCCGGTTCTCTACACTCACTTTACAAAACACAGCAACATTAAGCTGCTATTATACCCCGGTATTTTATGAGAGTGTGGTCTTTGCCCGATCGAGCCGACCCATTCGTGCTATAACCATAATTTAGGTGCAGCATGGCTACCATGTATATTTAGCTTATTAGCTTAACATGTACTACAATCAATTGCCGTGTGACGGCGGCGTAACAGAATTCATCATCTCATTTTGTCTCGTAGGTATATAGTAACAAGTGGTAAAATTAAAAAAAAATTGTACAACGACTTCAATATAAATAAAATGAGAACATTATCAATGTAGTCGAAGTCAATTAAATACGCATTATTAAGGATAACTCAAATACTACTGGTCAGATCTTTATCAAATTTATATGGGACCACCTGAAAAGGACCAGCTTTCAAATAAGAAAGAAAATCATCAAAATCGTCACACAAAAAAAATACGATCGAATTGAGTACCTCCTCCTTTTTTTGAGTGGTTATAAAGCTACTATGGGATGGCTTTCGATAAATGGCGGTATAAACTTCTCGTCAATACCAGATTTGATATACTCAGAACGGGAACGGCAGTAGCGTTATTATTTTGCATTTTTTACTAATTATGGTTACATTATGTTAGTTATTATGTTATTAAAACCAGAAATAGATTTCCGGTATTAATATAACATCCTCAGACCAAATTTCGAACAAGGTACGCTTCCCGAAGTTGTTTTCCTCAAAAATCCTATAAACGCGGTTGCCACGTTACCATATATTTGCGACGAATTGCTAACGATCTGCTCATTATATTTTCTTGTACTTTATGTTGTAACGCACGTTTAAGGACGCGTTTGCAAAATTGATAGGTATAGAATCGAACTATTACATTGACACGGGTCACACACACAAGTGTACGCCCTGTTAGCTGCGGGTGCGGGAATCGTAATCAAGTAAAAACATTTTGATAATTTGAAAGATTGATTTTTTTTTCTCATTTCTTATACCTACAAAAATATACTTAGATACGAAATACGAATAGCTGCTACAGAGACTGCTAGGTACTAGAAGCCCTCTACTAGCAGTGAGATGGTGGCTGTGGACTTTGGGCTGATTTTGTTAGTTATGCTAAGACTTTAGCTCCGGACTTGGTGAAGTGACTTGAAGGTATACTTCGGTAACAGCTATTGAAACTCCTCGACGAGTAGTACTAGGTGTGCCGAGTTTGGAATCGTTTTATTAGTTACGATGAGACCTAACCTCCGGGCTTGATGGAGAGACCTGATGGTGTACTTTGGTGACTACTACTAGAACTCCTGGACGAGTAGAACTAGGTGTGCCAAGTTTGGGCTCGTTTTGTTAGTTATTATGAGACCTAACCTCCAGGCTTGATGGAGAGACTTGATGGTGTACTTCGGTGACAACTGCTGGAATTACTGGACGAGTAGAACTAGGTGTGCCGAGTTTGGGCTCCTTTTGTTACTTATGGTGAGACCTAACCTCCAGGCTTGATGGAAAGACTTGTTGGTGTACTTCGGTGACTACTACTGGAGCTCCTGGACGAGTAGAACTAGGCGCCCCGAGTTTGGGCTCGTTTTGTTAGTTATGGTTAGACCTAACCTCCAGGCTTGATGGAAAGACTTGATGGTATACTTCGGTGACTACTACTGGAACTCCTGGACGAGTAGAACTAGGCGCCCCGAGTTTGGGCTCGTTTTGTTAGTTATTATGAGACCTAACCTCCAGGCTTGATGGAGAGACTTGATGGTGTACTTCGGTGACAACTGCTGGAATTACTGGACGAGTAGAACTAGGTGTGCCGAGTTTGGGCTCCTTTTGTTACTTATGGTGAGACCTAACCTCCAGGCTTGATGGAAAGACTTGTTGGTGTACTTCGGTGACTACTACTGGAGCTCCTGGACGAGTAGAACTAGGCGCCCCGAGTTTGGGCTCGTTTTGTTAGTTATGGTTAGACCTAACCTCCAGGCTTGATGGAAAGACTTAATGGTATACTTCGGTGACTACTACTGGAACTCCTGGACGAGTAGAACTAGGCGTCCCGAGTTTGGGCTCGTTTTGTTAGTTATGGTTAGACCTAACCTCCGGGCTTGATGGAGAGATCTGATGGTTTACTTCGGTGACTACTGCTGGAATTCCTGGACGAGTAGAACTAGGTGTACCGAGTTTGGGCTTGTTTTGTTAGTTATGATGAGACCTAAACTCCGGGCTTGATGGAGAGACCTTATGAAAAAAAATGAAAAAATGAAAAATTGTTTATTTCTTTAAAAAGATCATACATTATATTGGTATGGGAGTAAGTGGGATATCCTTTTAAGTAAATATATACTTGTGGCAGGATGCCCCGCTCTTCTATAGCAAGAATTAAATAAACACACAATAAATTAATAAAAGAAATACAAGAAACTAAGCATATATTTAGTTAATGAGGGTTTTATATAAGTGTGCGAGTTTATGTGAGTTTGAGTCTATGTGTGTTTGTGTGTGTGTGTGTGTGTGTGTGTGTGTGTGTGTGTGTGTGTGTGTGTGTGTTTGTGTGTGTATATGTACACATGTGTGTGTTGTCTGCGTATGTAAAATTTATTTAATAACTTTTAATAATGCCTCGACCTCATCATACTTAAGTTTGAGGAGCCATTCTGTAACTGTCTTTTGAACTCATTAGAGTTCAGTGAATAAATGTTTAGTTTTTGTTGACTACATTGAATAAATAACCAGCCTGTTTTTAAATTGGTGACTAGCAAAATCAGTCTTGACTAGAGTTAATTCAAAAGCTTTTCCTCGTCTATTACTACTTTTGCAGTCGTATAAAGTTGTTTTATGTTTTGTTAACAACAAATTTAAAATGTACAACTTTCTAACACTTAGTAAACCACTAACTGTTTCTTAAATAATCTCTCATCAATTCTAGTTGGGCTTCCCTTATACCGATCTTTTCCAACTTCTTAACAAGCATGGGAACAGAGACGGTGTCAAATGCCTTTTTTAGGTCCAAAAATACAGTAAGACATTTTTTATTTTGGTCTAGGTGATCAACTATATATGTAGTTAGATCTATAACAGCGTTCTGTATTTTTCCTCTTCTAAATCCATATTGTGTTTGCGATAGAATATTATATTTATCTAAATACCGTATTAATCTGTTATTAATTAATTTTTCTAGGATTTTAGATAAAGTTGGTAAAATGGAAATTGGCCTATAATTATTTATATCATCTCTGCTCCCATCCTTGTGTACAGGTGTAATAATAGATCGTTTAAGGAAGGTTGGAAATACACCTTTGGAAAAACAGAGGTTAGCCAAGTGACAAACTATCGGCACTATTAAAGAACTTGCCAATTTCACAAATTTTGTGGGTATATTATCACAACCCGGAGCGCTGACGGATTTTAAGTTCATGAGTATACTAAGAACTTCATTAGGATTAGTATCTAAGATGGCGAAAGATGAGAGCTGGTTATTAATTAAGTGTGCTGCAATATGCCTATTGTGATCGTGTGCACTATTCTTTTGAATGTCATCGGCAAGCTTACACCCAATATTTGCGAAAAAATTATTGACTGTATTAACTGATTGAGTAGGGCTTGATTCTATGTCTAATAATCCAGTATTAGTAGTTTTATTTTTCTTAGTATGTGTAATATTTTTTATATTATTCCATAAGATTTTAGGGTTTTTTTCTAATAACAATGTTCTTTCATATGAACGTTTTAACTTTTTAATACAGTTGTTACAGTAATTGCGATATCTTTTATAGGTTATTCTCAAAATTTCATCAAAGGGTTGTTTCTAAGTTGTTTTGCATTTTATTCCTATTTTGATGCATCTGAGCATACCTGTAGTTATCCAGGGTTTAATGGTACGTCTATTTTTAGGAATACGGATAGTATTAGTGTTTTCATTTAAAGATTCTGTAATTTTGTTTATTAACATTTCAACAATTTTATTAGGATCATCGCATAATAGTAAAATAGATAAAATTTATTAGCAAGGCTAGTAACCGCCTTATCAAAATCGATATATGTTTTGTTCGCGGAGAAGTTTTTATTTCTTTAATTTTAGTTAAACTAAAGAACACCATATAGTGATCGGTGATGGATGTATTTATTACCGCTATATTTGCTTGTGTCTTTTTCATATTTAATTTAAGGATAACATGATCCAGGCAACTATTTTCTCTGGTAGCAATTGTATGTCCCGGTAAAAAGCCGAAAGTAGAAAGGACATCTAGATAGTTAAGTCTATTTTTTTGTTCACTATTTAGTTCATTAGGTTTTGGAATAAGATTTATGTTGATATCTCCAGTAATAATTATATTTTGATTGTTTTAATCGTGTTAAGATGTTGTTGCAAGATTCAGTAAATGTTTCAGTATTTGTATGTGAGGGTGATCTGTATACCTAATATTATATGATTAAAGATTTCTATTTGTAAACAAGAGGCATGCTCTAATTTTATTTCTTTTATTTTAGGTTTAAGGTTATTTTTATAGTAAACTGTCACTCCGTCATTTTGGTTAAGATGTTTCATAGTGGCAAATGATGTGTAATTTGCAATTTGTGGCAGGTGCTTATTGTTATCAAGCCTGCATTCTGTTAGAATTATCAGATCTACTTCAAAGCTAAGGCTAGATAGTGTTAATTGCAAGTTGTCTAAGTTTTTATAAACACTCCTGATGTTCTGTGTAACAACTGTCAAGTCTTTTTTATTCAAACATATGAATTTATTAAAATCTTCAATATCACAAGATACAGAATTTGCAATTTCGGTGTCGTCTATTTTTTAACATAATTAAAGGACTATCCATCATCAAATCTAATGGAACTAATATCACAGAATTTGTATAGCTTCTGGTGATGTTTGTTTATGGTTTCTAATGTATGTATAATAATGTGCCATAGTAAATATTTTATTGGTACATGGCCATTTTATAGGTAGCTGTAATAAAAAATTAATCTGAGGGTAAGTATTAAAATAGTTACATGTAAGAGTAGTAATTAGTAAAATGTAAGGAAGTGTGTATATTGGGGTGTTCGAGGGTTCAAGTGTTTTTTGTGTGTTTTTATAATGTGTAAACTTAAGATTAATTTTAAGACATGCAAATAGTGAAATCAACTTATTATACTTATATCCTAGTAATAAACTTAGTAGTATATAATATATTATATCTAGTCATTCTTTTTGTAATAATTGTTGTATTTGCCGTTCATCCTTAATGTGAATAATACGGGGAGTTTTCATCCTTTCGTACGTAAACTTTCCCATAGGAAGTCCAGCAGAACTTATAAGATTTGGACTTAACCAGGTCTCTTCCAAGGAAATATAAGCGCGAAGCTTTGGCAGTCAGATTTTCAGATATAAAGACAGGAGTATCTTCAGATGTTCGTAGGCCTAGATGTTTTGCACAAATTTTTGATTTGTGTCTAATGTTGAATGATTTGCTCATTTTGAGGAAGTCGTTTTTTATTAGAGTTGAAGTCATTTCCACCACAATTGGTGTATTTTTCACTCCTTCTTTTCTTACTCGCACTCTATATATATCTTTTATCTCCGCCCTGTTTATTTCACAACCTATACTCTTTGAAAGACAAGTGACCATTTCTACTAAATCTTCTTTCGTCTCATTTTCTTTCTTTGGTACGTTCTTTACTTCGAAACTTGCTTTTCTCATCCCTTTCTGCATATTTTCTATTTTATCTTCTAGAACAGTTATATATTTATGGTCTTCTTGCGATTGGATCTCTAATTTTTCAATTTTCTTTTTATACTCGTATTCTTCATTCTGTGCAGTGAGGAACGCAATGGAGTTTTCAATATTCTGGTTAGATTTCTGTATATCCGCTAGTGTTGGTGCTATTTTTTTCAGTTCTTCTCCGTGCTTGCTTGTCAAAGAAATTATCAGATTTGTCATTTCTTCCTTAAATATGGAAAATTCAATACTAATATCTTCTTCATGTCTCTTTCTTTTGCTGTGGCTTGTGACATTTTTAGTGGAGGAATTAGATTCAGCTTTATTTATTGCTGTCAGGTTTGTTTCCGAGAACGATTTATTCAAACTGGATTCCATAATTTTATGCAAGTAGACAATTATTTATTTATTTGTTATTAAATATTGTTGTGAACGCAGCTTTATTTTCTCTTTACAAAATAGAGTATATTACGCGTACGCAATAGGTTAATATGAACAAAAGCCGTCTCGGAATGCGTGTCACGTAGTGTGATGCTTAGCCAATATTAGTACAATGGGCATGTATTTATTCCAAGATGGTGCAAAGTGGGGTTCTATGATTGGTGTTTTAAAAAATTGATAGATGTGACTCACGCGTCGTTTCGGTGTACTAGGCTCGCAGACACGACGGGTTTATCTTGCCAGCACCTCCACAAGTATGTTCTCCTATTTTTGCGACTTAAATTATTTCGGAATTATTAATTTATCAAACAAAATTCAACAATCACGGAGTAGTTAATTAAACGTTTATATTCGACGGCAGCCAGGAGCGAAGAGGATGATGGTGTACTGGTGACTACTACTAGAACTGCTGGAAGAGTAGAACTAGAGAATCTAATTTTTAAGAAATTCTCAGTAGCAGCCCGTAAATATAATTCGTCGGAAATATATGATACGCTTCCCGAAGTTGTTTTTCTCAAAAATCCTATAAACCACAACACAGCAGTGGCCTAGAGCGATTGACCAATCTCGGTTTAAACAACCGAGATTGGTCAATCGTCAGTAATCAAATCGCGCAGCCAGTTCTTCCTTCATGGTTTGCAGTTGCTGACAATAGAGATCTGCCGTAATCGTTTGGCCAGATTTTAGAAAGCTGTAGTGAACGACACTGGCGCTAGTCCACCAAACACTCACAAGTAACTTTTTCTGAGTCAATTTTCGTTTAGAGCAGGATTTGGCTGGGTCTCCAGGGTTCAGCCATTGCGACGAGCGCTTCCGATTATCGTACAGTATCCACTTTTCATCACAAGTAATGATTCGATTTAAGATCCCTTCATTATTGTGTCGGTTGAGCAAAGGAACACAGCAGTCGACGAGTGTTTGCAAGTTCGATTCACTCAATTCATGAGGTACCCATCGTTCAAGTTTTCTTACTTTCCCGATTTGCTTCAAGTGGATTAATACAGTTTTATCACTTACCCCGAAGTGATGGATCCGCTTCCACAATAGTCTTTAATAATTCATTTTCCACTTTGGTCTCCGGCCGTCCACGGGGTTGGTTCTGAAGGTCGAAATTTCCAGAACGAAAACGTTGAAACCAAAAACGTACCGTGATTTCTTTTGCGACACCAGAGCCGTACACATCATTAATCCTTCGAGCTGTTTCTGCAGCACTGCTGCCACGGTAGAACTCGTACTCGTAAATATACCGATATTTCATGTTTTCCATTGTGCGGTAATAAGCGACGCCAAAGAAAAAAATAATAAGGAAAACACAAATGAATGACTGTTTTCAAAACTCAAATGTACGAGCTAAAGGAATTTATAAATTTAAATTTGGAATTCTTAACCAAATAGTAGATATTTCAGATCAAAGTGGTCAGTACGACAAAACGCTAATTTCATATGTAAGGACCTAATATTTTTCCATCACAGACAAAACATGAAATTTAATGTGAAAGCACAAATTTTTTTCGTACGTTATGCTTCGTGTTTGTACGAAACTCTCCTGTCGTTGAAAAACAATTTAGGTAAGAGGTTTTTAAACTCGTTACCTTTACCTACCGAATAGCTCTATATAGTACTTTTCGTAAAATATTATAATCTGAATCTAGAGTTGTACTAGGTCTATCAATAAGTTTTCGGAATAGGACAGTTAGAGAAATGCTATATTTTTTATTTCGAATCTTAAATTTTTCCGAGAAAAAATTAAAAAAAACTATACCTAATTAAATATTGTAGCGGAGGAAGAGGAGTGTTGGTATGGCGATGCGCCACTCGCCCTATCCTCCGCGACTCTGACGGGGCCGCACCGTTGATGCGGTGGTGGTGAGGCCGCAGGGGGAGAGGAGTGTCGGTATTGCGTGACGCCGCTCTCCCTATCCTCCCCGGCCGAAACTTGACTGGCGGCGGAGCCAGAGACCAGAGCCGCTGCTGGGGTCAGGAAAGCGGGTGCTACTGAGCGCTCGATTTACCTGGCCCCATGGCCTCCGCGTATCAGGACTCGGGGGCGTTACGCAGGTGGAGTTGGAGGCCGTTAAAAGGGGGCGTCCTTTGTGTTACTGGTGAGCCTTGCCTGAGAAGGAGAATGGGGAGGAGAGGTTCTATCCCGCTAAGGGGCTGCCATGGGGCGGCCGGCGCTGGTGGGGCCGCGGATGTGCGTTCCCTTGGCCCTGCCAATATGCGACGAAGGTGAAACACTATGGGGTTTTAGTCGGTGCGAGTCCGACATAACCCGTCCTTGCCCCCACGAGGCGGAGGCGGTAGGCATTTTTCCATATATAACAAAAAATGGCGTCTCCACACTAGATGAAGTGACGAGCTGGTAAGACATGCAGGAAGTCGATGGATGCAGGTGGATCAGGACCGTGCTTTGTGGCATTCCTTGGGGAGGCGTATGTTCAGCGGTGGACTTGTGAAGGGCTGTAATGATGATGATGATGAAACAAAAACTGTATAAAAAGGGTTATTATAATATAAATATATAAATGTTTGATAATAATCCCTGGGAATGAAGTGCTCGCTTCCAAGCTGTTTCTAAAATAAATTTTGTAAATAGTTTGTACAACCTTCCATATTGTAAAATTTACTTTAAAAAAAGTTCCGCTGGGTTTGTTGCTGGTACTTCCCAGGACAGAAGCTTTTTTCCGAACCAATGGTAAAGTAAAAAATGAATTTCAATAAGAATTACATACATGTGATCTATATTGAATAAAAAAATATTCTATTCTACTCTATTCTAAAAAATACGTATGTAAAAAAATCACTGGTTCGGAAAATACCTGTCTTGCGAAGCAATAGCAAAATATCCAGGAGGATTTTTTAAAACTAATCCTCCTTATCCACGAAAACATTAGCAAGGTATCCAAGAGGCTTTTTATTTTTTTAATAAATACTCTTTTACCTCCTTTATTTATAGTAATGAATTCTTATCTTAAGACTATATTATAGTAATGAATTCTTATATTTACGCGAACACTACACATTGAATAAAATTACTTTTACGGATTATATCACGTTTAATTAATTTATTTTTATTAATTCCCGACGTTTCGGGTGCTTTACAGCACCCATGGTCACGGGGGACTGATGTGATTGACGTTCCGATGTCAGAGTTAATCCGGAGTACTTTCAGCTTTTTTTTTATATTATAGTTTTAAAAAATCTTCCTTATCTTTGGTTTTAAAAATATTTTTAACGGCTTTTTAGCGATCATTTCGAATGGTTATTGCGCTTAAGGGATGTATTTCTGACATGTATTTTTGTTTTATTAATTTTTAAAATTTGTATTAAAGCATTATACATTACATTACCTTATGCAAGAATTGTTAACTCTATGGAGTTAAGAAACTGTTATAGCTTTTCATGCGAATACTGGAATAAATCCAGATACAGTGACGCAATAAACAAAGTATGATACATTATGTACGGACCATAATGATCCTAAAGGTAGTAAAGTGTATACGAAACTATTAAATTTATTGTCCATGAGAAATTTGAGAATAACGGCTGTTATTAATTTATTAATTTAGTTACATATGTAAACAACTTTCTTCTCGAGAGAGTAACTATAATGATGGACTTATATGTTGGAAGCTAGCTGCAGGTGGAGTCAATAATTCGTTCATAGTTCTAAAATGAAAACGTGTTTGCTGGCCAATTCTGACCCGGCGCATTTATTTTTTATCCATTTACGCCAATGTTTGACTAATGTCCCACTTACTGTTTAGTAGTGATGAAGCCCTAGATGGTAAATCCGACTGTTTTAGTGTAACAAAAGCCTGTTTACTCCTGCTTTGAAGACACCCAGATGGTATTGTTAGTTCATATCCTACCATATAATGTCAGCACTTTTCTACTTATCTTGCAGTTTTCCATAGAATCTGTGTGTTCAGTAAGATTAGAAGAAAAATCGGATGCACACGAAGTAGTAGGAGGTTTATAGACGTTTAAAGTTGGCTTTTACGTTTTATTAAAATTAAATTATTTTTTTTACTCCCATGAATGGACTAAGTAATATTATCAAAATCTCAGTGTCGTCTAAATAGATCCATTAAAAACATCAACCCTCATTTTGCCACCCTTGGGGCTTAAATTTTTCTTCATATTTATATAAAATATATGGGACCACCCTTGGAGTATGATAAAATTTTAGAACAACCCCTATTTAATAGAAAAGAATCTTCAAAATCGGTTCAAAATTGACGAAGATATCGCTTAGCATACGAGTACATACAAAAAAAAAAATTATCCTTCTCCTTTTACTGAAGTCGGCTGAAAAGTTACGCACGATTACATATAATGATTTATTGTTACAAATTTGTAATTCGCTTTGTCATAGTTTAATTTCCTACTGTGTTTGTACTAGTGGAATGCGATATCTTAGATATCCCTTATATATTCGCCGGTCTTTACCTATGAAATTGCCGTTTTTTATGAAACAAGTTAACGTAATTTTTTTTTCGATATTTTTTACTCCTATTAATCAAAGTAATCACTCGTGCATTTAATGCATCTTTACCAACATTGTGGCAGTTTACTGATGCCTTTGTTGAAGAAATCAGTTGGACGGGAGGCAACAAATTCTTCAAAGGAATTTTGTACTGCCTCTCGTGTATTTAATAATTTTCCCGCCAAAAAATTATCCAAATTCTCGTGAAAGTAGAAGTCTGTAGGTGCAAGATCTGGTGAGTAAGGCAAATGACGGAGAGCTTCCAACCCCAGCTCTTGTAACTTGGAGACCGTCTGTTGTGCAGTATGAGGTCACGCGTTGTCGTGCAGGAGCAGCGGGGATGAGCGATTGACCAAAGCTGATTGGAGACGTCCGAGCTTCTCCATCATTGTGTTCAGTTCTTCACAGTACACATCTGTAGTAATGCTCATGCCATTTGGTAAGAAGCTGTGATGTATCACCAGCGCTAGATCACCAAACAGTGACCATCACTTTTCTAGGGGTAAGTTTTCGTTTAGGGCATTGTTTAAGTGCTGAGCCAGGATCCAACTAACTTGCTGAGCGCTTGCGATTGTCAAACAGAATCCATTTTTTGTCGCAGATAACAATGCGGTTCAAAATTCCTTTGTTTGTGTGCCTGTTGAGCAGTGCAAGGCACGTTTCAATGCGTACTTCGCGCTGGCGATCATTCAGTTCGTGGGGCACCCATTTATCAAGCTTTTTTACCTTGCCAATTTGACGCAAATGGACCAATATTGTTTTGATGCTAACATCCAAAGCTGCTGCTAATTCAGCCGTAGATTGAGTATCATCAGCTTCCAAAATCGCCTTTAATTCTTCATTGTCGGCCAAAGTTTTCGGACGACCACGGGGTTGGGGTTGGTGCGTTCGTTTTTAATATTCGCTACGTAAACATCATACGTAAAATAAAATGTAATTAAATTGAATTGGCGAAGATTAGATTAATATTGTTTGTGCATTATGGAAGGGGTCAGCTCCTGATATACAGGATTTCTAGTTCCGGGGCTAGTGCTCAATCGGTCCGATTGAAATGGTAGAAAGATGGTACAATTTTTATCTCTAATAAAGTATTATTATTATTCTATCTTCCTCCTTAAGGGGTGACAATCATCTGCATTTTTAATCATCAATGATAGATGTAAGTGTATATGGGTCACAGCATTGACTGCTTCTAGTAAAACGTTTTCTTTTTTCTTTCGCGTTCTTTTTAGTTTTCTTCCTCGCACGATTACTTTGTGGAATCATTTAACACCGGCGATTTTTCCCGGACGATACGAAATAGGAACCTTTCAAGAAAAGACGCCTTTGGGGTTGGCAACGCTCTTCTGTAAAAAAATTCACCCATTGCTTTAACATAATGCTCGAGTTGAGTGAGTAGTCTCACAGTTTTTAGTTATTTTTAATTTACTTTCTTTTGATGCAAAATTTTAATTAAAAAGTTTTCATTAAATAATTATATATTTGCGATCATTAAATTATTAAAAGCAGAAAAAGCTATAAATTACGCTCTTTTAAACAGCTATACAAAACAGCTATTTACAAGACTAATAAATATTCAAAATGCTTTTATTATTGTATCAGTATAATAGATTTTAAGAACAAAAGTCTTTTGATATTTATGAAAATCTTATTCAAAATTCAGCGACGGTTGAAAATGTAACATTAATGGAAAATTTACAAAAGAATCGCTTTCAAACATACAATTTATGAAAACTTATTATTAAAAATCAGTTAATGTTGTTATTATTACTTAAAAATAAGTACATGCACCCATTTTTACGCCTTACGTGCTATTTAAGTAAAACTTATTAATATGAATGTTTATTTGTGTTATGTATTCATTTATATCAGTATTTATTTGTCATTTTTGTTTAATTAATATAATAAAATATTTACTATAAAATAATAATAGTAGTAATAAGCAGCTATATTATAGTTGTAGCTCGAATGGGTCGGCTCGACCGGGGAAGGACCACGCTCTCACAGAATACCAAAATGAGGGGATACTTGCTATAGTTGCCACGCTTGGCAGGCGGATCGGCAACCACAATTTCTTATTGTTATTGCGTTTGTATCAGGAAGTTGTGATTTTTGAGGCTGGCGAAATTTACTCTGGAGGAGATTATTATCAGGAAGATGATCTCTTGATTGATATCTTATGATTTTCTATTTCTGTATCCCTTTATCGTATCCTTCTATTTTTAAGTATCCTTCTATATCCACTTACGACATCCATGAGATGATATATTTTAAATTGAAATACTAGCAATGCTCTTAACATTATTAGTACTCCCTATAACCACTCCAGGTAAGCTTAAAATGCTTGTGTTAGAAGTGGTTCACGACAGTAGTCCAATGGCGGATTTAACCACAATTTTTGCAAATTACTTTGCCCACCCTACCATTGGGCTACTGTCGCTTCTAATGTGGGTGTGATATGGGGTAGTGGAATTTCTTACGCCGCCATTACACGCCAAACTTCATCTTCTCTTTTATTCTTCTCAAGGCATACCATATCTTCTTTTTCATTCTACTCACGACGTACCATATCGCACAACAAATTATACTTGTGGCACGCTGAAAGTTCTACGATCCTGGCCGATCATTTCAAATGTAATATTTTTTAAACCTTGAAAATAATATATTTGTGGCCGGTGGAAGGAAAGGGGATATCTCCCGCCGGGCAAGATGTTCTGCCTGGGAGCGGCCAACGCTCCGAGCGGTCTAGTTTCTGTGATGTTAATACTGTTAGCCTATGCGGCTCTTACAGCTTCATCGAAAAGGGGGGGGGGTAGATTATTTATTTTAATGTAACGTTGCGGATGTGACGTTGCACTAAAATCCATAATCTTGGGAGGCTCCTAGTGGTAGTTCGAAGCTATTTTATATGTATACTGTTTTTACTTCGGAACTTTGATAGCGCGAGTTAGGTTTCGTTGTGTTTCGCTTATGGAGCGACGACAGCGCCGCCACACATTGAATAAAATATTTTTGGCGGGAAGTCGCGTATTAATTGTTGTATACCGCAAATTGAATTTCGTCATCCGTAGCAAAATAGAATTAACGCAAAAAGATTTTAGGCCATGATTTTAAAAGTTCACTCTCTCCGCAAGATTCTCGTTTTCAAAATGTTTTTGGGAGGAAAACACCTTATTTGAGAATCGTAAGATGTTGGTACGCAAAATTTGATCGTATTCGACATGATGAAATTCGTGAAGTCACTAAGAAAATAGGGCTGCTTTGAGGCGACTAATTGAATAAAACCGGCGCATCACCTATGAAGAGATTCGTGACTGACTAGATTCTTAGTTTAAATAATATTATTTCTCCAATCTAAATAGCTAGAAGGAAGGCTTGAATTTGATCGCTTTATTAAAATAAATCTTTCTGATCACTCCCTACCAACGGGGTATTCTACTGTTTCTGTTGGTTAACTTCCATTGAAACATTCTCGCTGGAACAATGTGTTTAACAGTCCCTTACTTTCACAGCAAGATTCAAGTCTACTTTATTATTTTTAAAATTTGGTTACATAAATAACTGGCACGGAGGCGAGGAAGGCGGGTAATGTAACGCAAGAAAGATTTCTTACACCGAACCTCCAAATTTTATTCATAAATAGCTTTATTCCAGACCATTTTAACTTTAACCATTTTAAAATTAATGTCAATTTTTCGAAAAATATCTAAACCTTTCCAGACTGAACTCGAGCGAAGTTAGCATGTTATTCTAGGCACAAGAAGACAATATTTTAAAATAGCAAGATCAATGTGGGAGCTTAAGATACATAACTTATGGTTTAATCAATAGTACTTCTTAGTAAAGAAGTCACAGCCACAGTCTTCGCGAAATTAGACATTTGCTGTCATATTCCATACTTTACATTATAGTTCGGATAATTCCGCGAGGCTTCTTTCGTGAAACAGATCTTAGTTTAAACCTCAGACCAAATATAAACTACTTTATGTAATAAATCCTTAAATATAAACCTACATATAAAATCATATACAAGCAAACCACTACCCGAAACTAGTAAAACGTAAGCAAAACTATCAAAATATATTGCCCGAGGGAAGTTTGGAAATAAGACCACAAGCGTGAGAAACGACATCGTTTTAATGTTAACAAATTAGAACGACTTTCTTTTTGATAATTTCTCTTTCAAAATAGCTTTACTCATTTTTTTATAGAATAAGTGTGACAAACAAACACACAGTCCATCTGATGGTAAGTGGACACTGTGACCCATAGATATCTCTACATCTATCCTTGGTTAAGAATCAAAATTGAGGGAGACACCTGAGGACTAATATGGAACGCCTCATTTCCAGTAAAAAGGGTCTCCGGTTCTCTACACTCACCATACGAAACATATCACTAGCATTAAGCTCCTATTTTACGTTGATATTCTGTGAGAGCGTGGTACTTCTCCAGTCGTGCTGACCCATTCGTGCTACAACCGTAACATAGCTGCAGCATGGTTTTAACACGTTATATTGATTGAATAAGTTATTGGAACTTTTTTATAGAAGGGTAAACGAACTTGCGGCTCACCTGATGGTTAGTGACTACCATCGCCCATGAGCAATTGCAACACCAACATCGTTTTAAATTTGGGAAAATTGTATTGTTTAATTAGGAACGATAATACATTAATTGAAATTGAATGATAATATATTATAACTTTCAAATAAATTTGTCGGTACGATACGAGCGCCACCTCATCTTTACAGCCCTTCACAAGTCCACTGCTGAACATAGGCCTCCCCCAAGGAATGCCACAAAGCACGTTCCTGAGCCACCTGCATCCATCGACTTCCTGCATGTATTACCATGTTGTCACTCCATCAAATGGGGGCCGCCCTACACTTCGCCTACCGGTGCGAGGCTGCCACTCGAGAACCTTTTTTCCCTATCGGTTGTTGGTTCTTCGAACTATATGGCCAGCTCATTGCCACTTCAGCTTACTAATCCGTTGGGCTATGTCAGTCACTCTGGTTCTACTGCGGATATCCTCATTTCTAAGTTTATCATGCAAAGAAACCCCGAGCATAACCCTCTCCGTAGCTCGCTGAACGACTTTGAGCGTCCTCATACGGCCAGGAGTGAAGGACCACGTCTCAGATCCATAAGTCATCACTGGCAACACGCACTGGTTGTACAATCATTGTAAACTAAAGTTAACTGTAATATGCCAATAACCTTCGTACAAGTGCAAGCAACAAGTTAACAAACTTTACCACAATCTGATGAACGGTATGGCTGCGCAAAATACGAAATACATAAAATACGAACAAACAAATATAACTTTTTATATATTAGATTTTAAACAATTATTTTAGGAATTGGGAGGAAAAAAGTATTTTTTGTATTGAAATATGAATTGTATGTCTATTAGAATAAAGGCATTAGAAAATAACAGATACGACGACGATACATAAAGTAGAATATGATGGAATATACGAGTATTGGAATATTTTTACTCAATAAAGATTAAAACATAATATTTATTGAAAAACAATTTTTTATTTATCACTTTTGTAGAGATTGACATTATCGATAATATCTCATCGAAATGCCCTTAACAAGCAAAGGTATATACTTGCATGCAGCCTTATTCAACTTAACAATATTTATTAAATTTTTAGGTTACCGTAGTTAAATATTCTTCTAATCGTATGAAAAAAATATTTTTAATAGAATTAGGGTGACAAACGAGCTCACCTGATGGTAAGTGGATGCTGTGGCAGATTTTCACAAAATATTGATTTTCGACAAAAATGGTTGAAAATAATAAATAGAGAAGAATTGGTTCCCAAAAGGGACTATATGCAGCAAGTACTTTGAAGAAAAATGTTTTTCTCATAGAGGGGCCCACTGTGTAGTGGCGGTGTAAGAATAACCACTACTCCATATCATCTCTTGGGTGTCGTAAGAGGCGACAGAGGGAAACAAATTAGGAAATGGGCAGGAGCGGCTTCCAAATAACGACTAAAATAAAAAAAAACTGCGGTTGCCAACCTGCTTGACAAGCGTGGTAACTATGGCAAATAACCACCCTATGAGGCAATCTATGGGGGAGGCCTATGTTCAGCAGTGGACTTAAATAGGCTGTAACAGTAACATAAAGGTGCATTAAGGGAAAAACTACAACACATCCAACCATAAACACTTATTAATAAAATTACATATTGGAACTTATTTTATTATCAGAATATTATAATTTATTTATTATAGGTACCTGAATAGCAATAGTTGTCTGAATATATTTCGCAATATTCTAAAAATTGACATCGTAGACTTGTTTAGTACCTTTTTAGTGTACATTTCCTATCGCAGTTTGGTTATAGTTACTAACTTATAATTTATATAAACATACACGTTACACGCAAAGCACGTTTACACGCAAGCGTTTCTTTCAGATAATTTATATTAACAATTTTTGAAGTTTTTCTATGAACTAAGTGGTAGGACTCCACTTGAGTCTGGGAGGTCGTCTGGGAAGGTATTATCCTCTTACATAGTACCGGTATAAAAACAGGCTGTAAGGCATTCCATCTCAGTCCGTAGAGGTGACAACGACCTTCTTGGTTTGAAGTTAGCTGCAAGTTTTCATGGGCTTCAGTAGCCACTTACCACATCGCCAGGAGGACTGTAAGTTCGTTGGATACTTCAGTTTTATAAAAATATTTTAATTAATAAATCCTAATAAGATAATTTTTTTTAACATGTATTTTTAGAATGTCGAGAATATTCTGAATTACACCTTTTATTGGATCGCAGATACGATATCTCAATATTTATTTAATTATTATAGCCATTCAACAAGGCGGCAACCCAGCCAGCGTTCTTGGCACAATAGCACAGTGAGTAGGACTGTATGATAATTTAAGTTTTTGTTGTAGTTTTTCTTATATATAGTTTGTTAAAATATTTAAAAAAGACATACAATAGTATGTATTTTTTTAATATTTTAAGAAACTTTTCAAAGTTTCATTATGTCCACATTAAGCCGCCATGTTAGTTTTTATGTGACTTCATGCAGCTCAATTCCTGCGAAAGGGCACAATGCTTTTAAACATATCTAATTTTTCAATATACGAGGAGTAGTTTAGAAGATCTGAGGGAAAAGATATATACATAGCCTTCTATAATTGTAACCATCCTTTTGGCTTCGCCGTAGTTGGGTAAAAATATTCACTGACGTCAAATCCACACACAATCACACACACGAATATACTGCAATCAGTATCGATAATTATAGTTGAGGCAGGCAATGTATGGTGCAGCACGATTTGTCACCCACACATGCATATTGGTGTATTTTGATTTTGGTCTCACCCTAATCACTCACCCTAATCACTCTATTGCCAATCTATACTATACTATATCTATAGTTTTGATATTATTAGCAACTGATTTGTTACTAGAACTGAATGAACAGTTGTCAATAAATTATTTGCGAAATTACGTTTTTATTTTTATTTCGTATAGTTGCTTACATCAGTTGAATATTTTCCAGTACTAATTGAATGTTTAAGCTTCGCGAATGAACCAACTTACCCAATGTTGAAACCGTAACCGTCTGTAGTTATGAAAACTTAGATAGACCAACGCAGCGTCGATCTTGGTTTTATATGAAGTATAAAGCATGTGTCTAAGGTCTGGGTATAAATTGATACATTTATTTATTGTATGGCATTATATATTACGGGTAGGCCTGGGTATAGAATTGTTATCGATATTTTATTTGGTCACATTATCTTATCTCTATTATTAGTTCCGTGGACTTTCAATTCTGCTGTAGGCGCCAAAGTGGCGAAAATCGAATCGTCTCATTATGTCAAGATATATATAGCCAGTTTATATATATTAGAGGTCAGTGCAAAAAAGGGAAAAATGCGACTCAAGCCGCGAATAAAATTTGTGACGTTTAGGGACCTAATTCAGTATCAGTAAGAGTAACACAAAGTTAGTTCAAGCGTTTTCAGTCCGGGAATTTTGATGTCAAAGATGTAGCTCGCTGTGGTCGCCCTCATACGGATAAAGTCGATGCCATTTTTGAAAAAGTAGAGCAAGATCGACATGATAGTAGTTACGACATAGCCGAGGAATTGGGGATTAACCACAAAACAGTTTTGATCCATTTGAAAAAGTCGGGCTATACAAAAAAGCTCGTTATTTGGGTACCACACGAGCGTGTCGTGTACGCGAGCGTGCGTAATCGTGTACTCATTTGCGATTCTCTATTCAAACGTAATGAAACTGAACCATTTTTGAAAAGATTGATCACTGGTGATGATCAAGCTCCACAGATTGTAGCGAAACCCGGATCAACAAGCAATAAAGTGATGCTGTGTGTATGGTAGGATTGTAAGGGCATCGTTTATTATGAGCTTTTACCGCCGGGCAACTACTACAACTAGGATCTCTACTGTCAACAACTAATGAGACTCAAGCAAGAAATTGAGAAAAAAAGGGCCGGAATTGATCAACAGAAAAAGAGTGGTCTTTCATCATTTTAACGCCAGAGCACACACACCTTTGGCCACTTAGCAAAAATTAAGAGAGCTTGGCTGAGAAGTGTTATTGTATCCACCATATAGTCATGACCTTGCACCCTCAGATTTTTATCTGTTTCGGTCTCTTCAGAATTCTTTGGGTAGTGTTAGGTTAACATTAAGAGAGGACTGTCAAAACTACTTGTCGCATTTTTTGGATCTCAAAAATCCCATGGTTTCTACGGCAACGGGATTATGTCACTACCTACAAGATGGCAACAAGTTATCGAACAAAATGGCACGTATATAATAAAATAATTGAATGTAATTAAACTTTGAAAAAAAAGTCATGAATTTGTATATAAAATACGACGAAACTTTTTCCCCGACCTTATAACAGAACCAGCATGATATCGATCACAATATTATATAAGAACCCTTTTTAAGCAGCTTTTGTTTAATAAAAAATTTTAACTTGTTGATCGACAAACACTGAAATTTTTGGGTATTTGTTATATACATTGCCACATAAATTAACAACTAATTCCGTGGAGTCCTGTAACCAGCATTACAAGCTTGTGCTTGTTCCTAGTATTTAAAGTATGAATATCTTTGTTCTTATCGAAGCTATTTATGTTAAACATTTAAGTATACAGAGCAATATGTTTAAAAAGCGTATTTTATTAAGTGTGTTAAAATATATACCAGCTCTGTGCAGTGAACTGTAAATTCAAATTCTATTTAGAAATCGCATGGTCGAAAGCATCGTTTTCCTCCACGTGTACGATTTCCACGTATTAATATGTTCAGCTTCGCATGGGTCTTAGGTTACCGTTAATGTAGGATCCTTTGATCCTCTTTTAATTTTATCTTATTGAATTGTATTATTTAAATTTAAAGACACGTTAAAATATTTTTAATATATTGACAGGCAGGGGAAATTTTAATTTATGTTGTTATATACTTATTGTTTTTTTAAACTAATAAATTACAAATTTACAAATGCGTACGTTTCAATCGGAAAGTAAATTTGGGTTTGTTGATTTGTGAGTTCTAAACCTAAGATAAATAAATATTAATCATCACCATTATTACAGCCAAAGCAAGCAAGTCATTCACTACTGTTTGGTAGTGGACAAGTCAAGCTTAGTGTAGCGAGTAGTTGACCGACGAGAAGGTGAGTAAACTCAACTGGACCTCCATAGTTTACTAGCTTCTTGACCGGGTTCAATTAATGTTCTCGTAAGAAATTTAGTAGCCATGATGGACAAGGCTGACAGCAACGATCGCTTGTTGCTCTCATCATCGCTGACCGAACTCCCAAAATTTCCCGTCTATATATGAAATCAAGAACCACGGTGATTTAGGAGACGCCACGTATTATTCGTTGCAAGGAGTGAGAGGGGAGAAGTGGTAGCAGCTGCACTGATGGGGATGCGGATGTTGAGAAAAGTGTCTCATGTTTTTTTTTTAATAAAAGAAAGGTTGGAGAAGTGAGCGCACAGTGACACACTCTAGCTTACGGACACCCACATTTATCTTCGCTTAAGAATAAAAATGCAGATGCGTTGCCACCCTTATTACAAATTGATGATTTCATAAGTTTTAATAACCCTAAGGACTAACATGGAATGCGTCGTTATCAGTAAAAAGACTCTCCGATTCTCGTCACAGACGAACAAAGCACAGCGACATTAAGCTGCTATTTCACGGTGCTAATTGTTCAAGTGTGGTTCTCCCCCGTAGAGCCGACCTATTCCTCCTGCAGCTATAATACGTTGTAGCGTTGCTTTACAAATGCACTTTTCAAGAACATACGTGAAGCACACTGGCCCCAACTGAGTCTATAAATCTCTCCTCATAAGAGAAATATTTGGCATAGTTGCCAAGCTAGTATAGAATACACATCCAGTGTATTATATAATATAAATATTGTATGAATTAGAGTGTTATGATAATAAATAAACAGTTACTGTCACCGTTACCATTGCAGCCTTTAAAGTCCCCTGATGAACATAGGTCTCCCCCATAGATTGCCTCATAGTTGGGATATATGCAATGGTTGTCACGGTTAATAAGCGGGTTAGCAACCACAATTTATTTTTTATTTTTATTCGTTATTAGGAAGACGCTGCTGCCCATCTCTTTTTACGACACCTAAGGGATGATAAGAGGTAGTTGATATTCTTACACCTACACAACATGGTAATAATAAATAGTTTAAATAAATATAATTGTAGAATCGTGGAGCTCTGGTAGCTTAGGGGTTCAAAACGGACCGGAAGCGGTCTCCGTAATTTTCACAGTACGCGAGCAAGCGGGTTCGTTTTCCTCCAGCACCAATAAAGTTGTTTATTGCAATTTTATGAGCTGATTTATCACATGCTCAGCGGTGAAGAAAACATCGTGACGAAACCTGCATGACTTTTTTATTAAAACTAAGGTGTCAAAACGGACTTACGGCAAAGAAAATATACACTAAGCGAACTTACGGTTCATCTGATAGTATATGGCGCTATTGTTATATATAGACAACTGCAGCTGAAATATAAATAAAGAAGGTTACAGATGCATTGTCACCTCTGAGGACTAAGATGGTCCCATAGCCTGTAATTATACTGACTCTCTATTTATTTATTTTATTTATTTATTTTCACCTTAATTAAAACGGTTAAACCAATTAACAACATATTCATTCTTCTCGCTCACAAAACTTCAGGCATTCAGACAATATTACCGTCCATTCATCCGCAAACAGGTCGCACTCAGGATTTGTGTCCAGGAGAGCATTAAGTGCGGTGAGGACACGGGGAACAGGCGAGTTGGCGCGCGCAACGGTGCGTGTCCATGGTACGGCAAACATGTTATGCTTGCGATTATGACAGTAGTTATTTGGTACAAAAAATCGATACAGTTCGGCACTCAGGTTTAGAGCGTCTATCTTCCCGCGAATTATTTTACACGCCATGATAGCTTGTTGATACGCTCGCCATACTTGCAATGAGTTGTAACTCAGAGAACCAAGGAGAAATTTAGTGGGATATAAATATGGATAGTAACCATAAAGGCGCTAGTAGAGATGCTATACCTTTCAGACCGGAACACAGCAGTGTAAGTACTGCTATTTGGCGGCAGAAATAACGGCAGGTAAGGGTATGGTACCTACCCAGGCAGACTCATAAGGCAGATAAACAGTCCTACCACCTAGTAAAAAAGATGGGAAATTAATATTTACATTTGCGTAACAGAATCAGACCACTAATTTAATAGTGATAATAATCAAAGTGCATGTAATATGCGGTACACTGGATGTGTATTCTGTGCAATTTAGATATTCATAGCGAGCGCGTCTCTGAATATTCAGTGGGTTCAATGTGGCTATCAGCAATTCGCTTTGCGGTTTATGATATTGACGTATATACATTGGCCTCCAAAAAATCGACTCACCTACGTTTTTTCGCAAAAAAGTGTCCTATGGGTTTTTACCACAATCGATAGATATTGCGGTCCGGTCTTGCATTATCATTAATGCCGTGCGGATGCGGTCTTGCATTATCATGCATGAGTTGAAAATTGTCCCCAATATACCCAGCGTAAGGCATCACATGAGGTTGCAAAATGTCCTTAATGTAAATTTCAGCATTAACCGCACGATTGCGAAAGAAAACCAACTCAGTACATCCGGTTAAAGATATGCCACCGCAAAACATTGTAGAGCCTCCATCAAACCTGACTGTTTCTCTTATGCAACACTGAGCATAACGTTCTCCTGGTCTTCACATAACGTAACGACGTCCATCAGAGCCTAACAGAAGAATGGGAACAGACACCCCAAGAAGACATAAAAAGCTGATCCGTTCCCCTTAATATGTATGCAGGCGGTGATAAAAGCAAGAGGAGGAAACACCCCATAATAGAGTAAGGTTTATATTTTTAAATGTCAAAAAATGTAAATATCGATCTTCAGTAAAATCGTAAATTTTGTAAATGTTATGACTTCAATGTTTCATCACATTTGTATGTAAAATATCCTGTTTCAAGCGCAGTTTTTAGTTTTTACAACCCTATAATTGTGTTATTACATTATCAAGATAAAAATATCTATCGATTGTGGTAAAACCCATAGGACACTTTTTGCGAAAAACGTAGGTGGGTCGATTTTTTGGAGGCCAGTGTAGCTATTATTTTAGCTGCTATTCGTACATTGATGACCTCATCAATTCATTATTTTAAGACAACGAAAAGGAACATTCTCAATTAGACTTTTTGTCTTTTTCTTTTATTTTTCTGTATGTGAACTGATATTTATTAAATAGGTGAGTCACATTTAATTTAGAGAAAACAAGCCATCCCAAGGATGGATATTGATAAGAAAGAGAATAAATTTTTGATGTAACTATTAGGACGACATTCTTGTTGTTATCTTGATCTTGTGATAATCCTTAACTCACTCAAAAGGTCACAATAAAACTTTTATTAAAAAAAAAGCCGACTTTAAAGAACTAAAAATAATAAAATAATTTCAACGTAATAGCTTCTGAAATCGGTGCTGAAACATAGTGGATAAAAGAATTAAAACCCTGACTTCAGAAGCCAATAGCTATTGTTAGGAATGAGGATAAAAATAAATAAAAGGAAATATGCATAAGTGAGGGTAGAACTGTAATCTCCACACGTTAGCAGTATAAAATATCGCTTTGGCGACTAAGAGATCAGTCGGTAGTTCTACGAGTCTCACTGTCGGTACTATGCCCGTTGGGGTATTCTACAAGTGTAGGCAAGGAATATCGTGTTGATAAGAGGCTGCCCTGTGTTACAATGAGATGGAATGGGAACATGTTACAGTTGGTCGAACTGTATTGCCCTATACAGAATGTATGTGGTGCAGTGCTGTTCTCCAGAATAGTTTTGATAGTAAGCAGGGTTTTTACTGAGTACTGTTCTTTATTTAAATAATTTTGAGGATGATTTCTAACATAAGAAATGGGATTAAAGCTTTTTCTTGTACCTCTACATTATAATTTGATAACACTATATTACTTTATTTTATACTAGCTGTTTATTTTAAATTGGTTGATAATGATCTCAGTGGTCAGATTACCTACTGAAGTGGATCCTCTCCTAAAAGTCCATCTAGTTACTATAACTATCTTTAATGAATCCTCTGTTGTGTTTTGGCTTAAAGCATCGTTTTTGTTCACTATTTTAAGTTAGTTCTTGATATCCATTAGCTGTTGAAATGAATATTCAGGTTATAAAACAAAACTAATAATATTCGGGTTATAAGACAAAGTCCACCAACACGCACTAGAGCAGCGTGGTAGAGTTATTGACCCACAATCCTCCCAGATATGAAAGGAGCCCTGAGCACAGCAATGGGACGTCTAAGACTGTAACATTTTTTAATGTATAATATATAATTTAAGCAGAGAAAATGCGATAAATTGAAGCCAATTAATGTTTTTCTTTAGAACTGTGATATTATCTATCACCGTGACACCTATCAGCAGACACAGTTTATACTATCAAGAGTATCATTAATTTATTAATTTCAGCCTATCAAAAGCCCACTGCTGAATATAGGCCTTTTCATAGATTTTCTCAAAGAGTACTTCCATAATTGGCAAGCATGGCGGTCGGATTTGCAACCGTAGTTTTTATATTTATTTTTGACTTGTTATCAGAAAGATGTTGCTTCTCATTTCCTGTTTTAGTTCTTCTTCTGTCGCCTCATACGACACTCATGGGATCATTAGTGCTAGTGGGTCCTCTTTCATCGCCACTACACGGCGTGATAATAATATCTTCAAAGGAACAAATATACAATGACCGGGCCCTCTATTTAATATTAGCACGTAATGATTTCTTATAATACGAGTAACACATTCAAATACTTATTTTACGGACTTTTTGCATTTAATTTTAACTTTATTTTCCTGACACTGTTAACGCAGGCTACTTTCAATTCATTCATTCATTCTTACAGCCTTCCACAATCCACTGCAACATAGGCCTTCCCAAGGAATGCCACTAAGCACGGTCCTTAGCCACCTGCATCCATCGACTTCCTGCATCTCTTACCAGGTCGGCCTACACTACGCTTACCGGTACGAGGCTGCCACTCCAGAATCTTTCTTCCCCACGGTTGTCGGTTCTTCAAGCTATAACGCTACCTTCAACGTTTAAATAAATGTATCTTGAAGTCTTGCAGTAGTAGGTTTGGGTTAAATATAAAAATACATTACTAGTTCCTCAGTGAGAAATTATAAAGCAGCTACAAATTTCTTATAATATTTAAGTAAGAGAGCGGTCGCTATTAACTTTATTTGAACCAGTGAACTGAAAATACAAAGTGAACGAGAAGTTCGAGCTCCACTACAATGCTCCCACGTCTTTTATACTTCTGAAATATTGCTATAGTACAAACTGTGTGAAGTTTGTATACAAATTAAAAATGTTGCAACTAACCACAGATACCATTTATTTCTCCTTTTCTACCTAGTAGTAAGTAACTTACCTATTTTTGCTATCAAATAGTAGTGCTTGAACTGCTCTGTTCCATTCTGAAGGTTATAGAGAGCCAGTAAAGTTATAGATTGTGAGGCTTTCTACCTTAGTCCTTAGAGGTGACAACGCATCCGTAGTTTCTACTTACCATTAGGTGGACTGTAAGTTTGTTGGTTACTTCAGTTTTATTTAAAAAAAAAACTATAAATTATTTCTGCGGCGGCTATTTTTTAGTTAATTCTTGTGGACACGACGCTATTCAAAATTCAAGTTCTAACGCTATCAAAATTCAAGCAGTCTTAATTCTGCAGCATATGCTGTAAGAAAGATTAGAAGTCTTACCAATGTAGAGAAACTTAGATATTTTTATTTTTATTATTTTCATAGCGTAATGTCTTACAAAAATTTGCTATGCGGTAATGTGACTGACATCGAAGCCATATTTGTTTTGCAGAAGAGAGCCGTACGGGTTATTTATAACTAAAATTGTAAAGAGTCCCGCAGAGAAAAAAATTAAGAAATAAACATTAACTTTGGTATCGCAATAAATTTATGAAAATGTAATGTATGTACATAAAACATAAATAGATTTGATAAGAATAAAGATGTTCATACTTTAAACACTAGGAACACACATAAGCCTGTAACACATGTTACTAGACTCCACAGAATTAGTATTTCATTTATGGGCAATGTATAAAATTTGTCAATAAACAAGATTAAATGTTTTATTAAAGAAAACTTGAACCGAAAGGGTTATTATAATATCAAAGAATATATGAATAAAAATAACCCCTGGGAATGAGATGATCGCCACCATGCTGGTTCTATTAAAATTCATTTAAAAATTGTAAAAAAATATTGTAAAGTGAAATATGTTTAAAAAAATATGTTTTAAAAAATCCCGCTGGATTTCTTGCTGGTTCTTCTCAGGACAGAGGTATTTTCCGAACCAATGGTAAATAAAAAATTACTTTCAATAAGTATTATGTAATAATCTGTGTTGAATAAAAATCATCCTATTCTATTCTCTTCTATTCCATTCTCTTGTATTTTGATTACTGTCTATAATATAGCGAGCTGTGATAACTCAATAGATAAGCATTTATCTTAAAATACGTATACAAGCTCATGAGCTTAGCGCATGCTGTAAACTTCATAGTACGCGTGCAACCCGAGTTTGACCCGCGGCAGAAACAATCAATTTGTTAATTGCAATTTTCGTGCTGTATACCACGAGCATGGTATACCACTTCATATACAACCTGCATGTCTGAGAAGTTAAAAATAATATTTAGAAGACACGTGAAGTCCGCTTACACGCATTGGGGCAGTGATTCCTTGCCCTAAGACCCTCTCATAAATGAGAGGAGGCCTTTGCCTAGAAGTGGGAACGTATATAGGCTGTGACTTTAGTTTTAACTTTTACGTATACAATGCAAGGAAAGAAAATTAAAAGTAGATTCCTAACGGCACCAAGTATTACTTAGTATAGCCTCTTACCGGTAGGCGAAGTGTAGAGCGGTCGCGCACTAGATGGAGTGACGACCTGGTGAGACATGCAGGAATCGATGGATGCAGGTGGCTCAGTACCGTGCTTTGTAGTATTCCTTGATAGGCCTCCCATCTTCAGCAGTGGACTTGTGAAGGATTGTAATGATGATAATGATGATGAAGAAATATTAAACTTCAAATTACGTTAAGTTTTAGAAACATATAATTTTAAATTGACAATCGAACTTCAACTATAATCTTACTTCGAGGAAATTGAGTCATATCTCATTAAAGGTTTTAATTTTTACGCTACGCTCGTTGTAATTGTATTAAACTAACGAGAAGGAGAATGGTAAGGAAAGTTTTTCAATCTGTAGGTGCACGCCTTGATCTGAATAATAACATCTTATTGCGGTTGAGCATTTTTAAACAAAACACAAAATTTAAATTTAGCCGATTTCAAAAAAAGAGGAAGTTTTGCATTCGATTTTTATTTTGTACGTATGATGCGCGATATCTTGCGAGAATTCACTATCACATATCGCCTCATGGGTGTCGTAAAAGGCAACAGAGGGAGACAAAACATGATATGGGCAGGAGCACATTCCTAATAACAAACAAAGAAAATTGCGGTTGCTAACCCGTTCGCCAAGCGTGGTAACTATAGCAAATATCACCCCTATGAGGTCATCTACGGGGGAGACCTATGTTCGGCAGTGGACTTGTGATGTATAATAATGTCCATAGACGGAGAAGATTATAATAGCGCACAATTGTGTGTGCAAGCACAGGTGCACGCTCTGTTCCCTCACTCTCATAGTCCGATGGGGGTGAAACCCCACCAACTTCCTGACTCCGGGCGGATACTAAGAATTTATTGACGGAACCCAATAACTGATTTTATTCCGACCCAGGATTCGAACTCAGGACCTCATGATCAGCAGACGCGCTGTTAGGGACTTATTTTCTGCCTACGACTGTGTCCTACTTCTGCCACCAAGCAGTGGTGCATGCACAGCTCTACTTCGGTCTAAAGTGAATAGAAAGCCAGTATAGTTACAGGCCGTGAGGCATTCCAGTCCACAGAGGTGACAACGTGTGGTGCGAAGTAAGCGCCGCTACATCACCCCCCTGCTCAGACCGGAGGTCGATAGTGCAGTCTATTTGTCGACGAATGTGCAAGTGCCAGGGATTGCCTTGTCTGCGTGAGTCTGCGGTGAGTCTAGAAGAAGGTAAGTAATCTGCGAAAGTGCCGTAAAGCAGAGGCGAGCAGAAAGGCTCAGAGCCATGCCGAACACTGTAGCGCAGAGAATAGCATAAAGAAACAGTAAGCATTATTCCATTGCTGCGATGAACTTTGTAAAACTAAAGCAGAGCTTTTCTATATATAGCGCAGTACTTCGAAACTTTGATAGCGTGATTTAGGCTTCCGTGCGTTACGCTTGTGGCGCGACGGCAGCGCCGCCACAAACGAAACTGCAGCATTCTTTGTTTGAAGTTAGTTGCGCGGCTGCATCATTAACTGCAATAATCACTTTTCATCAGGTGGCTTCAATTTTATAAAAAAAGCTCTATCCCAATGTATACTAGCGCTATACTATTAGCTATACTAATAGCGGCCGAAATTGCTACAGTTAAAAAGGCTGGCAAGCACCATTTCATTACGCACTTCGCTCGCCACATCTGCTTGTTACGCCAACATTGCCGCTTATAAATACGTTCGTAAAAGTTGTTCTCACGATAATGAAACCAAATTGACGGCGTATACGGCTTTACTAAAGGGATGATTCTGGAAATAACTGCACTTATTCAGGATTGATTATGGTATTAACATAAACTGATAATATTCAAAGATAATTTATACGTGGTAGAGCCACGCTGCAGCTAATGTTTTCTTATATTTACGCGAAGACTACACATTAAATGAAACTAATTTTTACGCTGCAGCTATATTTTGGTTATTGCACGAATGGGTCGGCTCAATCGGGAGAGGACTACGCTCTTACAGAATACCAGCTTGAAATGGTAGCTTAATGCTGCTGTGTTACTTATGATGAGTATTTTGTTTTTCTTTTTTTTCTTAATCGAGTATTTACGTTTTTTGGTTTCTAATCGAGAAAAGATGTAGATATCTATGGGCCATGGCATCAACGTAAAGCCGTTGTTCCTGGTCCTGATCTCTCTCATATTCCGATGGGTCGTGTCGTCCCATCGAAATATGAGCGTGAGGGAATAGAGAGTGTGCTTGCGCATACATTGCGGGTACTATAATCCTGTACTGCGCAGATGGCGTCACGGCTGCTAGTCTCCGATGACTCCGACCAGACGCCGTGACAGAAATTTGGTCAGCAGGACATAAGATTAGCAGTCAAGTCATACTTATGAAGGGCTAGATTGATGATGATAATAATAATATAAGCTTACTCTAAAAGACAGTGGAAAGTGACGTTTACTTTTCATTGGTTGGAATTTATCACAAACAGGCTGACTGCCTCTTGCCAGTCACTGTAGCATGGCATTCCATATTTAAAAAACAAGAATGTCAAAACATAACTATCACGCCTGTCACCCAGTGAGGTGAACAGAGATTACGAAATTCTATTTGACACGATCGCACACATGCTCATCTGTTAAGGGCCTTAATTTCGCCCTCCTACAATATCGCCAATTTGATCAATAAACTTCCTTATATATTATTCGTAAGTGTTCAATCCACCGGAGCATTTCTATCTGCATCCTAATCAGAGCATCGTTTTGCAAATCACACTTCCCTTATTACACTATTTCTTACCGTCTCATCACTATGTGTTAGACTCAGGACTTTCCTGCCTACGAGTCCTTCTGGGTAGGTACCACCCTCCCACCTATTTCTGCCGCCAAATTGCAATGCTGTACAGTCGTAGAGTAGAGATTGTCGCCATAGACACTGTAGACTCTCAGTATATACTGAGAGTTGAAAGTGAAATACAAAGCGCTTAAAATATTAACTAAATTAATTACTCGTAAAACCCTCAGATGATAAGTTTTCATATTTAAATTTAATAGTACACAAGCAATCCAAATTCGATCCTCATCGGAACGAATGAAGCAAAATTGTAAGTGCTGATTTTACTCATGAAAAAGAAACATGGTGAATGAATCTGCCTGTTTGATAAATTAAAATGTCAACATTACGGCAACGCGACGGATTTTTTCTTGCTTCAACAAGCCCTTTTGGAAATGAGAGGAACTTTGCACGGCCAAGGGACGTATGATGATGAGATGCGATGATGATATGACAGATGCGTTATTATCCGCATTTAGATTCTTAATCGATGATAGATGCAGTTTTCTACAGGCCAGCATCCACTTACCTTTAGGTATCTCCTTGTTTGTCACTCTTGCTTCTGTAAAATAATATTTAAGGAAATAAAATTTGTAAAATACGTAATTTTAATGTTATAAATTGCCAAAGACGTCCCTATAATAATATTTCGTAAAGCGAAGATCCCTCTTTATTACCTTCTGGTATACATTATTAGATAAAGATCCCAAGCGGCATGCGGGATGCAGTTCGGCGCGGTGGATGCAGCGGCAGTGTAATAAATAATGTACCTACGCTCTGTGAGTCAGGTAATCTGTAGGGAGGAGAATCTATCGGCCGGAATCTAGAGCGAAAATTGCCTTCTTAGATCTTCTATATTACAGTTGGAGCTATAATAACATAAAATTTCCACGTACTTTTGATGACTTTTGATCACTGCTTTCACAATTTTCTTTCTAAACCCAATTTTTTTGGCTAAATTTGGTCCAAATTTGCTCTTTATACTCTGCCTATCCCATCGAGGATTACGTATTATTGTTACTATAGTGCACAACAAGAACGGCGAAGCAAACCATTTGGTTACAATGCGAGATAAATCAACATCGAAGGGTTTGAGACTGGCCGAGCGTCTGACTATAGCAGAATATATATATATAAAAGTGGAATACCAACTCAATTCTTTGTTAATTGGGTTTAATTTAACCTTAGCAGCGTAAATTACTAAGTAACTATTGACACGGCAGCCACAAAGGCTCTTGTGCGCTCGCTCACAGAGACAATCAAGCGTGTAATCGATCATTAAACATATTACACCTGATTGTTTCAGCGTTAGAGTGAGGGTTGATAAACGAGCACACAGTCCGCCTGATAGTAAGTAGATATTGTAAGCGATAATGTGGCAACGACATCGTTCATCATTACATTCATTCACACAACACGGTCCTCCTTCAAGGAATACCATAAAGCACGATCTTCATGGACCCATGACCCCAAAAAGCAGTACATTAATAATATTGTTTACAAATTGTATAAAGTAAGCCAAACTATCACAAGTTATCTCTAACTCGAAAAAAAACGATATCGTTTCGAATGATTTACTGAGTAAACAATTTATCTTTCTGAAAAATGAAGTGATTTTTATACACAATATTCGGGATTTTCTTTTAAATTATGGTTTTTAAAATATAAAAATAGCCTGTGTTACTATACAATATACAATATCGCTCATGACCTATCAAGCCGCGAACCATGAGTCCAATGAAGCTGTAAAATCCAACTGCTAACTGCAAGAAGCTTTTAATACAAGTATGGGAGACAATCGAGCACGCAATTAGTAAGGGCATGGTATGAATAGAATGGAATATTTTTTTTAATCAATATAGATCACATGTAATTCTTATTGAAAGTCATTTTTTCGTTACCACTGGTTCGGAAAAAACCTTTGTCCTAAGAAGAACCAGCAAGAAACCCAGCGGGACTTTTTTTAAAGTTGTGGCCTCAGAAACGTACATCTATCCCCTCATTTATTATTTTTTATAGGAGAGTAGAAACGAGCATAAGCTCACCTGATGGTAAGTGTTGTCCGCTGTCCATGAACAACTGCAACACCAGGGGAATTGCAGGTACTTTGTCGGCCTTTTAAAATGGAGTAAGCTCGTTTCTTGAAGGTCCCTAAGTCGTATCGGTCCGGAGAACGATGCTATAAACGATTCCACAAAAAAGTAATGTGAGAAAGAAAATAACAATCAGAATGAAACCACTGAGGTTTCTGTCTTACTGAACACCTTGTTACCAGTTAAAAGGGGCCCCGGTTCTCTACACTCACCAAACGAAACCCAGTAACATTATACTTCTTTTACGTCGATGTTCTGGACGTAGTCTTTTCCCGATCGATCCATCCGTACTGTTGTCAGCATGCAGCTGCAGCGTGTATCTATCACTTAAAAGCTTGTAATGAGGATAGATATTTATATGTATATCAAATATAAATAAACTGCGCATAAATATCATATCAATGTTGTAATTAGTACCGAACACAGGCCATATTTACTACATGCCATGTTTTATATATATAAGAGCGCGTTGCTTTCCTTCCCTTACAAGTAGTTTTATAGTACATAAAGTGCATGAGGTAAGAATAACCCCTTTTTAAATTAAAATACTGGTACAACAATTCACAAGTAGCCTAAAATTATTTCATTTTAAGTCAGTTTAGACGAAGACCGTGTACCGTGAGACCGTGCAGTGACGGTGTCAGAATATCCACTACTCTATATTGTGTCCCGTGGGTTCCGTAAGAGGCGACAGAGGGAAACGGAAACAAACGATAGGCAGCAGTATCTTCCAGATAAAAACTAAACTTTATAAAAAAACAGAGGTTGCCGCCTGCCAATCGTGGCAACTATGGCAAAATCCCCCTATGAGACAATCTATGGGAGAGGCCTGTATTCAACAGTGAATTTTAATAGGATGTACTAGATGGATGAAGTTGCCGAATTTTTGGTTTGTAATAAAATCTGTATTATGTGCACCACTTATGTAATGAAACGGATTGTTACAAAAAGCGAAACGTTTCTTGGATATAGGATTTGGGCTCAAGTGACTACTACAGCTCGTGGTCACTCGCAACCAATATCTTGCGACAGATACGTTGTCAGCTATGAGTCCTTTTTTTTTTTCAATTTAGGCGGCTCAATAGATAGATATAGAGCCATAAACACAATCAAAAATTGTTACTTTTATGCAACAAAACCCAATTCACGTTAGACAATAACGAGTGAATTACGTACGAGAGTATGCCCATTTATTGTTTTTTTATTGCTTTTATTTCATTTGAGCTACGAATGAAAACTGTGAATAATATGAAAAGGATGTAATAAAATCTCAGTTCTATATGTAAAAATGCCCATCGATTTTAATACAATACGCATAAAAAATATTTAATTACATTTAAATCGAGATGTATTCCTGGCTTCGAAACCTTTTCAGAAATAAAAATACGTATTTTAGTAAGAAAAAAAAAAATTAATTTTAAATAATTATTTGTAAACATTACACATAATTATTAACAAACATTTGATTTAAACTTGGAGACTGTGTGGTATAATGTCAAGAAAGGTTTGGTGGATGCAGCCACCGAAGTATGTGGTGTAAGTAAGAGAACGAATGAAAGGAAAAATAATACGTTGTGGTGGGATGATGAGGTACGGATAGAAGTTGAAGCAAAGAAGAGCATGGCTAGATTTACTAGCAACCAAAGCTGGTAATTCTGCGGTATGATTGATGAGATTGAAAGAATAAAGGCAGATTTGTATAAATAAGAGAGTAAAAAGTTTTCAAAAGAAAAAGAAAAGAGACGGATAAGAATGATATAAGGATATCTGATAACTTCCTGGCAAATATTAAAATATTGAAACTCGTAAGAACTGGCAGGAAATTCAATACAGCCTAGAATGAATGCTATACGAGACGAGAATGGCTGTATGCTGAATGATGAAGTTTCGAATGAATAAAAAGATGGAAGGAATACTTTGAAAGCGTGTTTATGAGTGAAGAGTCGTCTGAATTAAGTGAAATAGAAATTCCGAAAGAAGTGGAGAGAGTAGGGAGATAAGTGTAGATGAAATAATTAAAGCAATGAAAAGCATGAAAGCAGGTAAGGCAGCCGGATATGATGAGTATCACTCGAAATGCTAAGGGCTGGAGAGAGTGGTGGCAGGCCTGCTGTACACCTATTTAATTTATGTTGGGAACTGAAGCGGTACCGGAAGACTGGTGCAAAGCCGTTATAGTCCCAATATATAAGGAAAAAGGGTCACAGCAGGACTGTAAAAACTACCGTGGCATTAGCTTGCTTAGCATTGTGGGTAAAATGTATGCTAAGGTGTTAGTTGAAAGAGTTATGGAAGAAACTGATAGAAAAATTTGGGATGTGCAAGCTGGATTTAGAAAGGGGATGGGGTGTACGGATCAAGTATTTTCCATGCGCATGATTGCGGAGAAGTTTTTGGCCAAAAACCAGAAAGTTTTTGTGCGTTCATGGACTCGGAAAAGGCTTATGATAGATTGGAAAGGAATGTGTTATGGCAAACACTTAACTCATTTGGTTTGAGCGCTGGTTTGATACAGGCATTAAGGTCTCTTTATAGGGACTAGTGCTTGTGTCAGGATCAATGGGGTCTACTCGGACTGGTTTGGCACTCAAAAAGGTCTCAGACAGGGCTGTGTAGCTTCTCCGTGGCTGTTTAACCTATTTATGGACAGTTGTTTACAAAATTTGATAGTTGAAGGATGTGGGTTGAGAATGGGTGAGTTAACCGTCAAATGCCTTTTGTACGCCGATGATCAAATCATATTTGCATCGTCGGCGGCCGAGTTGCAAATGATGGTTACTAATGAACTGGTCATGAAAAGAAAGGTATGAAAGTGAACGCAAGTAAGACGAAAGTGATGGTTTTGAGAAAGAAAGTAAAGCGTTATGAAATAAGAATAGAAGGCATGATTGAGCAGTGGATGATTTTGTAATTTGGGATGTGTATTTAGGAGGGGTAGATATAATAAGGATATAGAGCGACAGTGAACGCAGGAAATAGAGTGAATGGGGCTCTACACGCTATTATGAAAAGTCAGAATGTGTCAGAAAAGGCACGTATGGCAATTCATAATGCTGTGTTAGTCCCTACTTTAATGTATGGTAGTGAAATTTGGGTCTGGCAGAAGAAGCATGAGAGTAGAATAAATGCTGTAGAAAGGAGTATGCTAGGGCTGAATCTGAATGACAGGGTGAGAAATAGTGTGATAAGAGAAAAGTGTGGTTTGCAAGATGACTTTGTGACCAGGATTAAGAAAAGAATGCTTCGGTCGTTTGGTCATGTAGAAAGAATGAACGAGGAAAGAGTGATAAAGCAAATTTATGTTGTAGAAGTGAACGGAAGAGTCGGAAGGACGCCCTAGACGAAGGTTTATCGACCAAATTGGCGATATATTGAAAATGGCCCAGATTAGGAGTACCCTTAACCGACGAGCGTGTATGCGTAGATATATGGATGTAAAGGAGGCGAGAGAAGTGTGTCAGGATCCTGCCAAATGGAAGTCCGTAGTCTCTGCCTACCTCTCTGGGTGACAGGCGTGAGTGTTTATGTTTATGTTTATATGTTATATTTGTAAACAAATAATTCGACAAGCTTCTATTACGAATTTTAAGTTACTGAGTCTAATGTATGCGTACTAAACTCTATTATTCATTTAATTATTAAAGCCATCATCTTTCTTTATAGAATCAAGGTGTTGTAAGTAATTTTTTACTTCGAGTCATTTTCTTGAGAAGTTTTTTTTCCGAACTAAAACGAAAAAAGCCTCCGTCCGGCTACCAGCAAGAAACCCAGCGGGAATTTTTTTCCACAGTAACATAATACAATATAGAATAGGTTTTATCATTATTTCCAATGTCACTAAACTATAATAGTTACCCTTTCTATAAAGTAGAGAGACCTTGCATATTTTCTGGGACTTTGTTTTAATAGCGTATGCATTGCCCCATGTATGTATATTTTAAAACTAAAACATTTTTGATATATTATTCATTTTAAATATACTTCCCTTTTTGCCTTTATCAGTCACTTTTGTCTTTATAGACCATTGTTGGTCGTAAAACTCTTTCATTTATGAAAGGATTTCTCATCATCACCATGCTTCCAATCGCAGTACTAGACGTCTCGCAACTTTAAAGGTCTTGTCGCCGGTCTGTGGGATTAGCCAAGATTAGCATTCTACGATCGTTAACGCAACAGAGAAGTAAAAAATTAATAGGAATAAATATCTAAATGTTGACTCACGTGACAGTCACTTGCCTTAGCGTTGATTTCATTCATTTTTATAGTTTTCTAATGATCGTAAAATGTCATCTTGGCTAACCCTGCTCGTGTGGATTACACCTGACGCAAATTGGATATATATACTGCCACCTATCGGAAGCTTCTTTCAAAATTTCCTGAAAGTCGCCTTTTACGAAACCCTTGGACCGAAATGGAATGATTTTGCTCATGATGCTATCACACGACATAGAAAAATGTATAATTGTTATGAAATTGATATTTGAAAGAAAGACAAAATGTAAAAGAACTTACTAACAAGAGCTGAGGACGTCAATGACAATGATGTCTATATTATTTTAAGTGCTATATTATATTGAGTTATGTTAATTTAGTCGAAGCAATTTCATCCATTAAACTATAAAACACAGATTGCTTTATAGCGGGAGATTTTGTAATAGTTGCAACGACGAGTTCACAACCACAGTTTTTATTAATTTAAGTTGTTATCAGAAAGATGCTGCTGCTCGTTCCCTGTTTCAGATAACATCTGTTTGTCCGGTTGGTACACGGTAGCGCACTTAGCGCAATGTCTGTGGGGCTGCAAGTCGCGGGTCCTTATTCTTGAGGAAAGAGTATTGCTTACATATAATTGTTCCAGGTCTGGAAGTTTGTATATGTAAAATGTATGAAACTTATGTAAGTAAAACGCCTCAACTACGTGAGAATATATACACTTAAGAGGGATATTTGCCATATTTTACGGGTATGGTGTAATTTAAAATAACATTACATTTAAATTATAAACAAGTTTCTTAAATCTTAATCCCGACAATCTGTAAAAAGTCTAAAGAAATAAATTTTATACACCGGATTGCGGGTAATTCCCATTGCGGTGAGATCAATTATTCACTGGAATGGATCTGCAAACACTACACTCGCCGCTGGAGATCTCTGTAAACACTCTTTTACCCAAAGTACTTTTAAAATTCTGTTCTTAGTACGATGTACTTTTGCGTACTGGAAATTAAGTGTGTAATAAAAGTGTTAATAATAACTTGTTGTAAGAAATCTTTTTACAAAAACAACACAAAGTGACAAACGAGCGTGTGCTCGTATGACACCCAGTCCACCAGATAAATAGATGTTATAGCCCATAGACATCTACATCTATCCTCGATTAAAAATCAAAATGCAAATTTATTGTCATCCCTGAAGACTAATAGAATGCCTCGTTTCCAATAAAAAGGGTTCTCCGGTTCTCTACACGAAACACAGCAGCATATAGCTGCTATTTCACGCTGGTATTTTGTGAGTGCTTGTCTTTTCCCGGTCGAGTTACCCATTCGTGCTACAACCATAATACAGCTGTAGCTCTACCACGTATAATCTCCATATAGCAGCTGCATGATTTTTTTTAAGAAGGGGGCAAACGAGCATGCGGTTAACATGATATTCTGATAAATGTCGACCGCCGCCCATGAACAACTGCAACACCAGGGGAAATGCAGGTGTTTTGCAGGCCTTCTAAAAAGAAGAAAGCACGTTTCTTATTTGTTTTCGCCAAGGATCTGTATAGTGGACAATGTTTTCAGTGTTGTGTCGCTTACATCAAAAATTTTACATCCAGACTTAATCATGTGTAGGCCATACATACTTTTGTTCCGTGCGGGATTCTAACACGCATCCCCGCGGTGCCACAACTAAATACAAGCCACTGCGCTACTGAGGCAACAAACAAGAATTGGTAGTGGAACGTAAAACGATAATAAGGGCTTAGATATTTACGCCGCCTGAGTAATTAAACGTCGTAAGTAGCAGTGCCCAGCATCTGCAAGAAAATGCTGGGGGTTTATGCACTTTTAAATAAAGGAATCTTTTTTTTATAGGAGAGGGGGCAAACGAGCATACGGCTCACCTGATAGTAAGTGACTACCGCCGCCCATGAACAACTGCAACATCAAGGGAATTGCAGATGCGTTGCTGGCCTTTTAAAAAGGAGTAAGCTCTTTTCTTGAAGGTCCCTAAGTCGTATCGGTCCGAAAAAATCGCCGGTGGTAAGCTTTTCGACAGAGAGGTCGTACGCGGAAGAGAACTCCTAGTCAAGCATACAGTGGTGGACCGCCAAGCAACCAGATGGTGTTAATGGTATCGTAAATTTTGCCGCAATGTGCGTTCGTAAAATTTGGCGGCTGGGATTAATCCGAACAATTCCTCAGAGCACTCCCCGTGGTAGATGCGAAAGAAAATGAAAAGGGATGCAACATCTCTTCGCAGCGCAAGTGATTCGAGCCGAGCGGAAAGGACTCGGTTGTTGACGATTCGAGCCGCTCTGCGCTGGATGTGGTCAAGTGGAAGGAGTTGGCATTGGGGAGCCCCAGTCCAGAGATGAGAATAGTACTCCATGTATATATATATATATATATATATGCCTTGTGAAGAGCTGTAATGATGATGATAGTGAAACCAAATGTACCTACCAATACTCAATCTTTATTCCTCTTCAATTCTCATACGCTTTTCTCCTCACTCTCACACAAACACACACACACACACACACACACAAATAGGTCATAAATAATACTTACCTACTACTATTGGGCAGGTGAATACGCTAATGCTTTTCACCATCTTAGGCTACATAACCACTTACTATCAGGTTTAATTATGAAAGTTTTCATGTATGGAAAATAATGTAATTTTAGCAGGTTTCAAAAAATCAATCAAAATTCAAAAAATCAAAAATAATAAAATCATGAAATGTAGATCTTTATGTCTATACATACATATATTGATTTATAGCCGCTTAGTAACTGACGGTTACTCAGTACTTATATAAAATCCTGCAGTCACGCCAAAACTAAGAGGAGAGAATCACTGTACAAAAAGTAATAATTTATTGCAAAAATTTTGTGATAAAAAAAATTACATACTTATCCAAGATACCTAATACGTTACAGAAAAAATATAACAAATAATAAACTAATAAGTTTGTGTCAGTTTTTAAAAAATGTTACAAGATATAACATCAATCAGTTCAGGATCTGATTGACGATATAGAGCTGACACTTAATCATGCTTTTGGAAACCACGCCAGTTGTAAACAATACTTCTGTGAAAAGTGGTGTACACAAGAGAATTAAGAACAGACAAAATCTTTCTTTTCAAATTTCCGCCGAGTATTAAGTACAAGGCCAAATACGCCATGTGCCAATTTAATTAAATATATTTTATATAAAGTGATCTTGACTACGTTTCATCAATTCACCATTGATAAAATGAGAACAGCAATTTTACAATTGTGTTTATAAGAAACACTATCAGTTGAACCTTGCAGCTTGTTCATTATTTTATTTATAAATACCTATAAATGTATACATTATTAATAAATAATTCCCCTAATATTTTGTATTTTTTTATTTTTTTTATTTTTGCGCCATCTGAAACATTCTAAACTCTATAGAAAATGTGGCGTATGAAATTACTGACAATCACTAGAACATTTTATCTAGGTACAAAGCTGTTTTACGTTTTCGTGACCCCCACATGATATTTTTGTCAGCATTAGGTACCCTTCTGTCATCATCATCATTCATCATCATCATTACAGCCCTTCACAAGTCCACTGCTGAACATAGGCCTCCCCCACGGAATGCCACAAAGCACGGTCCCGAGCCACCTGCATCCATTGACTTCCCATGTGTCTTACCAAATCGTCCTCCATCTAGTGGGGACGCCCTACACTCGCCTGCCGGTGAGGCTGCCACTCGAGAACCTTTCTTCCCCATCGGTTGTCGGTTCTTCGAGCTATATGGCCAGGCCCATTGCCACTTCAGCTTATTAATCCTTTGGGCTATGTCGGTTACTCTGGTTCTACTGCGGATATCCTCATTTCTAAGTTTATCACGCAGAAACCGAGCATAGCCTCTCCATAACTCGCTGAGCGACCTTGAGCTTCCTCATATGGCCAGCAGTGAAGGACCACGTCTCAGTTCCGTATGTCATCACTGGCAACACACTGGTTAAACAATTTAGTTTTGAGGGTTTGAGGTATGCCTGACGAGAAGATGGGTCGTAATCTCCCGAACGCTGCCCAGCCGAGTTGAATCCGTCGATTGACCTCTCGGTCGAAGTTGGACTTACCTGGTCGGACTATTTGTCCCAGGTAAACATATTCGTCAACAACTTCGAGCTTAGTGCTCCCAACAATTACCGGCATAGGTTGTGACATGGACATTAAACATGATTTTGTTTTGTCCATGTTCATCTTGAACCTATCCGTTGGGAGATTTGAGGTTTATTGAGGTCATTGAGCATAGTGCTTGGGTCCTCCAGCGATTCTGCCATAAGGACTATATCGTCAGCAAATCGAAGGTGGTGATGTACTCGCCATTGATGTTAATACCGTATCCTTTCAGTCAGTAGCTTGAAAACGTCTTCCAATGCAGCGGTGAAGAGTTTCAGGGGATATTACGTCACCCTGTCTTACACCTCTCTGCAGTTGGATAGGTTTCGACTCTGGTTCTGCTCGGATATCTGGCCCTACTGCAAACACTTCAGCACCTCGATATACCGACAGTCCACTTGGCACCGCTGAAGGGACTGCAGCACCAAATTTCGACGGAATCAAGGCTTTCTCATGTCCACATACGCAAGGCAAAGTGGCAGATTGTACTCGTCGGTCTTCTGTACAATTTGCCGAAGGGTATATGTGATCTATGGTGCTAAAGCCTTTTCGAAACCGGCTTGTTCGGGAGGCTGGAAGTCGTCGAGTCTACATGCGAGACGATTCGTAATGACTCTCGAAAACAGCACGTAGACGAAGGGAAATCGGTCTGTAGTTCTTCAAAGAGCGTTGTCGCCTTTCTTGAAGAACAAGACCACCACACTGCTGCTCCCGCCTCCGGTGTAATGCCACCATGGAGGACGGAATCAAAAGTACTAACGGTGCCAGAAGTCCTTCAGAAGGACTGGTACCGGTTTCCTTTCAAGAAGCTCCGCTGTAATTCCATCTCGCCTGGGGCCTTGCCGTTTTAAGGTGCTGGAGGCCATTCTAATCTCGCTCAGACTGACGTCCGGGATATCATCGGAATAGTGTCGGATAAGACTTGCTCTTGGATCGTTACTCACACCTGCGTGTGGCTCCAACGATGACGTGTACAGCTGCCCATAGAACCTCTCAATCTCACTCAAAACTCAGGTGTCCGGAAACGATGCTGCCACAATCGGTCTTCAGCTTCGACAGTTGGCTCTTTCTGGCAGACAGATCTCTGGCAAAGACTTTGAGCCCTGGTTCCGCTCGATCGCTTCGTCAATACGAGCTGTATTGAAGTTGCGCAAGTCCCGCCGCATGCATTTGGAGATCTGTCTGTTCAGTTGCCTGTATGCTGTCAAATCTGCTGAAGACTGCAGCTTCATCTCCGTCTAACAACCATGAGATTAAGAGTGTGATCGGAGAGTTTTGTGTTCTTCTGCGACGGGTCTTACAGAACTTAGCTACGACCGCATAGACAGTTTCCACGAGCTTGTCATTCATATCATCCACTGCATTGCAATCTTCTAGGCACTAAAAACGATTTTGTAACTCGAGCTGAAAGTTTTTGGGACTGGATTACAGCGCGAGGGGGACGGAGTGTTGACTTCATTAGACGTGACCTCTCTAACTCAACATTTATGTTCAGTGTGCCTGTTACCATTCGCTAATTGCTGCCATTCTCACCGTCGCAATCACTGAGATATCACTTAACAGCTGTCGTCTGGTCGTCATAATGAAGTCAATCATTTTTTGTCGAACCATCGGGGCTCGACCAGGTCCACTTTCTGTGTGGCCGCTTCTGGCAGAAAGAGTTCATCATAAAGAGTCCCTCTTTCTCCATAAAGTCGGCCAGCTGCAACCCTTGGGTTCCGTTGCCTATTCCGAATTTCCTACTTTCAGCTCACCGCTCTCTTGTGCCTAGTTTTGCGTTGAAGTCTCCCATTAACACCGTATAGGGTTTTGGAGGAATGCATGGCTCTGAGATATCCTCATACATTTCCTCCACTCCTCATCGGGGTGTGCTGAGGTTGGTGCGTAAACCTGTATGACCTTCAGCGAATACCGTTTGGTGATTCTGAGTATAAGGTACGCAACCCTCGTCGACACACTCCCGATCTTACAACGTTGTTAACAAGAGAGTTGGACGATAAATCCGACACCTCCTTGGGACAGATGGCCTCCCGGTGATAGAATAAGTTGCCGAATTCGAGGATTAATGTCCTCCTCTCTCGGACCTCGGATACCTATTATATTCCTGCGTAACTTATCTATCTCTTCTTCCAGCTCAAGATCTTCTCGTCAGTCCTCAGGGTGCGTGCGTTATATGTTGCCAGGTCGAGTCGTCGTAGGTGGCAACCGAACCTCCACCGGAGATTCTTAGCACCCCCTGCCCCGCCGTTACCATGGTCGCCATCGTAGCCAGGAATAGCGGGGCCGCCGGGGACTGGGGGCTGTTCATTGTCATCGCTCATGGGGGGTATATTGCCATAGTTGCCACGCTTGGCGTGCGGGTTGGCAACCGCAGTTTTTTGTTTTTGGCTTTATCAGAAAGATGCTGCTGCCCATCTTCTGTATCAGTTTCCCTTTGTCGCCTCTTACGATACCCACGGGAAGATATGGGGTAGTGGGTATTCTTACCCGCCACTACACGGGGCGTATATGCATATGCAATATCCTTTCAGATACCCTTCTGTATCTGAAAGGAATATTGCATATGTCTGACTCTAAAAAGTAAAGTAATAATATATGAAGTCGTATACTGAGGCACAGTGCTCTTACTTCTGAGAGGGTTTTAGGGCAAGGAAATATCTGCCGCGCTGCCCCAATGTGTGTTGACAAACTTCACATGTCTTCGAAATTTTTTTTCTTATTCCTCAGACATGTGCAGGTTTTCTCATGATGTTTTCCTTCACCGCCGAGCACGTGCTAAATCAGTACTTAAAATTGCAATTAAAATTTTCATTGGTGCTGCCGCGGATCAAACCCGGGTGAAATTTACAACGAGCGCTTAGACCCAGAGCTACTAATACGACACAAATAAGTACGATTCAACGAATATAATAAAAACTCTTACGTACTTAAAACTTAAACACTTGATAGCCCGTGATGCCTACCGGACGAAGCTACAGCACCACATCGTGCAATGTAATTGAAGATGCTTAACCGCGACATAACTGTCGCGCAAGCATAATAGACAGTATATCATTTATATACTTGTCACTTCTGCAGTCTATTAATCTTTGTACTTTTCTAAGTAAGTAAGAAAGTAGTCACTAGACGGTGTTGACATCGGCTAAAATCTCTGCGATCGCCGTTTCATCTAGGTCATTCAGGCTTCTTAAAGCCTTAAAACCACTCCATAACACGATTACCTTTATGTACGAGTACATGAAATTTTAATATAATTTCTGGCTGTAATTACGATGTTAATCGAAAAAAGGTATTTAAACTGACACTGTTTTGGATTTTTTTTCAATCGAGCAAAGTACAATGTATCGTGTTTTGAATCTTTAATATCACTAAATATAGAATGTAGCTATGACATTTTTTTTCTGGACTTAAATATAGTAATGTGACTATTTAAAGTTAATTTTACAAGAGCCAATATTGGGATAACCTGCCGTTAACCTTGCCAAACCTCACACATCCAGGAATATGCTTTAAATGGGGTACAAATTTTTCTCTTCATGGGTAATATATAGATGTTAAAATTATTAAAGATTAATTCCTTTACGTTTATATCGCAGTTTAAATGTTCCAGTATGTTAAATGAATATTAACGTCTATGTAGTAGCGGTGTAAAAGAATACACCATCCACTATCATCCGTAAGTGTTGTAATAGGTGACAGTGGAAAATTGAAACAGGAGATGGACAGTAGTATTTTCCTGATAAAAAATGAAATAATAAGAAACTGTGTTTGCTATCCCTCCTGCCAAGTGTGGCAACAATGGCATATTTTGACTTATAGGGTAATTTTTGTTAAAGGATTGTATTCAGCAACAAATTTTTGGTTAGCTTGACGTTGGAAATTAATTTGCTAAGATTCGTGTAAGAGCACCTCCCGCCCTCCCTCATTTACGTGTACTATCCCCGTCACCACTAATCCCAGCACCACTACTCCCAACACAATTCCACTAGGAAAGACACACTACCGTCGATAATACGACACGTGTTTCGCTTCTCCGCTAGGCATCCTCAGGTGAAGTTGACTCTGCGGTGGCTGACCGCTAATTCACTACTTAAATTAATTTTTAACAATTTTAATTCACTAATAACTGGTTAGTATTAAATCACAAGTCAAGCAATTACTATAATGAATTGAATTACACGAGAGAATTTAGTGGTTTGTCCCTCACACGTGAGGTACTTTGTTTGAGTTTCTCGTCGTGACTAATTGAAGGAGCTCTTGGTATCCCTAATTTGATTTACTTCATTTGCCTTATTCAAGAAATGCAAAGTGTACTGTGAACTCTGTGATGATATCAAGGGAGCGCAGTATGACCGTATAGTATAGACGTAGTAGAGCTAAGCTGCTCCGTTACAAGTATGGCTGTAGTACGAAAGGCTCAAATCGACCGTGGCACGATCACACTCGTACAGATTACCAGTGTGAAATAATAGCATATTGCTACTGTGTTTCGTATGGTAAGTGATAAGAACTAGACCCTTTTTACTGATAACGGGGCAATCAATATAGTTCTCAGGGTTCTATAAATTTAGACATCAATAGGCCATAGCTATGCAGTGGAGGCGTAAGAATATCCAATACCCCATAGGATTCCGTGGGTGTCGTAAGAAGCGACACGGGAAACTGAAACGGGAATGGGCAGCAGCGGCTTCCCAGAAACAAATAAAAATAATAAAAACTACGGTTACCAACCCGCCTGCCAAGCATGACATCTATGTCAAAATCCGCAATAAGGCAATCTGTGAGGGAGGTCTATGTTCAGCTTATTTTTTTTCTTTTTTTATAGAATTAGGGTGACAAACGAGCACACAGTCCACCTGATGGTAAGTGGTTGCTGTGGCCCATAGACATCTACATCTATCTTCGTTTGCGAATTAAAATGCAGATGCGTTGTCAGCCGTGAGGACCAATATAGAATGCCTCTTTTCCAGTAAAAAGGGTCTCCGGTTCTCTACACTCACCATACGAAACACAGCAGCATTAGGCTGCTATTTTACGCTGGTATTCTGTGAGAGCGTGGTCCTTCCCCGGTCGAGCCAACCCATTCGTGCTACAACTATATTATTAATATAGCTGCAGCATGGCTCTACCACTTATAAAAATACGTACCACGTAAAAAATCAGCTTTGGTTTTTTGATAAATGAATGAATAAAAAGCCATAGCATTCACTTACCATCACGTGGACTGTGTGCTCGTTTTTCATCTTTACTTCTATTAAAAAGTAATATATGAATTGTAAAGTTCCAGAGATAAAACGCTTTACATGATGAAATACGCTAGCCCATGTTTGGTGCCTTTTTATAGAAATATTTCATACTTTGTTTCTATGCTCATAGCCTTACTATATTATACAGTCTTCAGCTTTTCAATCACCAAATAATTTCAACTCCTACTTTTTCCACTAGGGTGTGATTTTTCTGCAAATTTAAATATTAACATATAGCCTATTTACTAAAAAATAATAATTTCGATCGTTTCACAATTCGAGAAGATATTACGTAACATATATTCAAAACAAAATTACAGTTGAATGGAGAATTTCCTTTTTGAAGTTGACTAAAAAGAACATTACGCATGCTTGGCTTTCTGACGAACAACTAGATGATTTGATTTCACATACACCAGACGTCCTGTCCTTCAAGCGTAATAAATTTAGGGCTTGATATTAAAAATACACAAGCAAGTTTTTTTTTTTAAATCGTGAAGGCAGTTTACTTACTTAAATTTCACAAGGACATACATGATTCGAACCCGCGGTCCACAGCGCCTCAACTCATTGCCAAGCCACTGCGCCACGGAGCCGTAAGACAGAAACAAAATAAAAAATATTTTGACGAAATACTAATCTAAAATATTTTAAAAACATAACAAGCATAAAAACGGCTGCTATGTCCCACCAAAAATACGTAGTCATTACCGCGCTTTTGATTTATAATCTGGGGTAAAAGCACTGATCAAAATAGAGTATTTAGCGCAAAAAAAACTTCAGAGCAATATATGGACTTAAACCAAATGCAGCGTGTCCACAAGTGTTAAAGAAGTTAGCTTATGGACTTAACCATTTCTTTATATTTATGAAATATGCATATTAAGCATAAGTCCAAAACGGCAAATAATCTAAATCCTCGCAATCGGCGAAACCCACATAAGTTCATTATTTGTTAATGTGACAAACCTGGAATAATAAAATATAATAAAAGCTTTATAAAACTTTTATATAAAGTTTTATAAGTTTATAAATCAAGCTACGGAATAACCTTAAAATGTTAAGTACTAGATTGTATAAATTAAAATTGCAGAAACACCTGAATAAAAAAAAATAGGCAAACATTTATCGTAAGTTCTATTCCATACATAATCACCACAAAGGGAAAATATATTATATATTTTTTATATCTTATGATATGTTTTTATACATAGGTCTTAAAGCACACGAGTAAAGAAATGTTCCTTACTCTGTGTCCGAATATAGAAACTTTGGACACAGAGTGTGTGAGCCGTCGCGGGACGCCTGGCAGATGTGAAACATAGAAATTATTTTGTACAGGTTATATGCATAAAAGGATAGTTTACAACAGGAAAAAAATATGGCACAATGAAAAATAAAATATTAAGATTTTTTTCAAGATTTTTTTCAAGATAAAGATGACTATTTATTTAATAATCATTCATTAAATACAAAAATTAAAAAGTCGCATCAAAGAATAACTATCAATAATAAATGTTTAAGTATTAATTCCAGCATGATTAGAAAATAAAATTTTTTGATGTTCATATTAAAAACAAGTAGGAGTAACATTCTTTTTTTCAGCTGATTTTGAAATACAATTTTGTCAGTCTTTATTAAATTTATTTTTCAAGCAATTATTTTAGCGCATTATTTTCAATAAGAATGAAATTAAAATTAATTAATAATTGATTTAAAAATATTATATGCAATGAAAATTGTGTAAAGTTTCTTGACTTTTATAAATATCTGTTTTTATTTTTTTGTTTCTGGGCAGTGGCCCCGCCAAGTCGAGTAAAAAAGCGGCACGGCCGTACCATCATTTTCTCGAAGCAGTTCAGGCCATTTTCGAACCCCTATAACTTCATTGTGGATAAAACTAGAAGCCTGAATTCAGTAACCAAGCCGGCATTGTATAAACTCGGTATATTTCAAATTTCATTCAATTTGAACCAGTATTTTAAGAATTATAACTAGTCAAAGTTTCTTAATTATGTCACTCACTCACTGACTGACCGATCATCAAAACTCTAAGGCATTTCTAGCAGACATAGGGCTTCAAATTTGGAATACAATTTTAGTGTTTAGTATACAAATCAAGGAAAAACTAAAATATTTTGCAATTTGGGTCTAGTTTTCTAGTTACACCAACTGCATAAATAACTTTGTAATTCCATATAAATATATGGGATTACAAAGTTACATTTGCAGTGAATGAATCATTTTACCTGTATATGTATAATGGAATAATAGGTGTAGATACGTGTAGAGTGGCCTTTAAGAAAATCCGTTGTTGGTATTCAAGAAATAGAAGGTACCGGAAAGTAAAAAAAGTAGGACTATCTACAAAAATAAATGAGATGCCATCATAAACATAACTTTAAAAAAAAAACAAGTCTCGCAACTCAGTTCTTCTACCGTAAAAAGTTGTGAGATCCATGTAATACCAAGTCTGTTAATTTATTCAGTCCCTACTTAAGGGTCCGTCTGTCTTAAGTTATTACGTAATTAGCTAACGTAACAACATCTTATAGTGTGTTATGTTTTTGATGGCATTAACTTTTTTTAATGAATGACACATGTTGAACACATACTACTACATACATACTATCATACGCCAACAGTCGGTCTGACCCGCCGCTATATATGTTTAATATATAGCTTGGCGACGCATGCCGTGGCGACGAGTCGCCATGCCAACAGTCGATCCGACCTGCCGCTATAGATGTTTCACATTAATAATTTCTACAGCATTTAGCTTGGCTTGGCTTATTAATCATAAGTCGTAATGTACAAAATCAAATTTTTGCATGCTTTGTATGATTGTAGCAAAATATTCTATTTCATTGTATAATCTTTGTAAAATTATTTACATGCCATTTTTAATGCAAATAAATAGATTATTGCTGTGGGATATTAATATAGTTTTGTCATCTGTTTGGGCTGCATAAATACCGTCTATTTATAGCTTGATGTATTAAATATACTCGAATTTTTAGATGACAGTATAAATAATGCATATTGGAGTTAATTTTGAGACCTTCGATCCATTCCCAGTTGACCGAATACGCGATCCTGACGCCGGCTTCCTTCCGCTTTACACACATCCTCCATTAAGTGGAGTAAATAGAGCAAAAACCTAACATAAGAGCAATTAAATATGACAAGAATAGTACAAAGAGGGCTGGCACAGTATCCTGGTGGATAATATCGTGGATAGTATTTAATTAATTTTGACTAAAAACTTTTTTTTTTATATAGGAGAGGGGGCAAACGAGCATGCGGCTCACCTGATGGTAAGTGACTACCGCCGCCCATGAACAACTGAAACACCAGGGGAACCAGAGGAATTGCAGATGCGTTGCCGGCCTTTTAAAAGGAGTAGGCTCTTTTCTTGAAGGTCCCTAAGTCGTATCGGTCCGGAAAAATCGCTGGTGGTAAACTATTCCACAAGGAAGTTGTGCGAGGAAGAAAACATCTTCTAAATCTCACAGTGGTGGACCGCCAATCATCCAGATGGTGTGGATGGTATCGGGATATCTTTCTTATATACTTTTCTTTTCTAGGTGTCAGTTTTTGTCACGTTCCTTTTTTTTCCTGGAAGTCTGTCTGGATTGTATTGATTGTAACTTGATTGTATTAACTGTGTTGATTGTAACCTAACCTAACCTTTTGTCGCCAAGCAGTATATTAAAAGTAAATACGCGAGTAGGTACAATAACAAGCTGTGAGGCAGAAAATAAATTTTCATCTTCTTCGTCAATCATCATAACAGCCTATCATATAACTACTGCTGAACATAGGCCTCCCTCGGTGAATGTCACAAATCACGGTCATGAGCCATCTCATCTATCAACTTCCTACATCTCTTACCAGGTCGTCCTCTATCTACAGGAGTCTTCCACTTCGCTTACTGGTACCAGGCTGCCAGTGAAGAACCTTTCTTACACTTAACGGTTTAGTGGCGATTAAAGAATATCGCATATCCTAGCGTGGGTCATAAAAGGCGACAAAGGGAAATAATCCCGTAGATAGGCAGTTATAGTTAGGAGACAGGCAATTATAAAACTGCGGTTGTCAGCGACATAAAGAGATATAACCGTTTTTAATTTTTATCCACAGTGTCTTGTTTGTTTGCGATTAGTGAGCGCAAAGTCAATACCCTCTCACTTGAACGCGTTACTTCTTTGTCAGTCGTAAGAACCTCACCTGTCCGTCAACAAGGTCCACTGTTTATACAGCAAATATTTTAAGAGCAATGGTAACTCCGGTGGCACTCGCTGCAAATTTTACAGTACGCGACCAACCCGGGTACGATCCCCGCGAGCACCAATGAAATTTTTAATTGTATTTATAGTGACGATTAACCAAGTGCCCGGCGGTGAAGGAATTTCCTGAGGTATTCCTTAGAATATTCCAATATTTCGAGAACATGTAAAGCCTGCCTCTTAAAATTGTTTCACATGTATACGTTCTTCTACGTTTGCGCTCATACTTTTGACACTACCGTGTTTTCTGCGTACTTAAATTCTGACAATATCCAGATATTGTCGCCTCGACTAATCTCGTGGAATACATAGACTGCACTGCTACACATGAGCCTCTAAATTATATTTTTTATTATATGGTAGAGCCATGCTGCAGCTATATCAGTAGTATAGTTGTAGCATGAATGGGTCGGCTGGACCGGGGAAGGACCACACTCTCACAGAATTCCAGCGTAAAATAGCAGCTTAACGCTTCTGTGTTTCGGATGATTAGTGTAGAGAAGCGGACACCCCTTTTACGGGAAACGAGGCATTCTTTATATTCTTATATGTAACTCCTTACGAGTGACAACGCATCTGCATTTTGATTCGTAGTTGAGGATGGATGTAGATGTCTATGGGCCACAGAAACTACGTACCATCAGGTGGACTGTGTACTCGTTTGTCACCCTTATCCTATAAAAAAATCATCATTACAGCCCTTCACAAGTCCACTGCTGAACATAGTCTAGAGAATGCCACAAAGCACGGTCCTGAGCCACCCGCATCAATCGACTTCCTGCATGTCGCAGCTATGGCAAATATCAAAAAGGCATAGTACAATTAAATTACAGTAGGAGGCGCGCGTATCATATCGACAAATTTATTTGAAAGTCGTATATAATCATTCACTTTCAATGAATGTATTATCATTCCTAACAAAACAATATAACCCTTCCAAATTTAAAACGACATTTCCAAAATTCTTTCTTCGGCGGCTTCGGTACCAGCTAGTAGATTATAAAAATAATCGACTATCAACATCCCTATTTTCCTTACCGCTAATCGATTCCATTTTTGTTTTATAGGAGAGTGGGCAAACGAGCATGCTGCTCACCTGATGGTAAGTGACTACCGCCGCCCATGAACAACTGCAACACCAGGGGAACCAAGGGCATTGCAGATGCGTTGCCGGCCTTTTGAAAAGGAGTAGGCTCTTTTCTTGAAGGTCCCTAAGTCGTATCGGTCCGGAAAAATTGCTGGTGGTAATCGATTCCACAAGGAAGTCAACATCTTCTAAATCGCACAGTGGTGGACCGCCAATCATCCAGATGGTGTGGATGGTATCGGGAGTTCTGCCACGATGTGTTTTCGTGAAATTTGGCGGCTGGGATTAATCCGAACAATTCCTCAGAGCACTCCCCGTGATAAATGCGAACGAAATTGCAAAGGGATGCAACCGAGCCGCTCTGCGCTGGAATCGGTCAAGTGGAAGGAGCTGGCACTGGGAAGACCCAGCTCAGAGATGGGAACAGTATTCCATGTGAGCCTGAACCTGCGCCTTGTAAAGTTGCAGGCGTTGAGCCGGCATGAAATACTGTCCCGCTCTGCTGAGCACACCAAGCTTTTTAGAGGACAATTTGCCCTTCTCTTCCAAGTGACCACGAAACTGCACATCACTCGATATGTCGACGAAGAGGATTCCGATACTAGCTGAGGCAACAAGGGGAGTGCCTTGAAACTGAAGAGATACGACAAAGGGGTTCTTTTTAGCGGTAAACGCGCAAAGTTGTGCCTTCTGAGGATTAAACTGGACTAGATTTAGTCGTCCCAAATCCGAGACTTTGTTCAGCAAAGACTCGACTTCAGACACAAGTTTGTTCGGTACTCGGCGACGTTTTCCCAAGAAATACTGGCACAGCCGGTGGATAGAGCATCACCAGTGCTGTCTAAATAATAAATGTTACCGGTTTGCAACATATCATTCATATGCAGAAGAAATAGCGTTGGTGATAGCACGCAGCCTTGTGGAACACCAGCGTTAATAGGCTTGTAGTCGGAGCATGCACTATCTACAACGACCTTGATGCTCCGATCTGCAAGAAAGCTGGTGATCCATTGCACAATTCTCAGGAAGCCCATAGGAAGGGAGCTTCGAAAGAAGCGCTTTGTGCCAAACCCGATCGAAGACCTTCGCAATGTCCAAACTAACGGCCAATGCCTCTTGGCTGTTAGTTTGGACATTCCTCCTCGCCCCCTTGGACTTTACTGCCTCCGCCCATCTATGAGTCAGGTAGACCAGAAGATCACCAGCTCATCGACCCCGACGAAAACCGTATTGGCGGTCACTAATCAGCTGGTGATCCTCAAGATACCGCATGAGCTGGCAGTTTATAATGGATTCCATTATTTTGGAGAACAAGGAGGTGATGGCGATAGGCCTGTAGTTGGACGGGTCTGATCGGTCGCCATTTTTAGGGATCGGGTGGACTAAAGCTGTCTTCCATGATTTCGGGACTACGCCTAGGGAGTAGGAGAACCGGAAAAGACCCGTAAGAACCGGTGCCAACTCCGGAGCACACGTCCTCAGCACAATTGGAGGGATTCCGTCAGGCCCACTCGACTTGTCGATGTCCATGGAGAGGAGTGCTTTGCGAAACGAGCGCTGTGAGAACCGCACATCCGGCATGGAGCACTCACACCACGGGATGGTCAGCGGTGTGTTCGCCCCGTTATCAAGAGTCGAGTTGGACGCAAAAAGGGAGCCTAAAAGGTCGGCTTTCTCTTTTGCGGCGTGGGCCAGTGAGTCGTCCTCCCTGTGCAGAGATGGTAAAGAGTAAAGAAAGATGGCTTACAGAAATTCCCTTGGACAGCCTTGGCGAGAGACTAGAATGCACGGGTTCCTGAAGGAAGGTGAACTAGTTTCTCGTCAATTCTGCCTATGTGCTCTGACGTTGCCTTGGCAATAACTCTTTTGAAGGACCTGGAGGCGAAGTTATACTTCTTTTTAAGCATGCTAGTATTTACATCCCGAGCCGCCAAAGCCTCAGCCCAGGCCTGATAACACTCCTGCTTACTGCGTAATACAGTCTTACAGGAGCGACCAAACCAAGGCCAAGATCTGCCTCCGATGTGTTACACAGATGATGGAATAAATAGTTCCTTTCCCTGTAGCACCACTTCAGTGACAGAGTCAGCAACAGCGCTGGGATCATCCGGCGAGAAGCAAACCCGCCCCCATGGGTAGGATGCAAAGAAAGACCGCATTCCATCCCAACCCGCCGACCTGTAATGCCAAACACGGCGGCAACCAGCAGAACGAAACGGCGACGGGAGCTTGAGTGGCACCACACTCCAGATTAGACAATGGTTCGAAGAGCCGAGAGGGGCATCGACGGAAACCTGATATCCGTCCGGATGAGAGGTCAGCAGAAGGTCCAACAGGGAAGGTGCATGATCCTCCACATCTGGAATCCGCGTAGGCAAAGAAACCAGTTGTGTCAGACCATACGCCAAGGCAAAGTCATTAACAGATCTCCCCGCATGATCGGTTAAACGTGAACAGAGCCATTCGGCGTGGTGGGCGTTAAAATCGCCAAGGATCACGATCTCTGCGAATGGGACCTGTTGTAGCAAGAAATCTGCAGCCATTTGGACGTGTAGATGAGTTCGTCTGTTTCGGCATTACCGCTATGGGACCTATAGAGGCACCCGTAGACGCGCGGATGGTCGTCGATGTCTACGCTTAGCCAAAAGATGGACAGGTCCGAACCTTCAAGATTGCCGAGGCGTCGAGAACCTGTGTCCTCTCAGACGTATACACAAACTCCAGCCCGAGACACAAAGGAGTATTCCAATTTGTACCCCGGGTAGGAGCGATGCAAAGTAGATGCAAAGAGCGATTTTAGCACCGATTTCAGGCCGGTAGTTTTTGTTCCCAATAGATTACCTGACTCGCAGAGCGTACATTATTTATTACACTTTCGCTGCATACACTGCGCCAAACTGCATCCTGCTGGCTGTTTGAAATTTATATAATAGTGTATTTTAAAGAAGGGTATAAAGAAGGATCTTTTAGTTACGACATATAAGAGAGCCGGTAGGAGCTGAGTCTCCTTATAAATTCAAATTTTCTTTGTTTTCGGAGATGTGTGTAATAACTATTATGTACAGGGTAGCTAACACAGTCTGGTTAAATATTTGCTTACCAGATAGAATAGATAGAATAGCACAATGAATTAAAAGTAAAAAGACGAACTACGACAAGAATTCTTTAATTTAATATAACATTTTTTTTATATTTCTTTTTACCTTTATATAAATAAACGTTACCCCCACACTAGGATTTTCTCCTGTATCGTAGAGGCAGTTTACAGACATAAATTTCACAAAGACAAACACCTAGACCCGGAACAATTGTTCTACGGAACAAATATTATTATCCTATACTCCAAAGCAATAGTGAATAAGCTTTTGTTAAGCTAAATCAGTGAGCATTACCATTTTCTGCCACATCACTACTTACCATTAAGTGAGATAATAGTAAAGCACATGTCTACAATAGCTAAATAAAAACTCCACCGCCAATGTATGTACGACCTGCGCGCAGAACGTTAGCAGATAGCCTAATGACGTCATACGTTGATTGAAACGTTGCAAGCAGACAAACGCTCGACTTGATCACCTAATTTGAAATGTAATTATCAGCAAATCTGTGCACGGCTAACTCAGATGAATTTCAATCAATGACATCCATTGAACTGTAGGGAATATGCAACTCACACATAATATATAACACAAAAATACATTCACACACACACACACACGCATTTAACAAACTACATTTTACACTACTAACATAACACCATACTTACCAGATGACCGACGCTCATAGGTTCGATCTCGGTGGTATCATCGATGTATTACCATATAAGGTAATCTCGTGCGACAGCGGCTGCAGGTGAGCGCTGCGAACGCACCGCCTCCTTGAACCTTGATCAGTCTATTACATACTACAACGGAGAGAGAATGTAGCTTTGGCTCGCGGACGCTTGTTATTTAAATATTTACGTGTGTTCTAAATTCTGTTACTCTCATGCTTCTCTCCGCCTTTCTTTTTATTTTTATGCTTGTTTTTTCTTGTAAGTGTTGCATTCTCCTTCTGACTATATAGTAATTGGTGTGACTTTATATTTCTGTACAATCAATGTGTTAGTGTAATAAGTGCAGGACTATTATTTATCTGTACACCTGTTACTGCACACACAACAACAGACTTCACACCCGCTACATTGGTGACACATATTGAACACAAAAATGAGCAACGTCGAGAACAAGTTCAAAGATGCTAGAACGTTTGCAGGTGATCGCGCCCAGGCTCGCTCAACAACTACAGAGACGCCGCAAAATGAACCTACATTAGAACTATGTATGGGCGGAGTTCGTGTACCACCATTTTGGCCAAAGGAGCCAGAGATATGGTTTGCCCAGGTGGAAGGTCAATTTAATATATTCGGCATTACAAGTGATGCAACAAAATTCAATTACGTAATTGGTCAGCTGGATAACCAGTACTCAGTGGAGGTAAAAGACATAATAATTAACCCACCAACGACTAATAAATATGATAAGCTGAAGATCGTGCTAATTAAGCGGCTGAGTGCGTCGAAAGAGAAAAAGCTTACACAGTTATTAATGCACGAAGACATGGGGGACAGAAAACCATCACAGTTTCTCCGTCACCTACAAGGCCTTACAGGCACACAGGCCAGTAAGGCCTTGTAGGTGACAGAGGTACCTACAAGTCATACAGGTCTCGGATGATTTTATGAAGACCATTTGGATCAGCCGTCTTCCATCTGGCATCCAAACATTTTAGCGGGCCAACCACATACATCAAATACAGAAAATATCGTTTGTGCTGGTATCACTCCAAATTCGGCGAAAAAGCAGATAAATGTGTGCGTCCATGCGACTATCGGTTGGAAAACTCAAGGGCAACCGGTGATGTTGACCGACGATTGCCCTTCTCAACTGGTCGTCTATTCGTAACCGACCGCATCTCGAAGACTCATATACGGTATACACCACATAGACTTAGAATATACTAGCGTATAGACCAACATAGTGTGCAAGGGAGAAGAAAATTCCTTATGGCAAAATGCAAGATGAAAAGGATACCAAATCTCATGACTCTGTAACCGATTTTGAATGACAGGTCGGCACAATTCGGCAAGAAATAAAGCTCGAGATATTTTGTAATTTTAAAAATATAATAGTGGTTATTTTAGGAGTAACTTTTTCCAAAATGGTTAATTGTTCCGTGAGTGACTGTGCTGTTAATAATAGAAATAATCCTGATAATTTCACATATCACAGGTAAATTCTCAAGACGTCGTCAATGTTATGACGCGTTTATTTTTGGTTAAAATTTATGTTACATACTGTTTAAAATATAGAATATATTCAATTATTTTGTTAATTTTGATATTTTGCAAAGAAAAAAGTCACGTTGTTGATAATTTGCATGAATTTGGTAAATACATTTTTATACAAAATATTTTACATGTACGCTAGGGATTGACTCAACTATATCAAAATTAATGTCGATATTTATCTTGAATGTTTATAATGAATCGATAGACTTGCCTACACAACAAGAAAATAAATCCTCGGTTTGCGTTCTAAAATGTAATTTTATTTTGCCGTTTTTCAAACAGATTCCCTCCGGATTCTATAATTAGAAAAGTGGTTAAGGTTCATTGGACGGGTTGGTTGGAATGCAAAGAAGAACTCAACAATTTGCAGTAAACATCTTCTTGAGAAGTATAAAAGAAAAAGTAGAATAAAACAATTTTATTAAAAGGAGTCATTTCTACATTATTTGTACCAGTAATTAAATTATTGTTATAATAAGACTTCAAAAATATAACTTTCAAAACTTTAGATAAATATAGAGACAGATTTTCATACATTATAAACTGTAGTACATTCAAGACAAAAAATCTTTTGAGATTATCCTCTTTAAGCCATTATGAACCCAACTAAGTATCTATTTATCAACCAAAATAAATGTATAACCTTGCTTAACTAACTGCACAGCCTCACGGTCACACTAGTACAATATTCATAGCATCATGCTATTATCCCCAAGGGGTTGAGCGGAGCTTCGGAACTTCGGATTATATTCCCAAATCATAACGATAAAACTTTTAGCGTAGTTAGGTATAGATATTTAGTAATGCTCCTCAAGCGCTACTAGACGACTGCGCATGAGACGTGATAGTATAAATTCCATAGTATTTGATACTCACAACGGTCAATGCCCGATTCATGCTTGATGGCCGACGACATTGTCGCGAGGGCTTAACTAGCGTGGTTTATCCCCTACAGCGTTATTCGTAGAGAAGAGAAATCGTGGTTAAGTAATAGCTGCGCAGATCAATAGATCTGCGAAATTAAGTTACTTGCCGCGGTCAGTCCATGAATGAGTGACAATTTTCTTAACATACCGAGATTGAGAGAATAGAGATTGCATGTGTATCCTGACTCCCTGTCCAATATACTGACCGCTAAAGTGTTAGCATCATTTTAGGAGTTCATAATTTACTGTTGTTTATTATTTATTTTGTTGTAATTAATTTTTTTCGCGTTTATTTGAATTAATGCTTACTTGCAACACTAAAGCTTTAGATTTGCGTTATTTTAATTCCAACGTAGTTGTTATCATCAGTATAATCTTGTTTTAGAAAAATGCTAACTGTAAGTATATTATTCTTTTTTAGATATCGTAAACATTGCGTAACCAAATCAATGACACCTAGTTACAAATAAACTGCTAGATATTTAATGAATTCTTAATCCGTCTGCCTACCTGGGTGAATACAGCGGATTTATCAACTAAAAAGGAAGATCGTTAGAGAGAAGCCTTTTAATTTGAATTAATAGAATTAATTTAAATCTGAAATCAATAAAAATACGGCCTTTCATTACTTTAGAAAAGCGTCTGACTTTAACTTTTCCAATTTAGTCAAAAAAAAAAGACAAATCGTCACTGGATTTTGTTTTAGATCGCACGTGACCAAAATAAGTAAGTTCCCACTTCTATCATTAGTTTATCGTTTTTCTGAAGCATTTTAAATTTAATACGATTATAGTTGATATTTATAGTGAATTGTGAAGCGCCATTTTAAGCCAACAACAAAAAGGAGAAGGCTTTCGACTAAATTTTTTTTGCATGTAAGTTACGCGATAACTTCGTCAATAATTATGAACCTATTTTGAATCATTCCTTTTTCATTAAATTGGTTATACTCCAAGGAAGGTCTTTTTCTTTGTGCAAAAATTACACTCTTTGAGTGGAAAGAAAGGGGCATTCCATAGATTATAAATAGTTGTTACCCCGTGATTGTGTATTCCTTAGACAACTTAAAAGAGTCAAAAAATAAACTTTCAATAAAAAATAAAAGCTGATTTTAAGCAACAAAATATCGAAGATAATAAAATAATTTCTTACTCCAAATTTTTCTTCCACGACATGTTCCAGGATCTTTCCCCGTTTTCGAGATTACATTGTTCGAAAAATACTTTATAATTTAATTAACCGTTACTACACGGTTAGTGTAGTGGCGATGTAAGAATATCCACTTCCCCATATCATTCCGTGGATGTTGTAAGAGGCAACAGAGGGAAACTGAACCAGGATAACTTCTGGAAAAAAAGAACTGCAATTGGCAACCATCATGAAATCAAAACATGCGGTGGCAACTATGGAAATCCTATGAGACAACCTATGGGGAGACCTATGTTCCGCAGTGGACTTTTGATAGGCTGTAATGGTAATTGTAAATGGTAATTGTTAAATAAAAAATACAAACCGACTGAAGGTTACAACTAGAATTTCGTATAAATAGTCACATGAGAATATTTGTTCCCTATTATTCTACCCTTAGAGATAGATTTTTCTTTAAATTTATATGGAACCACCCCTGAAGTAGAACCTATTTAATTAAAAAAAATATTTAAACCAGTTCAGCCGTATCCGAGAAATCGGTATACATACATAAATAAAACATACACGTCAAATATATTACCTTCTTATTTTTTGAACTCTGTTAAAAAACTACAAAACCAACATTTAGTGTGCAATCAAAACAAACACTGGAACGCGTCTAGATAGCTATACTAAAGAACAAATCGAGATTTGAAGATTATTTTTTTGCATACGGTGCGGTGCATGGGTGCTCGAGTAAAATAACCGATTAAACTTAAACGTCAATCATTTAAATATGACGAAGTGAATAATGATATATCAAAATTAGTGCATTGGTTTAACGTTAATAATCTATATTTAAACGACAATAAAACTAAATGTATTAAATTTACAACAACAAATGTTAAAAATCTGAATACCAATGTGTTTTAAATGGGGAAGAACTGAGCCCTGTTGAATCCTCTGTTTTTCTTGGCATCGCTCTCGACGCCAAGCTCAGTGGGGCCCCCATATATCTAAACTAACAAGCAGACTAAGCTCTGTAGCTTATGCTGTAAAAAAGATTGGAGATCTCACTAGTGTCGAGACAGCTAGATTAGTTTATTTCATTTATTTCCATAGCATAATGTCTTATGGGATTTTGCTATGGGGAAATGCGGCTGATTTAGAAATTATTTTTGTTTTGCAGAAGAGGGCCATAAGAGCTATTTACAACCTTAAACCGAGAGAGTCTCTTAGAGAAAAATTTAAAGAAATGAATATATTAACTTTGGTCTCTCAGTATATTTACGAAAATTTAATGTATGTTCACAAAAACAAAGATAGTTTTAGTAAAAAAAAGTGATATACACTCTGTAAGCACTAGGAACAAACACAAGTTAGTGATACCAGTCTCTCAACTCCACAGAGTCAGTAATTCATTTTTGTGGCAATGTATACGCTGTTACAACAAAGTCCCAGAAAATATACAAGGTCTCTCTATTACCTAGTTTAAATATTTAATTAAACAAAAACTGTATAAAAAGGGTTATTATATTATAAATGAATACATGGTTGATAATAACCCCTGGGAATGAGGTGGTCGCTTCCAAGCTGTTTCAAAATAAATTTTGTAAATAGTTTTTAACCATTTATATTGTAAAATTTATTTAAAAAAAGTCCCGCTGGGTTTCTTGCTGGTTTTTCCCAGGACAGAGGATTTTTTCCGGACCAGTGGTAAAGTAAAAAAATGACTTTCATTAAGAATTGCTTGTAATCAATATTGAATAAAAATTATTTATTCTATTCTATTCTATTCGATAATGTGTGAGAGAGAGGGCATGCTTTGGCCGCCATTTAAAAACGCTTCTTAAATGGGGCGACTTATACCAATTAATTAAGTATTAACCTTAAGCCTGAATAAATGTTTTTCTTTGCTAGAAATTTCCATTTATCAAAGCTGTATACGCCGTCAATTTGGTTCCATTATCGTGAGAAGAATGTTTACGAACGTATTAACAAGCGGCAATGTAGGCGTAACGAGCAGATGTGGCGAGCGAAGTGCGTAATGAAACGGTGCTTGCCAGCCTTTTTAACCGTACCAATTTCGGCGCCTATTAGTATATTTTAGTCTCGAATATTCTAAATTATATATATAATGTAAATAATATGTGATAACGTTTTTTAATAAATGTTTTTCATGTCATTACAGCCTATTAAAATTCATTGCTGAACATAGGCCTTTCCATAGAATGCATCATAAAGAAAATATTGGCTATAGTAGCCACGCTTGGCAGGCGGGTTGGGAACTGTAGTTTTTTTCTAGTTCTTATTAGAAAGACTCTGCCGCCCATCTCCTGGTTTGTTTCCCTCTGACGCCTCTAACGACACCCACGGGTCGATATGGGTAGTAGATATTCTTAAACCGCCACACTACACGGTTAATTACAACTTTGAATTAATTATTAGAAATATATTCTTGACCCTAAGCAGGTCGGCTACGGCACTTAGTTTACTTTTTTTTACTGGAAACGTATTGCATCTGCAATTTAATTTTTAATCGAGGATAGATGTCCACTTGTCATTAGGCGGAAAGTGTATTCGTTTGTCACCTTTATTTTATTAAAAAAAAACTGACAACAACGCCGATACTAGTATTATTTAAAAGATCCAATATTTTAAACACATCTCACAAAACAATATCAGATACACCAAACTAAAGCCCACTGCCGTAAGAGGCGAAAAAGGGAAACTGAAACAGGATATACGTAGCAGCATCTTCACAGCTCAAAATAATTAAAACTGCGGTCGCCACTCCGCCTGCCAAGAGTGGCGTCTATTGCAAACCCCCTATAAAGCAATCTACCGGGAGGTCTATATACGGCAGAGGACTTTTGATAGACTGTAATGAAAGAATGAAAAAACCTCGCCCTCTTCGAAACAGAATCTGCAATATTCGCCTTACAAATACCACTCACGTCTGACGCGAATCCGTGTCTATGACGTGAACTAATACTCTCGGTGCCTACACAGTCTCACAAAATATTATGTAGATTTTGTATTTGACCTACATGGAAAACAACACACGAGCAATGAGGTAGGAAGCCATTTTATAAACCGAATGGTGTGAGGTGTGAGTGTAATTTTACAGGTCATTTGATGAAAATTCGATAATACCTACGTGCTTCTATCTCGGCCAAGCCATGTTACGTTAATAATCGGTTTCTCCTGGAATATTTTCTAATCTTATCTTATCTACCTAATAATATCTCAATATCATCTTATTCCTGTAATACTGACTGCCTCGTTGGTCTATTGGGTATAAACGCGACTGCTGAATATGAAGTCTCGGGTTCGAATCCCGGGTCGGGCCAAAAAAAATCAGTTATGGGTTTTTCTGTCAAGAAATTCTCAATAGCAGCCCGGAGTAACGAAATTGACTATGTCACACCCCCGTGCCTCGGAAAAGACATAAAGGCATCGGTTCTGCACCTGATCTCTCTCTCTCTCTAAGAGGTGGTTTGCAGCCGTCATATACTGGCCCTCACGAGGTTGTTGAGAGAAAAGCCAAAACATACAAAATCGGTGTAAAGGGCAAAGTCGTGACAGTATCGTTGGACCGACTGAAACCAACCTACTGTCCCACTTCAATGACTCCAATTCAACTCCTTCTTCATCTCCTAAACCAACTCCTAATCCCACACCTACTCCACTTACAAATCGCAGCCTATATCTCGTACCCAAAGCTTTAACCTAGTATCCAAAGCCTTTACCTAGTACCAAAGTCGCGTACATTCACTTATAATATAAATTAGGCACAAAATACTATAGCGGATAAATCATAGGCCAAGTCATGAAATGGCGACGTATCAAGAAATGCCTAGGCAGATACAATCTGCTCAATTCTACGATTTTACTACGACATTATAACATTGTTTATACTAAATTATGAGTGAAGGTATAATTGTTGTTGCGTTTGAGGAAGATGACTACGCTTGCTGACATACATACAGTACAGTGAAAACTAGGGTACAGGCTAGAACATTTAATTTTCTGTTGCAATATTATTCTAACCTGACATGTATTTCTGTTTACCTCATGAAATATGGATTTATAGCAGTGTGAGGTTGAGAGTAAACGTGCGCAAAACACATCACTAAAAGGAAAGGAGAAATAGTATTTTTTTTTATCTAAAGTACTTATCACACATATGCATAGCTAGTTCATTTAGTTTAATAGTTTCACTGACACTGTTTTGATGTACTTCTAGTTCTATCTTCATTATCCGTATTTCACTAATAAGTTAGTTGATAGAGATGACTACATTATGTAGCCATTATGTAACTTATCTCTTATCAAAAGAACAAAACATATTTTTGTCTAAAATAAGTATCTAATTTAATATAAGTCTTTTATTCGTATTACATAGCCGATTACTATGTAACAAATGATTCTAAGTAAATCTATAAACAAACTTTTGTGGAATTAACTCTCGACCGGGGAATCGAACCCCGAACTTTCGTTCGATAATCGAATATTTTTATCATTATATTGAATGTACCTATTTTTAACAGAGATTGCCTTATCATTTGGAATTCCTTTTATACTTTAATAGCAAATAATTATAAATAAGAATTTACTTATTTTTATGAAATGAAAAATGATTCAAACGATTTTTTAAGCGCGTCGCCAACAGCCTTCTTGCTGTGAGCTTTAGGCTGTTAGATAAGTATGTGCATGTTGTTATTGCAGTGGTTACTGTAGTCCATGGACAATTTCAAAGAAGATTACAGATTCATTGTCACCTGTGAGGACTAAGATACAATGATTCACATCCCGTAGTAACACTGGCTCCTTATACCCTTCAGACCGAAACAAATTGCAGTTTGTTGCCAGAAATACTACAAACTGATACACGTACCAAGCAACCTACGTGGTTGAGCCACGCTGCAGCTATATTATGGTTGTAGCACGAATGGGTCAGCTCGACCGGAGCCCTACCACACTCTCACAGAATACTAGCGTAAAAGAGCAGCTTAATGCTGTTGTGTTTCGAATGGTGAGTGCAGAGAACCGAAGACCCTTTTTACTGGAATCGAGAAATTCCATCTTAGTCCTCCGGGGTGACAACGCATCTGCATTTTGATTCATAATCGAGAATAAATGTAGATGACTATGGGCGACGGAATACAATTAGCATCAGGTAGACTGTGTGCTCGTTTTTCACTCTTATTCTATAAAAATAAACAAATACTGTTAATGCTTTAGCAGCATATAGCTATACAATAGAATACAAGCACAGTGCGTCCCAAATAGCCGGGAGGCGGAATAAATCGCAATATTCTGGCGGCCGCTAAATTACACCAACTAGCGATAACAGTACGATAGCGACTGTCTAACGTTAAAAGCCGAATATTTACGCGGTTAAATAAAAAAAAAAAAGTAATATTACAGTTTACAAACACTTAAACAACATGTATTGATAGTGAGCTATGATGATCCTATCATGAATACTGGTCATAGTCATGAAATTATGGTATTGTCATAGGTCCTTCCCATTACCGTTACAGCCTATCCAAAAATTGCCCAGCGCTTGGCCAGCGGGTTGTCATTTGTTTTTATTTTTAAATTGTTGAGATGAATGACGTTTGAACTTGTTGGACTTTGCCTTATTATTTAAAGCGTAATAGAAGTCTTGATTTTAAAAGTAAGTCTTAATTTTAAAGAAAATTATCTATAACAAAACAGAAGTGATTTCATAAGTGTTCCTATGTTATCTTCCGAGTAGCTGTGGCAATTTTTATCACGGAACCTTATAATAATGAAAACATAAATAATTTCAAATACAAATAATTTCCATGACAGAATTTAAATTAGCAGAATTTTATTGACAGTGGATATAAAGAAAACACAAAGAAAAAAAAAAAAAAAGCCTTACTATTACTAACATCTCGAATCAGCACTTAAAATTGCAATTAACAATTTCATTGGTGCCGGCGGGATACAACCCTACTACGCGTACTACAAATTTTTGTTTAACTACCATGTACTCGGCGGTGAAAGAAAACATCTGAATTTCTTAGAAATTAAATATTTAGAAGAAATGTGAAGTAAGCCAACAGGTGCTGGAGTGGCTTAGCGGACTAATTCCTCCTTGACCCTTTCAGAAATAAGACGAGTCTAAGATTGTAATCACCAATCCACATATATTTGTCCCTAAGACTGACAGAACACGTTATGTAGTTCATTAGTTTAATATTAAACTTCATACTTTTACGGCGTAGAGTTATAATAAATCTGTATTATTACTGCAGCACTATCGAGTCGACTGAACCTGTAACAGATTTATCATCATTAACAACCTACCTTCACAAATCCACTGGTGAATATAAACCTTCCCCAAGAAATGCCACAAAACACGGTTCTGATGCATCTGCATCCATCGATTTCCTACGTCTTACAGGTCGTTACAGTATACTTACGAAAAAGCAGCATACCGATGCTACACTATCTATACAATAGCCTGGCTTAAGTAGTGAGACATATATAGGCTGTATCTTTACTTTACTTTTACATATCAAATATCCTTCATTCGATATTTCTATCATCCAAGTAATCTCCCAGAGAACCTATACATTGAGTCTGCAATATCCGCCTAACAAAATATTACTCTCATCATCCCGTTTCTACGCCTACGACGTAAACTGATGCCTACCGACATTCAATCTCACGAAGTGCGAATTTTGTATATTGGTTATTTTTATATATATGTATGTTACTTTTTAAAACAATTGCAAACTAAAAAGTTGAAAATCAGATATTTATAATATTTTTATGTTTATATTTTTCTTACAATCTACTATTATTATTACGATGTATTAAGTGTTATAAGTATATGATATATGTCGTGCCGTGTGCTACCTGTGTAAGAAAATACATCACCTCAGAGTGCTCTGAGTAACTGTTCGGATTAATTTCAGTCGCCAAATTTCACCAACGTACATCACGACAAAACTCACGATTTCCACCACTGCGCGTTTTACTGTAAGTTTTCTTTCTCGTAGGACTTGTTTGTGGAGTCATTTACCACCGGCGTTTTTTCCAGACTGATAAGATTTAGGAACTTTCAAGAAACGAGGTTACTTTCTTTTAAAAGGCTGGCAACGCACTTGCAATTCTCCTGGTGTTTATGGGCGCCGGTTGACACTTACCATCAGGTGAGCTGCATGCTCGTTCTATAAAAAAACCGTTTCATTCCGCGGGTGTTGAAAGAGACTATGAAAAATGTTAAAAAATTTTATATCTTCCGGTGACTTTCGGTATAATCATCTCATTGAAATACCCAACCTGCGACGGGCAGCAGTGTCAAAGATTACAAGAATACTTATTAATAGTCGTTTATGTTTCTACCACTGGTTCGGAAAATCTTCTATCCTGGGAATAACCAGCAAGAAACCCAGCGGGACTACTTTTGTAACAATAATTTACAATATAATATGTATTACAATTAAATACGAAAACATTTAGAAAGATCATGGTGGTGATCACCTCATTCCCAGGGGTTATGTTCAATCATGTACTCTTTAGTAGTGCAATAACCCTTAGTAGTATATTTTTGCTTAATTTTATTAAATTTAAATTGATAACCTTTTATTATAACAATCCATGTACGTTCTTCTTTTAACCACCTTTCATATTAAACATTTTAATAAAACAACACTAAAATCAAACATATATTTCTAAAAAAAAGCATTTACTATCTATAAATATACAATAATATCCTTAAAATTACAATGCGATTCAACTACGAATTGGACCGTCAATGACCTCGGTCTGTCACTTGAAAAGTACGGTTTGCAAAGAAAATTAACACATTCACTGTCCGATTTTCAGACACAGTAGTAAGATAATATGACCTATATGTAGTGCAGGGACAGCGAAAGGGTTTATTATAGTATTAATAACTTTTTTTACTTTATTTAACTGAAACTTAGTATTAGCAAATCTATTGAAGTCATAATAAATTTCAAAAATAATTTAAAACTGTTTTGAATTGACAGCTCAGACGTCACAATATGGGGCAAAGACATTCCTGTTCTTATTTGGATAGCATTATACGTTGCACAGTTAGAACGACAACCAAAAAATAAATTTCATTCTGCGAAATGAGTTCCCATTGCGGAGTGCAATTATTCATTGCAACGGAGCTACAAATACCTCACTTACCCAAGAGATCTCTGTAAACACTTCTTTATTACTCTATTGCCGAAGTATTATCTAGACGTAGGAGGCGAATGAACCATTGAAAAGAAGTGTATATTTTTAATGTTTCTATTACGACGGTAACTCCTAAACTGGTCTTTGCATTTTGACAAATGACAATTTATTACGCGGTTCAATACGGGAGCACTTCCACATACCTGAGTTGCTCAATACTGAGGCCATTATGACAAGGCCATGTTCATAATCACCGAATTAACATCATTTGCTGAGATATTAATGTTATGCTCTGCCATGATGGTCTCACCATCACTCACCTTAACATAACCTTATTTAAAAGCTTCTTAAAATTATTGAAAACGTCTGCATGGTCACTTACCCCGTCGAAACTCACAGGCATACTCGCATTAGGATTCAATTTATTAGAGTTCTTCCAAAACAATTTAAACGCTAAAATAATGCCTGTCTTGGCACAATTTCAACATTATTCTGAATATCCTCCCACTGCTTATACATACATTTATGTATATATTTATATCCATATACTATTTACCGCTTAAATGCTTACTTACTACGTAGAATCCAATACTAAAATCTCATCGGTTCACTATGAGCGTCGGCGACGTATTTATTCCACCCCTTGATATTACCTTCCTTTCTGAAACATTTGCGTCCATAAGATAGTTCTGATGATTGATGCTGATGCTGTAATCTGGGGGTGTCGTAAGAGGTGACAAAGGGAAATAATTCAGGGGATCGGCAGCCTCCCGGCTTCCCCACCAGGTGTTCCATGCGTTCACGTCTCCAACGAGTATCACGTTTACAGTCCCTAAAGCCTCCACTGCCTTTTCGATCGTGTCCAGGTATGGGTCGATTGGCTTATCGCACTTCAGATAGACAGACACCACTCCCATCTCCCAGGTCCACGGTGGTTGGCAATCCGCCCGCTCAGCGTGGCAACTATAGCAAATATCCCCCTATAAGACATTCTATGGGCGAGGCCTTTATTCATTTGCAAACTTTTGATAGGCTGTAATGGTGATGGGCGCTGTTGTTAAGATACTTATTAATATGTTATTGTACATTTTGTCTAGTAATAAAGTGTGATTTCGGTCGTCACAGATCTTATCGAAACAGGATGCATATTTAGAAGGGAAAATTACATCCTTTGGTTTATCGTGACTTATATTGTGTTACAAATTAATTTGTTCTGATTTTCAATCTCTCCAAATGATTCAATTACATACACCATATAATATATAGAAATAATATATAGATTTCAATTATCCTAAATCAAATTCAATAACAAGCGAATTATTTAAGGTATAATACATACATTTGAGACAATGTCCTATGATGATACAGTGACTAAGCAATGGTCGAATTTTTACAACCGTGTCATTCGTAAACATGTATACATTTGACCCAATACCCAGTCACCCTGCGTTTACACACTACCAATTTTGTTCGTTATGAAAATCTATAGTATCATTAAAAATGGTTGATTTGGGTACAAATTAAAGTCGCCTAAAACATAGACGAGCTTTACATCAAATTCCTGCCCATATTTGAAAAAAATTCAAAATCAGTCAAAATTTACCACCTTAAAGGAATATCATCATCATGCCTTTCACAAGTCATATAAAATATACTGTTGCGCGCCGCTATTAATGTCTTGTACATGGCAACACTAGTCACCACTAGCGCCCTCTAGTATCGAGTAGCAGAACTAGGAGAGTCAAGATCCTTCTAGAAATTTCGGGACCAATATGTACTGAGCATTCTAGATGTTTCACAGTAGAAGCTTCTGGAAACTATCTGAGGCCCTATATAAGGCCGGTATAGACCACGACCGAGTCAGTATTGAATTGGCGATACAAGCGAAGACTTCGAAGCGATACAACTGCGAACTAAAGTGATCTGTAGTAAAATTGTGTTTTTTTATTAGTGTGGTTTAAAGTTGTAATTAGTGTTGTGTAATTAAAGTGTCAATTTTGGTAATTCACTCGGCAGTTTTTAATTGTCTCGAACCCCAAGCTCGTAACAATACTATAAGTACTATAGGTTTCACGTATATGTGTATCACGTATAACTAATTCATTTCTATATGGTAGAGCCACGCTTCAGCTGTATTATGAATTATAATAAGAATGGTTAAGGACCACACACACAATTCATGCATTCATGTGCAACATTACGTCCTATCAAAACTCCACTGCCGAATAAAGGTCACATCCATACATTTCAACATAAGAATATTTGCTGTAGTTACCACACCTGGTGCCTCATAATCGCAGAGAGTATAATAGCAGCCTAATATAAATACCGCTGTGCATAGTATAGTCAGGCACGTCTACCGGACCACATTTTTACTAGTAACTGCATTATGGCTTTAGATTGAATTAATCAACCCGACCAAGGAAACGCTTTTACAGAAAACTAGGGCAAAATAGCACTAATAATAATATTCTGATTTGATTCTTTATCAGCAATATATTATATGAAATTATATATTGAATGAGAAAGAAGTCTAACAATCATACTTACAGGATAATGCCAACATAAAATGTATTTATTTTTTGTGTGAGTAGTAAGCTGTAAAAGCTAAAAGACAAGTTCTCGAGTAGCAGCCTCATGCCGGTAAGCAAAGTGTAGGGCGGCCCCCACTAGATGGAGTAACGACCTGAGATATGCTGGAAGTTGATGGATACAGGTATTTCTTGAAATTACTTGGGTAAGGCCTATAATCAACAGTGTAATTATGAGAGGCTGTCATGATGATAATGATTAAAAACAAAATAAAGACTTTTTCTTTAGGCATATTTTTATTTATGTTTCCAAATATTCAGAAATAAAATGTACATTTATTTTAATAAACTAAGCAAACCTAAAGCTGAAATTCAAACCGAAACCTCAATAATGATAGAAATTTTAAGACTAAACGAGTACTCAGAGCCAACAATAAATTTTATTCTTCTCAGAATACTAAATCCCTTGCGGTAAGAGCAATTATTTACCGCAGAGAAGTTGCAAGTATTGCACTCATTACGAGAATTGTCTGGTAACATTTCGTTGTTCTGTTTCAATTAAGATTTACCTTCTTTTTTCCATTTTATAAAAACGTTAGCCCCACACTTAGATTTCTTCTGTATCGTGGTGGCAGTTTACATATGTACATAAATTTCACGAGGACAAATATCCAGACCGGGAACAATTATTTGTAGACCATACAAATACTTGTTAAGTGCGGGATTTCAATTCGCGACTCTCAGCGCTGCAACTCTGCTAAGCCACTGCGCCAAGAAGCCGTCTCCGATAGGAATTTATACGCTGACAAATTAAGTGTTATTAATATCGCATAGCTGGTATGATTATTTTTATAAAACTGAAATGACAAACAAACTTACAGTCAACCTAATGGTAAGTGGCTGCTGCAGTCCATGGACACCTGCAACCAATTTCAAACAATGCATGTATTGTCACATCTTAGGACTAAGATGGAATGCCTTACAGCCTGTAATTATACTGGCTCTCTATACCCTTCAGATCGGAATACAGCAATGCAAGAACTGCGTTTGACATCAGAAATAGGTAAGAGGATGGTACCTAACAAGGCGGGCTCCTAGGCAGAAAAAGCCCTACCACCTAAGGACCTAGATGTCGTAGGTACCGGAACACTGTTCCGTTTAATTGAATACAATAATGTGACGATAATTTAAATGAATACCAGCGTAAAATAGCAGCCTATTGCTGCTGTGTTTCGTATGGTGAGTGTAGAGAACCGGAGATCCTTTCTACTGAAAACGAAGCATCCCATCGTAGTCTTCAGGGGTGACAATGCACCTGCAATTCCCCTGGTGTTGCAGTTGTTCATGGGCAGCGGTAGTTACTTACTATCAGGTGAGCCGTATGCTCGTTTGCCCCCTTTCCTATAAAAAAGAAATATAAAAATCAATTGCTGTCCGTTAGTCTCGCAAAAACTCGAAAACGGCTGGACTGATTTTAATGAAATTTTTTGTGTATGTTTGAGTAAATTGGACCCGGTAGGTGACGCTGTTGTCGAAAATGAATGTAGATCGAAGATAAATGTAGATGTTTATGGGCCATAGCATCCATTCACCATCAGGTGGACGGTGTGCTCGATTGTCATCCCATTCTAAAAAAAAAAATGTGCTATAAAAGCGTCATTACAATGACAGCCTGTGAAGTATTTTATATCAGAAGTCAGAAGAGACGTCACAGGAGACTTTTTATGACAAGGTAGAGCCATGCTGCAGCTATCTTATGGTTGTAGCGCGAATGGGTCGGCTCGACCGGGGAAGGATCACGCTCTCACAGAATACTGGCGTGAAACAGCAGCTTAATGCTGCTGTGTTTTGTAAAGTGGGTTTAAAGAACCGGATACTCTTTTTACTAGAAACGAGGCATTCCATCGTAGTCCTCAGGGGTGACCACGCATATGCATTTTAATTCTTAATCTCTATACAATATGTAGCAAAAACCCTGTGGTTCCCGTTAAGTGCGTTATCAGAATCAGTATTCAAACGTATAGAAATAACTTTACTTCAGAAAACTCGACATGAAAATAATCAAATTAAATTTTAATTAAATAATATTTGTAAATTGTATGTGGAGTGATTACCTCTGCCTGGAATTATCAAGCAACTAAAGCGAAACAGCAAGCAGCGGCGGCCGGCGACGGCGTACATCAAAGACGGGGCGCGCGCGCGTGCTTCAAAGCTACACTAACTGCACTAAGGTCGTGACATCGGCACATCACTCAGCTGTTATCACTTTAGTGGTCGATTAACTTTTATTATTTCGACCGACTGTGGTAATTATACACAAACACTAATTCATCACTATGTCAACTTGACGACCACGAAGATGTTGTTCAATATGTCCGCCTTGTACCTCTATGCATTTGCGACACCGGCTTATAGCGTCTGAATGCACGCGCTGCATAACAGTTATTTCGGACTTTATTTTTTCAAAGGATGCGACTATTCGCAAACGCATTTCCGCCTCGGTATCGTATTTTTTGAATACAGACTGCTTAATCGTAACCCAGAGATAAAATCTAAAGGTTTAAGATCAGGTAATCGCGCCGGCCAGTTGACCAGTCCACCACCGAATCGGTATCCAAAATTTCTTACACAACGGGAGAAATGCGGTGGTGCGCCATCGTGTTGAAACCACATGCGACGAAATAGGGCTACATTTATTTCGTCAAGTTAATTGCTTAGTTCTTCTCGCAAAAAGCGTCCGTAGTTTTCATCGCTCATTGTGTGGTCAAGAAAATACGGACCAATAATTTTGTCACATATGATTTCGGGCAAAACATTGATTTGCCATCGATGTTGAAAGTGGCTTGGTTTAGAAGAATGCGGATTAGTCGTTGACCATACGTGTTCATAATGAGCGTTAATTAGACCTGTTCTAACAAAAGAGCATTCATCCGTGAAAAGTACGCGGTTTAAAAACTCAGGATCTCCTTCAACCTTATCAAGCAACCATCTACAGCTCGATAATCCATTCTCGGCTCGTAGTCGTTGGGAAGAAGACACTGAACTCGACGATAATGATACGGGTGCTGGCCATCATCTTTGAGGGCTCTCCAACACGCAAATGGTTCACACCTAGTTCACGTGCCACCGAACGCGTGCTCCGTGTCGGATCTTTCCCAAACATTTCGAGAATGTGCTCTTCGATGTCGTCGTCGTACATTCTCGGTCTTCCTGAATCTGTACGTTGTTGATCACGGCTATGCACACTGCCAGTATTGTACATACGACTTTGAAGTCTTTGAAACCTCATCGCCAACGGCAATTGTATATTTCGTGGAGTAGCAAAGCGCTCCTCGTAAAGCTTTGCTTCTGCATAATTGCAGTCACATTTCCGAGACACATCAACATATTAAAATATTTCTCGTTGGAGTAAGACATCGCACACAAGTCCTCGCGGCGGATACTTAATTTCGTATTATAAAAACAGATCAGTCCGGAAGTAATTTACGCGGGCGACAACAGCTATCAATATCAAAAGCGACTGTACTTAACAAAATAATTTTTATCTTTTCTGAATCGGGGAAATTTGTTATGATTTTGATGTAATATTTTGTAATTTAATTTTAGTAATAGTTATTATTTCTTTATTTACTTCAGGCAGAGCCCGTAAGTGTTATTAAAAATTAAATTATAGCTAAGGATTAGTAAAAATACATTAAAACACTACAATAACAAGATTTTTTTAAATTGTGAAATAAATCCACACAATAACATATACTTAAACTGTTATGCTGCTGTGTTTTCAAAATCTATTATTTAGCATTTTTATTAATGATAAACATCCTTATTTTTATTTCTATTCTTGACTACTGAATTGTGACAACATTTTATGTTCATAAAACTTCCCATGTTTTTAAATATTACTACTAAATATTAAAAAACACAGTATAAATAATAGATATTAGGTAGATCAATATAAGTCAGTTGGCATATAGTGGAGCTACATTTGATCACTCGAGGGGTATTTTGGGTTTTTCCTATACCCAAGTCCTTCGTCGGATAACGTTTTTTAGTTTGATGAGGGCACGAAACGCAGCGTATTTTATAGTAATTTTGTTTTGTTTATTACATTTTTGTAATATGAATTTATTTAAAAAATAATTTCTGTTACACATTCTTTATCGAATAAAATTTCATACGAAAAATACATACTAAATTTCTCCTACAAATAGTTGCAAATATGGAATTAATTAGGATATTTTATGCTTGAAATAACCTTTTTTAAATATTTTTCAGATCTATTTAGTAATAAAGTGGAAATTTATGACATGAGTAATTCAAATAACAATGTGTATTGGCGTTGAAAGAATATCCACTAGCCCAAGTCGTCCCGTCGGTGTGGCACCATCTTTACAGCATCTTCTTTAAAACAACTAGATCCAAAGTTAAAAACTGCGGTACCAACCCGCCTGCCAAAATGGAAAGTATAACAATTTGAGATTATCTGTGGGGAGAACTATGTTCACTAGTTGACTTAGATAGATTGTAATGAACGTAATTTCAGAAACTGTTAGATCACGTCAATACATCGTCATCTACTAGCGGGCTATTCTCGTTAAGCGACTTCGTAAAATGATACTTGTAAGATATTATAAAATATAAAATAAATATTAACATGTTAAAATAATATTATTAGGAATTCAAGAAGGGAAATGGAATATTCATAAACTACCAGCATATTATTAAAAAAAATATTTCATTATAATTTATATTATTTTTAAATTTAAATTTTCGGAGAATAACTGTGTCTAAATAGGTATAACGATTTACACAAAACATTGGGGATGCTCGCGTCGAGCACAGCGGCCGTAGATAATAATATGTCGGCACGTGTCGGTAAGTTCAGAAGCAAATATCCTTATCATACCTACCATCCCTGCTAAATACACATCCCAAATACACAAACTCATCTACTTGCTCGACCAATTTTCTATTCTTATTTCACATATTGTTTTACTTTCTTCTCTTTCAAAGACCATAACTTTGTCTTACTTGCGTTCACTTTAATTCCCTTTCTTTTAATGAAATGTTCATTAATGTAACCATCATTTGCAACTCGGCCGCCGACGATGCGAGTATGACTTCATCATCGGCGTACAAAAGGCATTTGACGGTTAACTCAGCCATTCTTAACCCGCATTCTTCAACTTTCAGATTTTCCAAACAACTGTCCATAAATAGGTTGAACAGCCACGGGAAGCCACACAGCCTGTCTGACCCCTTTATGGATGCCAAACCAGTCCGAGTAGGCCCCGCTGACACAAGCACTGGAGTCCCTATACAGAGACTTCAATGCCTGTATCAACCCAGCACTCAACCCAAATGAGTTCATTGTTTGCCATAATACATCCCTGTCCACTCTATCATAAGCCTTTTCCAAGTCCACGAACGCAAAAAACCTTTTGGTTTTGGCCAAAAACTTTTCCATGATCATGCGCATGGAAAGACCTGAGCTGTACATCCCATTCCTTTCTAAATCCGCTTGCACATCCCAAATTTTTCCATCAGTATCTTTCATAACTCTTTCAATTAGTACCTTAGCATACAGTTTTCCCACAATGCTAAGAAGACTGATACCACAGTAGTTTTACAGTCCTGCTGCGATCTTTTCCTTTATATAGTGGGACTATCACGGCTTTGTACCAGTCTCCCGGTACCCGCTTAAGTTCCCAACACAATTAAACAAGGTGTACAGCAGGTCTGCCACCACTTTCTCTCCAGCCCTTAGCATTTTGAGTGATACTCATCATATCCGGCTGCCTTACCTGCTTTCATACTTTTCATTGCTTTCATTATTTCATCTATACTTATCTCTCTATCTCTTTCCTCTTCTTTCGGAATTTCTTATTTATTTAATTCAAACGTCTCATCACTCATAAACACGCTTTCAAAGTATTCCTTCCATCTCCTTAAACTCGACACTTCGTCATTCAGAATACAGCCATTCTGGTCTCGTATAGCATCCATTCTAGGCTGTTTTGAATGTCCCCTGGCAGTTCTTACGAGTTTCCAGAACCAGTTTCCAGACCATTAATTCGGCATAAGACCAGTAATGATCCGTCCTCACGTTGGACCCCTGTAAACCCTTGTATCTACCACTGCGCTCCTCATTCTTTCATCCACAATTATGAAATCTATCATGCTTCTATCACCACCTCTTTCCCATGTATACATGTCAATCTTCTTATGACGAAAGAAAGTGTTCGTCACAAAAGATTCTTTTCACACATACGGTGAGGAGGCTTTCACCATTCTCATTTATACTTTCATCACTAAACGTTCCCAATATCCTTTCATAACCAAGCCTCTTCACGCCAACCTTCCATTAACATCTCCTAATATAACAATATTTTCATTACCCTTGCATTTCATTAGCACCATCCTTACCATCTCCCAAAACTGTTAGACATGTCAGGGGCGTAGACCCCTAGAACAAACAACTTTTAAGCCCACTTTCATTCGTCATTGATTATTGATGACAAGTTAAATTGGTTGGCACATTACTGCGGTCAGTAATAGAATAAGTAAACTCATATATGTGTTTAAAAATTTAAGAGATGTTTTAGATAATGATGCTATAATGAAAGTATATAAAGCCCTTGCAGAATGTGTTAATAACACATTATATATACACTTACTGCATTATTTCATGGGGTGGGCAGCTAAAACACACCTCATTGAACCCGAACGTGGGCAGCGTGCATTATTGAAAGTCATTAAAGGCCTACCTTTTGACACCCGACTGAGGACTTATACAAAAATGTATCGTACTTACCATACGAAAATTATACATTTTCCAGTCTATTCGTAAATTTCTACAAAACTACTGCTTCCCAACAACAAATAAATGATAAGAGGACCGTCCGTTATCCCTTGCCTGCCTACAAGAGCAAATTCAAGAATACACTCTAACAACTCTGCTACATTACTGTATAATAAATGAAATACCATTTTAAAACAACACATCTAAGTAATGGTAATATTAAGCCAATTTATTAAAGTGCTTAAGTAATTTTAACTATAACGCAACTGAAAATCTTATTGTTTCCTCTAAATAATACTTACATAATAATACGACGCTTGTATACGCACAAATACAGACACACACAGACACGCGCGCGCGCACACACACACACACACGCACACATACGCACGCGCGCACACATACACACACACACACACACACACACACACACACACACACGCACACACACACCACAAACACACGCACACACACGCAAACATAAACACAATCACTTACACACATTTTATTTTATAATTATTTTTCCTTTTTACTTTGTTAGTTTTATGTTATTGTTTTTGTTTATTCTTCTTAAATTTTATATTGTAAATTGTAATTTTAATATATAGTTGTAATGTGGCTAGTTTGCCACATTACAACTATATGTCTCTGAAAACGAAGACGCTGTAGCCTGTAACACAGTTTTCAACTATCACGGGCTACAGAGGTTCAACATGATTTGTGTATGTATAAGTTATGTGAGAAACAATAACTATTGTTATTATTATAATTGCCATGCCTATGTGTACACCTATACGTCCTGAAACGACCAACGGGGTTTTTGTTACATACTGTATATAAAAATCAATTGCTATCCCTTAGTCTCGCAAAAACTCGAAAACGGCTGTAACAATTTTAATAATTTTTTGTGTATGTTTGTTAAGTTTATTATTAAGTCCCTGGATGGTTTAGATTCACAATTGGACCTGGTAGGTGACGCTGTTGTAGAAAATCAGCCGTGCGAAGCCAGGGCGGATCGCATGTCGAAGATAAATGTAGATGTTTTTTTTTGTGACATTAGCCTAAGATGCGGTATTTATTGTTGACACGTGTATTTAATAATATTAATAATAATTTGAATGGATGACATTTATATTTTTTTGACATATTCTTTTTTTTTCTCAAAGGCATCATTACGAAATGTGTTATGTGTTATGGGTATCATTGCACGATGCTTTTCACCTATGATACCTGGCATTATTGTGAATATTTAATAACACCTACACTGAGGATTTATAATATGTTATCTATTTTAAAATTTGTCTTTTTTACTTTTATGGGCTATAACGAAAGAAATGTATTTGTACACCACAGTGTATTCACAAATAAATAAATGAATTTGAATTTGAATGTTTATGGGCCACATAATCCTTTTGTGTGAAGATGGTCGCAGGTGTACGGTGGCTCGTTACCTGTTTTTTAAAAATAGCCAAGGGCGTTCCAAATTGCCAATTTGTCTGTACCATCCTTTATTTTAAGTTGCAGGTGTATATTGTTTGCATTATGCAAGGTATTATTATATGGGTTGCAGCCATTTACAACAAGAGAACTACTAGCTTATCGCTCAAATATTTTTAAAAAAGTATAGCAATAAAGGTTCTATTATATTGATAATTAACTATTAAAAATAACTTACAAAATAAGAAAGGGAAGATTACTTGAACGATCCGCATGTAATACAAAACATTTTAAAATTTCATTTTAAAACCAATAAAGAAGGAGGTTGTCAATTGACTGTATGCTTTTTAGACTACCTCGTTTATTTAGTGCTTGTAACCGCGATTGTTGATCATAAGGTCCCGGGTTCGAGTCCTGATTCAGCCAAGATCAGGGCCAAAAATTCTCTGCCGGAGTCAGGAAATTGGCGGTGTTTCAAATAAAGATTGAATTGGTCCTGCGTCTGTGCTCTTTCCTGTTGTGTCGGATTACCTCCCATCGGACTATAAAAGTGAAGGAATAGAGTGTACATATGTCCTGATTACACTGTCCTGTTTCAAATGGCCAGTCTCCGTTGAGACTGGTAAAGTTCAGTCTGGAGCACATTATTGCAATGATCTTGTAAAGCTGTAATCTTACGACACTCATAAAAGGAAACACAATAATTGTTTTATGCGAAAGTAGCCAGAAGCAAACAAGCAAGCATTGCTTGCTTCAAAGATGACGTGACGTTACATAATCTTTGTTTACTTTGAAGTGGTCTAATAAATAAAAATACCTCAAGGGTCAAGCGACGAGCAGTAGCAAATTGTTACTCTGGTTCTGCGATTGTTTGTCGTTTTACGCCTGCTAAGCGTAAAGAAAATTTCCATACAACAGGAGAGGCTTATGTTCAATATATAAAAAATACCCTCCAGAGCAACAACGAGCATGTCCAGACCGGCGACGGGCAGCACCGGAAAAAGTATTTATGTCTGCTACTGCGATCGTCAATCCACATACCAAGCGTGCCAATTAAGACAAATGTTTCCTACAACAAAAGAGGCCTATTTTCAACTGTGGACGAAGACGGGTATTTTCCACCGACTTCAAAAAGGAGGAGTTCACAATTCGACTGTATTTTCTTATGTGTGTTGCCTAAAATTTTTTCTAGGAGAACTGATTTTGATTATTTTTATTTCATTTGAAAGCTAGTTCTTTGCATGTGGTCCCATATAAATTTGATCAAGGTATGACCGGTAGTTTTTAAATTATCCTTATTATGCGTATTTTATTGACTTCGACTACATTGATGATGTTTTTATTTTTACTTATATTGAAGTCGGTTATACAAAATGTTTAATTTTACCACTTGTATAAGAAGTAATGATGATATTTTAAAATTTTCATGTAATCGAATAAAACTAATTTTATGGATTTAATCTCGTTTGATTTTAAGCTATTTTTACTTTTGACGTTTAGAATGCTTTCACTATTACTACCCACCAAGGGTCCGTGGATTGCATGGATCTTTGGCGTCCTCCAAAGTAATAGTAAGTCCATTATTAACAAGTGGTTAAATTAAAACCTTGTACAACTGACTTCAATATATAAATAAAATGAGATCATCATCAATGTGGTCGAAGTCAATTAAATACGCATTATTAAGGATAACTCAAAACTACTAGTCAGATCTTGATCAAATTTATATGGGACCACGTAAGAGGCACCAGCTTATAAATAAAAGAATCATCAAAATCGGTTCACATAAAAATACTGTCGAATTGAGAACCTTTGGAATCGGTTAAAAATAAATCGTAACCTATTCTTAAAACTCTAGAAATTAATATTATGTAATTATTAGTATGTATTTATACTGTTATGATGAGTCGCTCGCGTCTGTGGGTTTCGACCACCAATCCTAGGCCCACCCTACACGTGTCCCGGTGGTGCAATAAGCGACAAAGCCGAAAGTACAGATTTGGCTCCTCGCCGTGTGGTAACGGCGTAAAAATACCACCCTTACTTTCGCACCATGAGGCACAAACTAAAAGAAGTGGCCCTGAGTTCCCGGCGCCCTTTAATGGGGCAGGGTGTGAAGAAACTCCGGGAGGAAAACCGGCGACGAGGTTGCCACCCGTCACGTTCTGAGGAGCGAAAAGTGGATTGCGGAAGCCCGTCTGGCTACGCTGAATGTATCTGGAGCAATGAATTTTAAATGTTATTTTATTAAGAGATCTGCTGTGAAGGAAATCGTCGTAAAGAGACTATTAATTATAGAGGCGAACTACAATATACTTTATATACATATATTAATATACAAATCCTATTTACGATATATCTAAAATTCAGACCAGTGATGGGGAGCAACGTAAATAAAGAGTTGTTTCAA